>WEIT01001112.1:184869-234423 GCA_013389985.1 Dryoscopus gambensis
CAGCTTCACGGGAGAGAAGGGGAAACTGCACCCACAGAAGGACTTTCAAATCTTTCAGGTTCTCTCCCCTCAGTGGGAGGTTTTGTTATTACTCTTAACCTGTCTGTTTGTTAAATAAATATTTTCATCTTCTCTTTCACCTTCCTCCAAGGAGAATTTTCTTTTTTCCCCAAACCTGATGGGGGGGAGGGGTGGCATCTCCTTTGTAGGAGATGTTCCCCTCGGACGTTTCCCCTAAATTTGGCCAAAACCATCACAATGGTCCTGTAAAGCAAGGTTCTATTGGTTACATGGGTTCCATGTAACCTCTGTAAGAGCTGGGTTAGCTGTGGGCTGCCAGCTCACTTAGCAGCTCACACATGCTGAGTAGGGCAGCACTGCCTGCCCCAGTTCACCAGGGAGCCCATAGTGGATGAAGCCTCTAATGATGCCCAGCATGGTACAGCTGCATCCCCTGAACCAAGAGCAGAGAGCTCCAAGGTTTGGAGTCACTGTGAGGGCAGAAACAAGCTCCCCAGAGGCTCATCCACTGCCAAGCACAGTTTCAAGGGCACCAATGGATGTGTTGGCCAGAGCTGAGCTGGGAGACTGGCAAGAGCTGAGAAGAGCTGAGCACTATTTCCCTGGCAGCCTGAGGGCAGTGGCCCCAGCTGCCTGCCACTGCTGTTGGCAGCAAACATGAAGCCTGGGACTGAATCCTGCCTCCCCAGCTCCCTTGGGTAGCCTTTTGATGGAGTGGAGAGGGGAGCCACTATTTTAAAGCCTTAAACTATCTGGGGTCACAGAACATAACAACATGAGGGGTTAGGAGTCACATAAATTTCTAATCCAAAGGCTTTTAAAAGCCTGGCCCTGGGAGGATCCCCTCATTTTGTTTCATTTCGTGGAATAAAATGCCACTTCACCAACAGCTCTAAGTTTTTTGTATGTCTTTGCAAATCTTTCGTCTCTGAAATGAAGCAAAACAACAGGACAGTAACTCTCATTGTTTGGCTGGCTCGACATCCAGCTATGTGTCAGAAATATCCATAGGTCAGCCAAGTCACACTCAGACAGGGAGAGACACCCTCACTGTCTGCACTCTTTTATAGGCATAGGAGCTTGGTCCTGGGAGGCAGGATTTTATGCCTTGCATAACATGCTGTTTATAATCAACAAGGTCAAATGTCCCACTAGGACAGGGCTGTGGATTAAACATGGCCTTTGGTAGCCAGGTTTGAAATGGAGTGACGCTGCCCTCCACCCCTTCTGTTGCCCAGCAGGAAGTGTGGGTGGATGGAGAGGAGAGAACAACAGGAAGGAGGACAAGGAAGGCACCAAGGGGTCATAGATCATAAAGGATCTGAACCTGCCACACCTTTTCCAGCATCTAGCCTGCTCTGAAGTGGACAATGGGCAAGTTTGATACTGTCATTCAATGGTTCAGGCTTCAGAGGATCTGTCTGCTGAGTGCTACCCTGGGAACTTCCTTCAGGTAGTTTTATTCCTGACTTCAGGGCAAGAAACAAAAGCTGAGCGCTCAGTTCCTCCACTGGTGGCTACAGTGGCATTTTGTCTTGGGTGACTTTTGTCTGGTCCACTGTCTTTGAGAACTTCACTTTGTGTTCTGTGATGGCAACTCCAAATAATTTCTTCTTCCATTCAGTTTTTCCTATGGGACTTGGAGAACAGGATCATAAAGGAAAACAGAGAGGTCGCCACCTCTCTTTGTAACTTGTGGAAAAGTCTGTACATTGCACACTTCATTGCTCTTCAGTGTCCATAATGAAAATAAATATGTGAAGCTTTGCAGCACTGGAGGTGCACAGGTACCATAAACTGGGTGCTCACAAATTTCAGTTCCCCTGTTTCCAGGAACCACACACAGAAGTCAGAAAAACGACAGCTGTGTCAGCCTCTGCCTTCATATTTCTCCTCCATAAATGCATCCAAACAGGTTAACAACACAGCCCAGCACAAACTTTTCAGCAGTATCTGTAAATAACCTGGAATCACCAAATTGTTCTGCTGTACTCATTCCTCACTTGGCAAAGCAGAGACCTTTGCAGTTCCTCACACTGCCCCTATGATATATTTGTATGCGGTTATTGTATCTCTGCATTGCCCATCAGCTCTCCCCATGAATCCCACGTTGTTAGCACCATATGGATGTAAAATAAAAAATGATCTGGCATACAGGTGGAAGTAAAAGAGGTAATCACAGGTGAAAAATCTGCCACATGGATGAAATAGAAATAGGATATTGGGCTGAAAGCAGTCACTGATGGCATTGTTCTTGCCCATTCTTCCATCTTGCTGTAAGGCACAGGTATCCCTTCTGATTCCCCCTGGGCTGTGGGGCAAAAAAGGTGCTATTCTGAACAAGGAATTCCCTCAGGGCACAGTTGACTCCCTAGTTTCTTCTAATCCCTGGAGGACCTGTTCTGCAGCTGTCCTTGGCCAGGTGGTGAGGGCTTTCCCCTCTGCTCAGCCCTGCTACCAAGCTCAGCAATGCTGACTGCTGTAGGTAGTGTCAATACACCCCTCGAGACTTCTCCACGACCTACCCACTCCTCCCCTGGCCCACCTGTGTGGCAGGCCCAGGAGCCAGGAACCAGAAAGGCAGGCACATTCAGCACAGTGACCCTCCAGGACTTTTTCCTACGTGGCAGCACAGTAAAGGCTCATGCCACTGACCCAACAGCAAGTGATGGAGCTGCAGAAGTAATCATGGTGCCTGGCAGTTCGTATGGTGGCTGAAACCAGATTCACCCCCATTGCAGTCTAAGGCGAGGGAACTATTTCCTAAGGGAAGTGTCCATGCACCGAGGTATGTATATGCTTCTATAAATTCTCAGTGTGGTTACTGTCAGCCAAAAAGACTGAAAGGACAAAAAAAGGGGGCGGGGAGAAGAAGAAAAGCCATTCCATGCCCATCACCATCCAGTGAAACAAGTCATGTGTTCAAATATGGCTTCAGGTCTGGGCATTCTCAGAGCAGTTTTTTTACTAATGGCACTGCTCCATTTTTACTCTGTATTTTTTGCAGAGTAACCCTGGCAATGGAAGGAGTGAGAAGTCCATGTTCCTGTCACACTACCTTGAACTGTTTCAGAGACCTCTCGGAGAAAATACCTTGCTGTAAACCTTTGCTTTTCAGCATATTTTACTTTTGTTTGTTTTTTGTTTTGTTTTGTTTTTCCTGAAATGTATTTATGGGTTACTCCTGAAGAGTGTATCTGCACTGCTGTCATGCAACAGATTCCTTGTGGTCTGACCTGACCAGCACCAGGCACTGTGCCACTGTATCTACACAATTACCACTGCTATAAGCTGCTTAAACCAGCCCTGGCTGAGGAATTGCAGACTAAACTGAGCTGCCTGCCCCAGCCAGGTACTGCAGGGGTGCACTGGGACCATCCCCACACGAGATATCAAAGATGAGAGCTGGGTTATCTCTAGCAGATGTGGCCATGGTGGCCAGGTGTGGTCACCTTCCCTCTCCGTGAGGGAAGGAAGAGCTTATGATGCAACTGTCAGACGAGTGGAAGAAGCATACCATAACGCAGATTTCCATCCCTCCATCCTCCAGCATATCCATGAGCTGCCCCTTGTGTGGAGACCCAACACCACTACTGGAGCTCCTCAGCACATTGTGGGGGTCTTTGAAGAGCCCCAGGAAAGGGTTTCAATTATGTACACAGCCCTGCCAGGAGTATTGTCTGTAGTTACCGTTTGCCAAATCACACAAAGAGTCTGGCTTTTCTCAGACCTATTCAGCTCTAGTTTTCAGCCTGTATGGTCACAGCACCTGAGCATCTTGATAAGCTGTGGTGCCCCTTCTCATAAAGGTTTTTTAAAGACAAGGTGCAAAAATCTGGAATGCGTTGGAGACCTGTGCACTTGGAAAGAAAAAAGGTAGAGACAGAACTGGTAAAGTTTCACTGTCTTGAGTTTTTAAAGGCAAAAACACACTGTCATGCCTTCATTTCACTTAATAAGCAGCAGCAGGCTGGAAAACTTTTTTTAAAATATATTTGTAGCCAGTGTGCAGAGCTCAATAATTAAGAACACCACCATATTCAAGACACATCCAACAAACCTTGATTACTATAGATGCTTCTCCTCAATTTAAATTCAGTTGAATCTATATTTAACAGGTTTTGTGCTATTGCTATTGTCATACAAAAGCTCTTGGCAGCTGTGGGGACCATAGAGAGCTGGCTGACTGAAAAGCAAGAAGGCGTTGAGCTCTTCTTTCACGTCCTCTCCTGCTAACTCCTGCTTCCTCTGCTGCCAGAAGCCCACACACTTCTCGGAGAGGTAAAGTACATTAGTACTGTAGCAACTTAATCTAGCAGGGTATATGAGGCCTTAAAAATATATTTCAGATGTATTTTAAGCTGAACTGGTAGAATTATTTATTGTTGAGACCATTTATGCTTCATGGGCTTCATGGTATAAGCCCTTTTTTACTGCTGCTTAAAACGTTGACAAACGCTTTAGGTCCTGAAAATTTCCACACTCCAGTGTCCTTTCCACAGTGAAGGAGAGATTCTGCCAAAAGGTCTTTCTGTTTTATAAAAAAACCTCTAAAACCCACAAGAGCATAGCCAAGCAAATATCTTCCTCTAAAAAATTACCTATTTTGGGTTTGGTTTAAAGAACCCACAGCATCCTAGTTCAAAGTCAAAGCCTGAAAACTGCAGCAGGAGTTGCCTTTTGTGAGGGACAATTTTCATTTTATCATTCCCATCCAAAGCTCAATTTGACCATAATGTCAGTTTGATGAGGCTCATTAAAGGCTGCTGGGTCTTGGTTAGCTGTGGGAGGGTCTGGCCTGGGGAGAGCGTGACATTCCCACAGTGGTTGTTCTGTGCTCGCTGCAGCTGTGGCAGAGGCAGAGCCCTGCCCTCCCCCAGAACATCTGGCTGCCTTACGCCGGTATTGTGCCCCGTGCCGAGTCCCCTGCCCCCTCCCTGTGGCCTCAGAGGGGCTGATGGGGCAGAGCTCCTGCACACCAGGTTTTGGTGCAGAACCTCTGCACCTCTGAGACTCCAGAAGAGCTTGCAAGACCATGTGGTGCATCGCAGACCTCAATACATCCTTGGTGCTGCAAGGCAAAACATATGGCTGGGCTGTGGCAGACGACCCTTTCAAACCTTCCTGGTGGCAGTAGAAGAACCTTCGATGGGCAATGCAAGCTGTGCTGTATCTCTCAGCCTCAGGCACAGGGGAGCGACCCCAGGCTGCATAGCTGAAACTTCAGCGGTGTCTTTGCTGAGTGTAGGCAATGTGAGGGTGCTGCCCAACTCCAGGTAAAAGGGGCAAGCAAAGTTACTTTGGAGAAGCAGGGAAGGCAGGAAAATGAAAAAGGTCGAGCAATCTACCACACCTGTTCCTCACCATACACCCCACGTACATCTCCCAGTGCAGAAAAGGGGATTCAGAGCACAAATTCCAGCTACTCAGAGATTAGAATATGCCTGAATGAACCCAGTTTTTTTGGTTTTGTTCGGTCATTAATAGCATACAATCTTTAGAGCCATTGATTTGGCCCCTGTAGCACACAGTATATGGACACCTTGTGGATGCATCATGGCTGGATAGAGAGGGAGTCTCCTTTGGTGAAGAAGCTGTGTAGTGAATGAGTGAGGGAAGGGACTGCAAGAGGAGAAGGAGCTATTCCATGGTGGTTAACTGCTTTGAACATTGCCTAGGAGCACTAGACATTAACACTGCCTTTGCCACAAGGTTCCCACGCAAAGCAAAGGTCATCATATTTTCTTGCTCTCCATGTGCCTAACTTGAAATTTGGGCGCAGTTTGCAGCAGAGAGGAGCTTTCAGAACCACAAAGATTTCCTTTTGTCTCCTGTTCCTCAGTCTCATAGAATTGTTCTGGAAAGAATTTAATTGATGTCTGATGTCCTCCCGTGTCATACTGATGAGTCCCATAGAAAAGCCTGGAGGAAGCAAATAGCTCCCATTTGACAACAGTGCTTACACAGCAAACTGCAAATAAGGCACTGGGCCATGTACTGCACAAAATAGCAGTCTTCCTTCTGAGACCACTTCTGTCTTTTCTGTGCACTCAAGCAGACAGGGGTGTGTAAAAGCAATTTAAAATTTCTCTTCCTTGCAATACCTGCAGGAAATTTGACAGCGATAAGGAGGGTGGTTCTCTAGGCTCCTGGCTTGCTTGCCAAGCTTTTCTCTTCTTCCTCTCCCTCTCATATTCAGATCCATTGCTTGCCTTGTCTACCACTTTGGGGCAGGGATGGAGCAGGGGATGGCTCTAAGCACAGTGGGGACCCCAGCTAAAAACAAGTTTCAAGGACTGCTTCTGGTGTGATTCATGGGTCTGTCATGTGCAGGGCCAGAAGTTAGACTTCAGTGGTCCTTGCGGGTGCCTTTCAAATTGGAATAGTCTATGATTCTATGATTCTATGCATGTCTCAAATGACTGGGGTAATATAAGTATGTACACAAACCTCATGCCGGTCTTCTCCCTCGTGTGTAGTTTCCTCTTTGTTTCAGTGAATCTGTAGTCCTACAATGTTATAACTTGGATCATTTTAGCACTCTGGCTTATAGCAGACAGGTAAAGAGTTGTGATGGGAGAGCTGGCAGGGCACGAGGCTGCAGCAGGGCAGGACAGGCATGGGAACCAGGGCAGATCTATGTGCTGCTAACAAGTAGCATGCAGGAAAGCCCTGGAGTGAGATTTGAGTTTGATATCTTGAGAAAGATTAAATGAGAGCCTCAGATCTTGGCCTAGTAAAACTTAACATCACTTTCTATCTTCAAAGCACTTCATAAACATCAACCATTTCACCCTCATAATACTGCCCTGAGCAGGGTGAGGAAGTTAAAGGCTCAGTAAGGGCAGAGCTGAAGGACCTGGGTGCTTGTAATTGATTGCTAGAGTTTCTAAAGAATTTAGCTCCTCTGAAGTGCTTCACCAAGAACCAGATTTTGAGATGGGTGCTGAATGCAGCTGCAGACCTGCAGCAGGGCTTCAGCAGTGCTTCCATCCATCTGTTGGAAGATACTTCTGGGACTATTTGTCTCCAGCTCAGATTTGCACAAGGAGGCAGGACTGCACCTTGTCCCTTCTCAGAGACAACGCCTAAGGCTTTTTTTTCCCTACAGTCTTCTCCAGTTCCCAAACTGGGAACCCTCCTGGCTCCCCCCACACTGAGGGGGGAGTGCCAAGCACTGCTCTGTGCTGAGCTTTATTATGCAGGAGCAGTGCTGACACCAAAAAGGCCTCACAGCATGAAAAACATGCCCTCTGGCCTCTCGCTCACCCTGCCCTTGTCATCGAAGCATTTCCTCTCCACCACTCTCAAGCTGTTGTACCAGCGAAGCAGAACCTCATTGTTTCCCCCAGTTTCCTGCAGCCTGTCTGCCCTCATGCACAGCTCGGGCCATGGCAGGCAGCTCCCTCTCCTCGTTCAGCCCACAGAACACCGGCAACAGGAGCATACTTATGCCAGAAAGATGCAATCCAGGGCAACAAGTGCTTTGCAACCCCTCTCCAGCTTGTGGAGAGGTAAGGAGAGGCCGAGACCAGGATTTGGGAATGATAATAATATCCAAATAATTTTCCATTTTGTGCAGGGCATCCTGAGTGTGCAGCCCAGCTCAGGGCACCTCATGTAACACCTGAGACCATTATTTTCTCCCACGCTCATCCCAAGAGCCTCCTCCAAACAAAGCCCCAGACAAAAAGCCAGGGAGACTTTTCATGAGCCTGAGCACGCTTTAAAGTGGAAACCACATTTCATCTGCAGTTTCCCAGAGGTTCAGCGTGTGAGAGCTATTGCACTGAAGAGAAGAGTAAGTTGGGACACACAAGGAGCTGCTGGCCCTTCCCACAAAAATTGGAAAGGAAAGACACCACCAGGAACTACACCTTCATGGAACACAGCAGGTGGGAGGGGATTTGGGAATATTGCAATGCAGGCAAGGGTACTAAGCAGAAGGGGAGAGAGCCTGCCAAGCATCAGACTTTCAGTAGCAATATATGAATCTGCAATGAGAGAGGCTCCCATGTTTTTTGGGTTGCATATAGTGGCCTTTTGCAGATTTGGGAGGAATGAGACTGTTAGGCAGAGAGACCTGTCTTCCCTCCACAGTGAGACGGGTAAAACAGCAGTGGGAGGCAGGGATCTCAGTGCTCTCAAGCAACCACCTACAGACAGCTGTGCTTGCTCTGCTAAGGCACCAGCTTAATTGGTGACATGGCTGCTTATCTTTAAAAATACACAGTTGCCCTTCCTGTGCAGCCTGATGTCAAGAAACACAACAGCTCTGACCTGACCCAGAGATTATCAACAAAAAGCCCTTCCCTCACAGTTCCTCACTCTCTGCCTGCCTTGGTGTGGTGTTTGGTCCCGGCAAGACAAAGCATAGTCAGCTGTGCGACTCCACAGGGAAACAATTTTGCTGGCATTCATCCCAGTGCTGCACCCAGGCATCACCAAGAACTCTGACAGTACCTTACAAGGGTGCTGCTTCCACCCGGCTCATGACTTAAGGATGGATTTTCAGAAATACTTAAATATTGCAATTTGCAGATAAGAAGTACAGATTTTCTTGAAAATCCACTAGGCACCTACCTGCTCTAAACCCTTAGGTTTCTATATGCTTTTGTAAGTATTGGCCCAGAGATGTTTAAACAACATCCTCACTCCACCCCTGCCACCCTAACTAGCTTCCACATATTTCTCAAACTGACCCTTGGCAGCTCCCAAATGGACTGAAACACATTGCCCAGACTGAGATTTTTAAGGAAACAAAACAGCAGCTGAGAACATCAGTCACAGCAAAGCCTGTTTTGGCAACATACAGAAACTCTGGGTTAGGTCATGTGCAAATGCCACATGTGTGATTGCTCTTTTAGTTACAGACTGAAATTTATGTGTCTCATACAAAAACAACATCACTTCCTCCCTTTGCCCAACTCAGTATTAAAGGAGTTTTTAAGTTAAAACAGCAGAAGAGGAGCTGATGTGAGGGGGTTTTCATCATGTAATTAAGTGCTGCTCGTGTCACATGTCTCATGTGAGAGAGTGATGAGAAGGGGAACATGGCAAAAATGTCTCAAGAGGAGACCGCATCCCCAAACAGAGCCAGGCAAATGTGTGTGTTTGCCTGTGCATTAAACACTGGCAGGATCCAGCTGTGCTTACTGATCCTCCAACAGGTTCTATTAGAGCACAGTTTTTAACCAGGAAAATGATATGTTTTTAAGCCTATAGAGAGACAGGCAGACATGGAAGTTAGGCAGAACAAGAGATCCTTTAATGCCAGAGTGAAGGGAGAAAAGGGGTTTTGCCTTCCTCTGTCTTTGCAGGAAGGTTGGCCTCGCACAGTGCAATGTAATGAGATTCTGCACCTCTTCCCTTTTACTTTTCAGTTTTGCGAGGGAAATGGCAGGATCCAGACAGAACTGTGCTTATAGGTACAGCCATTACATAGACCCTCAAGGAACCAGCGTGTGCAGTGATATCTATTAAACCATTGTAGAAAATATGAACCAAATATGAACCAGAAATCTGTGTCACAAGTTCTGTTTCTAGCTAGTGCTACTTCTGTCTCATTATAGGTACACATCAATGTTCCTGCAGTGTCTTGCTGCTACTCAGGAAGGGACCCTGTCTTTCATCCCAGATGTGTGGTACAGGACCAGGCCCATGGGAAGTGTTGAGAGGCAGGGGTGGAGCAGAGAAACAGGGTATGTTTCCAATCCCCATGGGAGCCACTGCATGGCAAATGCATCTCTTCCAGTCCTGGCAGGGTAAGGACAAAGGAATTGAACTGTTACATAGAAAAACATAAGAGAAAAAATTATAAGTAAAATCAGTGCAGTCAGGACACCTGCTTAGGATGAGGTTTTTGTTTAATTTTCTTTATTTATTTTTCACTATCCAGGTTTTCTTTTTTTATTTTACACCGGCTGTGTGGCCCCAGCAGTGCCTTCCTGCTGCAGGGATCAGACTTCCAGCACCCACGACCCACCTCCATGGCCCCACACTTGCACAGGGCTCCTGGGACACACTGCTAACCACTGAGCACCCCATGGGACCACCAAGTTTCCTGCTGAGGGTGTGGGAACTGAGTCAAGTTGTGGCCCAGGACAAGCCCAAGGCCAAGTGTTTAATAGGTAAAATAGTGGCTCAGCAAGTATCTGATGTGCATAACTCAAAAAACAGGCTGTAAATCCCCTGTTTGGATAATGATGTTCCTCCTTATGTCTCAGACAAAACATCACTGAACTCTCACAGAATCAAATTACTATCTAGTTTTCCTAGCTCCCAGCTACAAAAAGATCTGAGATTGCTGGAAGGCTGGAAGGACACGGTACTGCAGCCTATAACTCCTTCAATTAGGAGTTATTTAGGATTTCTGCCGTGTGACTCCTGACAGGAAAGCAGGCCCCTTGGGCTGAAAGGTTTCCAAGCATCCAGCTTCCAGGCTACAGATCCCCTGAGGTTACATATTCAGTTGTACAGCAAAGGAAGGAGTGGCAAGGTCACCAAATGGGGACAAAAGGGTGAGAGGGGGGGAACATCAGTCCCCCACCAGCTCTGCCTGATTCTGTATTTCTCCCAATGCCTTGGAGGTAGCACAGCTACCTCTCCTTGGGCCAGGAGCAACATTCAGGTTTCAGCACTTGAGGCTGGAATCCACCTCTCTCCTTTTAGGGGTTTAAGGTTCAGTCTGCATGGGTGCCCTTAACAGTTGTGGGAGAACAACAGACAGTGACTTGTAAAAGTCAATATACGCCACCTATTTTCCCATCCTGTTTGATGAAGATGACCCTGGGTGCGCTTTTGAGAGAACAAGCTTCAGAAAATAGATCCAAGAAGCTGAAGAATGTCTGTAGATAAAAGAAGATCAAATACGAGCTGTATCTTTCAGACCTTCAGTTTGTCACTGACCACCAGCAGTATCATGGGAATATGAGTATGCAGTAACAAAATGAGCTCTCTATATTGGACTCTCTTCTTCACTTCCTCTAAATTAAGGAAGAACAATTAAATGACTGAAAAAAATCAAATAAATATCAAGGAAAAGAAAAGAGGTTTCCATTTTTTCTGCTCGCTAGAAACCTCAGGGATGCTTGTTGTATTAGTGACAGACCAAAATGTTTTCTGCTTACCTTGGGAAAATGGCATTACACAGCAGACAAACTTATAAGAGCAACATGTGGGAGCTTAGCTTTGCCACTGCAGTGACACTGGTATGCACAGGAGAAGAAAGTCATCAGTAATTCTACTTAAGGGGAGAAAGGCAAAATTCAGGCCAATTAGCTTCTGAGGTAGCTCAGGAAACCTGGCAGCTGCACAAGGAAAGCAAAGAATTCCAGAGAAACACCAGACTGTGAGGGATCAGCCACGAGAAACACAAGCCAGGTTCTCAATCCTTCTCTAAATAATAACTTTGGAACAGAGTTAATCTCTGTGATACTGATCTAATGTAACACTGTTGCTGTTCCTGAGCCTATAGCCAGAATGGCTCTGCATTGGACTGGAAATAGCTGATATGAGCCCACAGCTGTCACAAGGCAGAGCATGGACCAGCTCCTGGTCTGTACACCACCAAGGTGCTCCTGGGAAGAGCTGGCTCTGGAATCGGAGATAAGAAAATCAAGGCTTTGAGTTCACAGAGGAAGTAAATTCTTGTCACCTGGAAGATGGCAAGGCAGAAAAAGATTCTCCTTAACATTCCGCTCTGACTTTGTACTCCTAATACTCACTTTATAGCACAGTTCAGTTGTATCAAGTTTTTCTCTCACTGGACCATTACTGAGTGTAGATATCTACACACAAAAGGCCTCTTGGCTTTCCTGGTGGTGACATGGCCTTCCTTCCTGTTTGCTTTGCTCTCACTGGGAGTTTCCCTCTTCTGCACCCTCCTAAGGGTAAGTGGTGCAGGACACGTGGGCTTTTCCGCCAAGGGGAGGAGCAGGTGCTATGTCTCAACATCCTTGGTGGGACTGCACTCAGGGCACTTCCTGTGTCCTGGGCAGAAAGAGCAGGGAGAGACCTGTCCTTGCTCTGTTGCACTGTAGAAACCATTGTGGCATTTCTCCATCACTGCAAAGTTAATCATAGAATAGTTTGGGTTGAAAGAGACCTTTGGAGGTCATCTAGTCTAATCCCACTGCAATGAGCAGGGACATCTTTGACTAGATCATGTTGCTCAGAGCCTCGTCCAGCCTGACCTTGAATGTTTCCAGGGATGGGGTGTCCACAGCTTCTCTGAGCAGCCTGTTCCAGTGTTTTACCACCCTCATTGTAAAACCTTCCTCCTTATATTGAATTTCAATTAATCTTTCTTCAGTTTAAAACCATTTCCCCTTTCCTATCACAACAGGCCTGCCAAAAAGTTTGTCTCCATCTTTCTTTGTGAAAGGCTGCAGTAAGTTCTCCCCAGAGCCTTCTCTTCTCTAATGATGATCTGTTTTCTGCATCTCAGTCTGAAAAATACTGGATATCCTCAGCTCCTGAGCAGTTATATCACTTTTATGGGTCTCACACATGTGGGATGCTGGGCTGCAACATCCAGCCAGAGACAGGTACTACACACCACTTACCTTAGCATGTCAGAACAGGTGGTGCGAGGAGATATGACTCAGACTGAAATTGAGGTGTTTACCTTAGGGGAAACTGCAAAGAAAAAAAACCTACCCAGATTTAGAAAGCTTTTAACACCATAAATGAAAGGTGAGCTTACCACAACAGAGCTTGGGGTAAGTGCTGGCTGTGGGAATGTCCCTGGAGGGGAGAATGGCAGGGCAGGGGCAGCATTCTGGAGGACAGGTGCAGTGTTTCCCCACTTGTCCCACGCAGGAAGGTGCAGGCAGGCTGCAGCTGTGAACAGACCGCCTCTGACTCCCAGCAGGACTTCCTTGTCCCTGGGATGAGTAGGGAGACTGAATAAACAGTTTCTTGGGTGGAGTAATCTGTTAAAGATGATTCCAAAGAAAGTAACTGGGGAAAGCTTTACCCTTTCTGTGCTGCTTCCAGGACATCTACGATCACAGAGCCAGAGCCTGACTTGCCATGGTGGTGTTAGCTCTGCCCAAGGACAGTTAACTCTGCCTGCACCTCCAGCTCTGGATGATGGCAGTTCCTTCAAAGGTTTCAAGGATCCCCTGAAGAGCCCCAGTCATGCTCACCCCACTCCTTGCCCATGGAGCAGAGGTTAAAGCAGAGAGCCTGCCCATGTCCCCAGACTCTGCTGAATTAGCACTCTGCCTCATCCCTTTCCTGAGGACTACCTTTGCTGCATTTAGAAGTGCTGTTTCCTTATGAGCACAAACAGCTGCTGTGCTTTCCAGGGGAGAGCAACAAGCTGTGCTTGAAAGCTCTCAGGGGACAAGGTTTCACAGAGGAGAGGCAGACAAGGAAGCAAAGCTGTGAGTGACAGTCCAGCCATCAGGCCTGAGGAAGGAGGTCCCTCTGGGTCTCGCTTCAAAGAAATAGCTGAGAAAACACCAAGTGGAGAGCAGAAGCATTGACCCAGAAGGTGCCTGGCACCTCTGCAGGGTTAGGATTGGTGGGAAGGAGAGAGGAGAATAGCCTGAGAAGGGCTTGGGAAAAGCAGACATTTTCTCACACTGTGGTTAAATGGTATTTGGTGCCTCTGTAGCACTGCACTTGAAATATTCAGGTCTCTACTAATGTTAATATCTTTGTCCTCTGTTAATGAGCTTCACACTCTTGGTTATTGCAGCCTTCTCCTACAACTGAACAAGTACATTTGTGAGTGGGCTCTGTGCACTCCTGAGGACAGGGGTGAGTGGAGCTGTGTTGGCTTCCTGGGGTGGGTAGGGCGTGAGGAAACGGCAGCACCTGTGTGATGTCACCGCGACACGGCAATGGGGCAAACCTCAGGTTTGCCATCACTCACCCTCCAACTTTGATACCTCTCCTTTTTTTTCCGAGAGGATCAAAGCTTGTTCAGGGGAGGCCTGGGACACACTTAATGCTGCTGTAAGTGTCACTGCTTTCTTTTCCCAGAACCCACTAGTTTTGTGGCTCGGCTGAGGGTCAAAGCTTGCCAGCAGCTGGAGTAGCCAGGGGATGATATTCCCCTCTTTGTGCATGCTTTTATATGTATATTTATGTGCATCTTCATCCCATAGTGGATGTCATTGAGATGCCTTTGGCAACCAAGAGAGGGTGAGGGTTTGTACAGATACTGAGAGAGAAGAAAGCACTGTTAGACTAAAGAAGGATAGGCAATAGCAATTTTGAAGAAAAACAATAACAATTTGAACAGTAGTTTCTGTTTGGAAAGACAGCAGGAATATTTGTTATCTTTTCTGCCAGAGTGGCCCAGTCCTGATTCATTGATATTATCTTGAAGATGACAGAAAACCGTATTAACCTACTTGAAAGGAAAACCTGCGCTTTGAGAACAGCCGTTGACACTTTCTGAGGGGCGAAGTGATTGAAATCAATCATATTTTATAAGTCACAGCAGTTTCTGTAAGCAACTTGAAGATCCAGCTGCCTCACTAGTTCCAAGTTTCCATCAATGGCTGCAATCCAGCTGTCAGAAACAGCTTCTCAATTTAAGTTATCCTTGCAGTAATAGAGGCAAATGGATAGAACCATATGACCTCTCCACACAAATGTCTGACCACATGTGCAGTATTGTGAAGATACTGCAGACCTGACTGAAGACTAAACAGAATTTTTCATCCCAAGGCCAAGGCATACAAGAAGATATCCCTGGCACACAAAGGGTGAGCTAGAGGAAGGAGAAAAGACTGAGTTATGCAGGCTGCAAGTGGAATGGGAAGTGACAGTTCAAACAACACACCCATGGAGTAATTTTTTGTGGAAGGAGCCTCTGGAGTTCACCCACCTCTCAAAGAGTCCCAACTTCAAAGTAAGAGCAGGTTGCTCAGAGCCTTGACAAGCTGACCTCTGAATATCTCAGTTTAACACGTGCAGCTGTCACAACAGAAGGAAGGGATGTCATCCAGGGGGACCTGGACAAGCTTGAGAAGTGGGCCCACATGAACCTAATGAGACTCAACCTAGTGTTCAAGTGTTGTACCTCAGCAAGGTATTATACCTGGGTAGGCACAGCCTCAGACACAAGTTCAGAGGGGGAGAAAAACCCATTGAGAGCAGCCCTGTGGAGAAGGACCTGGGGGCCCTTGTGGATGAAAAGCTGGACATGAGCCAAGAGTGTACACCCGCAGTCCATCATGGACTGAAATAAAAGCAGCATGGACATCAGGTTTAGGGAGGGAATTCTGACCCTCTTCTCTGCTCTGGTGAGACCCCAAGTGGAGTGCTGCCTCCAGCTCGGGGGTCCGCAGCACAAAAAACAACATGGACCTGTTGGAGTTGGTTCAGAGGAGGGCCATGAAGATGATCACGAAGGTCTCTTCCAACCCAAACCATTCTGTGAAGTCCACCAGAGAAAGAGGTCCAGCCACCTCAAGGGGCAACCGGTTGCAGTGATGAACTACTGTCACTGCAATTTTTTTTCATGACACTTACCCAAATGTCACTTGTTGCATCTTGTGATAGTTGCATCTTGTCCTTTCTGTACCTTGGAGAAGAGTGTGGCTCTTCCTTCTCTATAACCCCCCCATCAGCTCACGGGATCCTGTAGTTATTTCTCCATCTTAACTCTTATCCAGACCGCACAAGCCCATTGCCCATCTCTTTTAGTCTCTCCTCATTTGTTATGTTCTCCAGCCCCCTAACTGTCTTCATAGTCATCTTCTGGCTTTGTCTCACTGGGTCCAAAACTGGACACCGCTCCTTATTCAGCCTCAAAAGTGCCAAACAGAAAGGCATAGTGTTCTCCTGAGCTGCTGGAATGGTCTTGCCCTGCGTGTGGCTGCCCTTATTCTCTGCAGGGAGGTTCTGCTGGCTGCTGGGCAGCCTGTGCTCACAGGGTTCCCGGTCCCTTTCCCCAGAGTGGCTCCTGAGGCACTTGGTCCCCAGCCTGTTGTATGAGCTTGTTCTGTTCTCCCTGCAGGTCTGTGTAGATAAGGCTTTTATCAACCCATTTTCTTTGATTGTTGAAGTCCCTCTGAACTAAAGTCCTAATGTCCAAGTAGGTGATCTCTCCCCACCACCACAATTTGCTGTCATTCACATCTCTTCCAGTTTCTATTGTCCTCCATGTGTAGTCTTTTACTTGGTTAGTATTGCATGTGAAGGTGGACAAAATGACTGACAGAATGTGCAAATGTATCCCAGCATCACACATTTTTCCTGCAAACTAACATCTCCATTTGTATGTCTGGCAGCACTGCCTGTGCAATTCCCTTCTGATTTTTTAACACTATCAGCAGGAGACATCAAAAATTCCTAAGAAACACAAAAACCAAGACAGTTGTCTCAGCAGGTACCAACCTCACATGCAAGGCACATACTCTTCTCTATTGCTAAAGCCAAAAAGTGTCTGATTATTAGTTCTTATCGACTTATTTGCATATATACACACAGACATCCCACTCAAGAGACTCAAAGAACAACATTTTTGTTTATCAGATGGTCCAAGGGCAGGAGAAAACCACCTTCAGCATTGCCTCAGCTCAGAAACCCAGGGGCTCTCTAAAGCATTCAGCTCCACACCACACAGGGTCCCACACTTCCACTGGGGACATGAATCAGTGCTTCACTATCATGGCGATGTGGGGCAGATTGAGGAGAGACAGCGAAAGATGAAAAGTGCCAATTAGTGTTAGGTGGAATACAAGCGCCTGCCCACCTCTACATGGACTAGGGCTCCATTCCTGCTTGCCTATTTAAAAATTTGACCTGTTTTACCTGTTTGCATAACACATGTCTTGCTGGGTGCACTGATGGGGCTAATGTCAATCTGAGCTGTCTGCTGTCAGATGTACAGCCACAACCTGAGCTGATGGTTCTGATACTATATCTCTGACCCCTTCTGTCAGCAAAAAGTGACAAGGACAGCATCATGGTAAATCCAGAAGGTTAACAGAGAGATAAAACATGACCATGGTCCAATATATTTGTGTGTGGCGGCTCCTTGCCATATACAATCACCATGTCTATGCTTATAAAGTGCAAAGCACACAGGTACCAAGCACAAACATTTGGTTATTTCCAGAATCTTCTTCTTATAAAAAATACACCTTATTTATATTGGCCTGAAATCAGAGATTTCAAGTAATTAATTTTCAGTCCACACTGTGCTCTGAATCACTTTTGATTGAGCAAAGGCTCTTGTGCCAGGCCCTCACCCTGGGTGTGCAAGGAGGAATGCAGAAGTATGGAAATGAAAGCCTCCCCATGCCTGGGGTGGTGCACGTTTGCAGCCAGTGGGGTCAAACACAACCATCTCATCAACGGTGTCAGCTTCATTGGCTTTGAGGCAGCACACTGGAATGTCAAAGTATTTGGACTGGGAGAAGGTACGTGCAGGGATGTGAGGAAAGTAACGCAGGCATCAGCATGCTGCTGAGCTGCCACAGTGCAAACCTCAGCCAGCTCAAATGTACATGGCAGCCTGCTCACATACTCAGCCTGAGAGCTCCTCTGAGTGAGAGCCATGTAATTAATTAATTAGTCAATAAAAATATACACTTGGTTATTGTCTGTTGGTCACTAGTCATCATATGGAGATGTATTTACCCAATACCACTAGAAAGATACCACCAGAAACCCTTGACCCCACCCTGTTGACTGCTGACCTCAGCAGAGATCAGGTTTAGGAACTGCTGCATACCTGTGTGACCAGCTGTTCTGCCTTTTGGGAATAGTTGAACCAATCCAGACCTTTGCTTTGGGGAGATACTTGGTTTAGACCTAGATCTTTATGCAAACTGGATACCTTTTCCTTCTGGAAAAGTGGGGCCCAGCCCTTTATTTCTCATTATGTTGGCAAAGGGATGCCAGATATTCTTCATTTTCCATCATCAGGATTTTGGCAAAGTGGAGTTGATCACTCATCTGCCCGGTGCTCACCTTTCCGACCTGCACAGGAGTGTCAGCTCCACAGCTGATGACCCTAGGATCTTCCTAGAAGATAGAAAAAACTGGTTACTTTTGTGTCCTGGTGCCTCACAACTGCAGCTGCAGTAACTACACATTTTAATCCTTCCCATTATCTTTGCCTTGAAGAATGTTGTAATATTCCGTAATCCATTTTAATTTGGATAGGAACAACATGCTCCTGGAATACAATGCTTCTCATGCTCTAATGTGCTCACTCAACTGCAATATTCAGAGAACGGAGTAATAGCAGCAATGTATAAGCCCAGAACATGGCCTTATGAGTTTTGAGTTCTCTTTATCAACACTCTGACTGAACAGAGTTTGTTGGTCTTTCCAGAGCAGCAATGGTTATCATCTGCACTCTGTGCTTCCTGATGAAATTTATTACACCCAAGGTAACATTTTTAATATATGACTCAATTTTTTTCCATTACTTTGTTTCTGTCTCATCAAATGGACTTGATTATATTATTTATGGCTCAAATCCAGGCAGTTTTCAATGTGTATTACATGGACTTGGTACACATGTACCTAGTAATTAAGTAATTGCTGTGGATGGAGCATGCCTTCAAGCATCATGCTTGGAGCACTTCTGCCCACTTGACAAGCCTCATCATACATAAACATGCTTTGTCAGACCACAATCAGAAATTGAAGATGCTTGTACAAATTTGGAAAGGATATAGTCATATCATCTCAGCCTGTAAGCACAGCAGAGGCTTAAACTGACCACAACTCGTTGGATCCAAGGCAGGAGAAAATCTTTGGCCTTGTTTGACCCAGAGGTCAAAAGTGGCAGCTGCTGTGCTCCATTTGAGTCTCACCGTTTATGAATCAGCTCTCTCTCCCTAAGGAAAGCCAGACCTGGTCAGTCTGCAAAGGAAGAGAAACACAAGTGACTCATAAGGGATGATTCACTCCTGCTGAGAATACAGATGTCCTGATGGAGATGCTGCAAGTGCTGTACTGCACAAAAGCCTTTAGCTCACCAGAGGTTGTTGTCTGGATGCGCCTAAAGAGAAATGCCAGACCTAACAGTGCATGTATATGTACAGTGTTTTCTGCCTCTGTAATCCACGGTAGGATCGAATCAGAGACAAGGACCAGCACAGCTGATCTTGTACCTGTTTATGTGGTGTTCACCACTTCCCTGCTAAAATAAAGCAAGGATCCCTTAGCCAGGTACACTTTTTCTCACATATCCATTTTTGTGTGTCCATCACACCAGGTGGTAAGGCAGCATGGCCACCAGTGTCCTGAAAACAGTCTCTTGCTTTTTATTTTGGGGTGTTTCAGGTTCTAAGCTGGAGTTTTTAAGTCTGTGTCTTAATAATCCATACTTGGACCCCTGTTTCAAATACCACCCCAAATCCTACACTCTGACAATTGAGAAGATCCTAAGTAGGATCTAGTACAAGCTAAAACGTACTGAGCTTCCTGGGGAACCATTTCCTGGTACAGCAAAAGACCTAGTCCCTGGATCTCGGCCAGTCTGAGAAGCAGAGGGAGAGAAGGTGAATAACTTCCCATGGATAAAGAGAATAATGTTCTGAATCAGTGAAAGAACAAAAATAAGCCCTTGATATTTATTAAGGTATAGGATAAATTGCACCTGTAAGGTACTCACATTGATTATTGATATTATCTGACCAGTATCCCTTCGGGTATTGCATAGGAAGTTACTTGAGAAATTATTATTTCTGAAGTTATTCTGCTAGTTTCATCCACTTTACCATGGTGCATGCTATCTAGTCATCTTGAAGACAATAGTTTGTGTTGTACCATAAAGTCATTAAAGACCAAACAAAAATACAGAGCCTGTCCTTAGCTATGTTATTTCTGCATTTTCATCTGGCCAGTCACTGTACTGCAGGAGGCAAAGGTCCTGGGACAAAACCATGTGTGACCAGACTACAATGTACCCCCATCTGCAACAGGGCAGAACCAACATTTTCAAGCAGAAGAGTGTTCAAACAATTTTTTCCACCAGACAGCGGAACTGTCTAGTTCCCACACCTCCATGTGCCTCTGTGGGGCTGGGCTCCTGTGATCGGAGGCAGAGTGGTGCTCTCCAGACCAGCCCACGGACAGCAGTGCCCCTCTGCAGCAAGAGCTCCTGCCTCTGGAAGTCAGCCCAGATGGCCAAACCCCAACCCAGCTGCCTGCAGGGTTTGAGAGATGTGTGCAGGCTTTAGCTCTCTCTCCATCCTTCACCACCCCTTGCACCTGCAGATGCTGAAACCTGCACCTAGCCATGGCCATGTTCCCTTATTATTTTGGGATGCTGCCAACTTTGGAGAAGGTTAATGAAGGAAAATAACATCTGTAGCAGTTTATAAGTGAGCTAATTCTAGAACAGACTCTTGTGGGTGAAGACAAGGTATATCTGTAGATCAACATCTCTCCAGATGCCAAAGTCTAACCATCTGCTATGGGCAATTACAGAAAAATAAATCCTTAAAAAAATATAATCTCTTGTATAGGAAAACTGCAGCAGCCCAAAATGCAGCACCCCAACTATATAGTTAGGCATCAGCAATCCTCAAGCTGTACTATTTATAGAAAACTTAGGAAAATGCGGAGGAAAGCACCACACGGAACTCTTGCTTTACTTGAGTTCCTGTGTTTCCAGTACCAGTAGAAGAGTGATATGAAAACCTGTCAGTAAAAAGTTACTTGGATATTTATTTTTAAAGAGATAAAAGTCAAGCTAGTGAAGGTGGTGTCTTCGCTGGCGTACAGACACTATGCCAGGGCATTGCCGTGTAGATTTGAATCTTTCTTGCTGCAGCCCACTGGCTTTTCTCAGTAGCCTCTTTTTGAGTTACCTCCATGCCTGTGCATTAACTGCTGGGCAGCAATCCACACAAACCCTATATAGGCTGCATTTCTACATAGGTGCTGGCAAAACCCTCGAGTGTTCTACAGGGCTTTCACTGTTGCAGAGAAGTCTGAGGCCGGAGACGACAGCACTGAACCAGAAAACTGCAGAGGAGCTTTTCAGACTGACAGTGAAGAAGGCCAAAAAAAAAAAAAGAGAAGCAAAAGAAAGAAAAAAAAAAAGAGAAATATTCTTGTGAGCTCTACATCACTGAGCACTTAACAGTATTTTTAGTAAATGCTCCTATGACATTTGGGACAGATACACCTTTCTTCATATCCCCCCCACATGTACAAACACACACTTTAAGACATCAGACAGTATTTTTCTGCTGTCAGATCACATTGAAGATTAAAACAAGCAATTTTACTAATATATTATTACTGCCATTATTCAAGCAATTCCCTCTTCAGAAGTTATGAAATATGGATAATAAATAGAATCTGAATAAGCACATATTTTCTTTGTTATGTAAATGGCCTGGCTGAAGTCCACCAGAACAGGCTTATGTGTGCGACTGATGGCTTTGTTTCAAACCTCTGGATACCTTATACAAACAGGCTCAAAAAAGGGCACTTTGCACAGACCTGTTCATTTGGTGCTACCTCAGCCAGGAGAAGAGCCCAATCTGAAAACTGTTTTTTAACTAAGACATTCTTACACTAATGAAAATAAATTCATAATTGGCACTTGGGGGAAAAAAAAAATCCTAGCAATAGGCAATGGGAGAAGTGTCTTTGGGCTTCTCCTATAAAATAGCATATTTCTTATGTTTATCAAAGCCAAATCCATGGACAAGAGATGGTTCATATGGATGAACCAGTTACTCTAATAACTCCTAGTTTCTGGGGTATGAAAACTTGACCAGACAATGAAACAGTTAAAGCACAAGACACAGCAATGAGTGTAATTCCTAGAGGTGACTAGGAATTTGGCCACTAAATTCTTTCAAGGTATGCCCACCACCTTGGTTTAGAAACAGTGCTGTAAATAAAGTTTCCTTCAAGATTCACAGCGTATTTTTTTTGCCTGATTTGAATAACACAACATTTAGAATATTCTCAGTTCCTCTGCCTCCCATTTTGGTGTCCTTCCATTTTAGCCCCTCCCCTGATCAGCATCCAGGTCTTTAATCATAGGTTTTCTCAGACCTCGAGGTTTTAAGAACCTGGCAAAAGATCATCATGAACAATTTTTTCCCAAGAAGGAGCTGGACGGGCCATAGACCTGAGTCTTGTGCGATGTTCAAACACCTGGAAATGGAGGACACGTAAGTGGCCAAAAAAATATAGCTGCTCTCCAGTCTTTGAAAATTTCCAGGAGGAAGTGAGATCATTTCCTGAAGTGTTTAAATGGCAAGGTCTTTTCATCCACAAACTAATCCTGTGAACCCTGGCAATTTGCTTTGGATTTTGCTTTGCTTGCGTGAGCAGATTGCATCCAGCAGGATTAGTAAGAGAAGCTACCCCAGATAATCTCTCCTGCCACATGTGATGTTCACCTCTCTACATGCAGTTACAATTAACTACTACAAACATCTTATCAGAGCCTCCAGTTTCCACTGCTATGGGAATTCAGGCTGGTAAACTCACCAGCAACCTTCACTTTTGTTTTGTTTTACTGACATGGACCCGGAGCTTGTAAAAGCCTCCCCAGTGCCAGCCCTGACACAGCAGCACTGTGCACAGTCACACAGGACACGTGGAGCTTGAGCAGCCAGAGTAGGTATTCCCTCACTCCGTGCAAGGATCATATTTCATGTCTGAACCGGACAAGCACATTTGGGTTGTCTCCTGTCTGTAACTCCGCTTTTAGCCTCTCTTTCAAGACTGACAACATAAGTGCCCACTAGCATCAGTTGTGATATTGATACCTTGTGAAGGCATTTCTAAGTGCCTAGTTGGAGCGTGACAACATACTGCCTCACCATATCTAGGCTACCAAAACCCCTGCTGCTTTCTTTGCTCGCTGCAGCTCAGGGAGGAGTGCAGGGAGTGGGGCAGGGAGGAGGAGGGAGGACTGTTGCTCTAAGCACATAAGATACAACCAAACTACTGAATCTTCCTCTTTCCCTGTCCTTTACTTTATTCTCAAGACAGAAGTAGTTACTGTCTTTCTGAGCACAATATTAAGTCTTCAAAGGTGTTGTGCCAGCTGAATTGTTCACTGAAGAGGGAGTTCCTTTGGGTGATGCTCCTGTGAAGCTATTGACTCCTCAAAGCACAATGCTGACACCACACCAAGTAACCAAATAAGAGAACTAGTTCCCAAGGATTTGCAGGTTGTGGAATCTGACTCTGCTTTTATATCCCTGTGTAAATCAACAGTAATGCCTGAGTGAGCTTAGATCCCAACTCCCAAGTGGGGACATTCCACCTCAGCTCCTAAGAAGAGCAGGCACAAACCCTTGAGCTATAAAAGTGCAAACCATTTGATGAATTTTCCCATACAAAAGTTTCAGGAGACATAAATACAGACCTGTGGTTTCCCTTTGGGGCTGGACAGATCCCATACATTCAAGGGAGGCACCTGGAAGTAACAAGACAGAAGGATGAGCCCATGTTAGACTTTTCACCCAAAGCAAATGCTGTCTGCTGTGCCAAAATTGTTGTTTTGCCTGCCACATCCTGCCTGCCCTTTTCTTCTTTCAAGATCCCAGGCTGCAGCTGGCAGAGACAAGTGAAACTTTCTGTCTGAGCCATCCTGTGGGTGAGAAGCTTTCTTCAAGGAAGTTATTCTACTCAGGGAATCTGGCGGTCCATAAATCACAAGATTAATGTTCATTGTAAATTAATGCAGAATCAGCCAGGCAGAAAACTCCAGTGGCTACAACATTTCACGCATTATAAATAGGAGTAGTTGCTTTGTACATGAAATAACGAAGAAACAATAGGACATCTCTTACATTGTGGCTGCAAAGGCTCCCTCCATGCACCTGAAGAAAGTAATAGTATCATTTATTTAATGATCATTGTTTAGGCTTCAAAGGAAAAAATCAGCTTCTTCTTGGCTGATCTCAGGTGAAATTGAGTTTGTTGTTCGCCTCTTGCACTAGAGAGGGAACAAAGCATTATGCATTGTCTATCTTTTATCATCACAGAAAAGAAATAAACAGATTTCAATATAACATTTCCTTGGCTTCAATTCATATCAAAGCACCATTGAACCTGTTAACAGGTTGAAGTTCAATGCCAGACCAATGGAACTATTCAAATCTGATTTAGGGCTTCTTCAGGGTCAAGAGAGAGCCCTAAGGCTCAGGCTTGGAGCAGGCTGTCAACAAAATATATGATGGGGATGGCAGTGGCTCTGGCCTGCAGGATGGTATCCTCACCTCCTGCTCAGTTTAATCCAGTTTCCCCTCCCAGGTCTGGCTGTCCAGGGCTCTGGCACAAGCAGAGAAAACACTGAGACAACACTCATTTAAAGACCATCACTACCCCAGCTGTCTGCAACTTTAAGCAGCAGAAATCAGCTGTTGAGGGAAGAGTTATACCTCTGGGAACAAGCTGGATGTCTGGTGTTAATGAGTCATGTCACCGCTTTTTCATTCTTAAAACAAAAATCGGTATGCCTTTATGCACAGTGATGATGCTTGTGTCACACCTGGCTAAGGCAATCTGCATTTTGAGTGCTCCTGGGAAGTGCCACAGCCTACTCCACCTGGGATGGGTAGCCACATGGGACCCCCAGCAGGGAGGTTGTTGTGTAAAAACACATAAGGCCAGAGCTCTAGGAGGAAAAACTCAACAGACTGTATCACTTGCATGCTCTCCATTGCCTCCCTGTTTTGTAGGGATTCCACTTGCATTCCCCAGCCTTTACCTTCTATTTTTAAGAAAGTTCTAGACATTCACAGCCAACTGCCTTTGAAGCTCCCCTGACCTTCCCACATGTGCACAACTCTTGCTGGTGTCTTAAATGATGAAGTCAACATCAGCTCAGTAAAAAAAAAAAACAACAGATGAACATCCTACAAATAGGCAAAATGAAGGCAGAGTGTTTACATTGCAGAACATCCAGAGAACATGTAACCATGACTCTGTGCTGAGGAATCTGCTTTCATTGCCCTTCAGTGGCTCTGCTGGTTTTACATCAGCTGCCAGCTTGACCCCCTGTCTAAAGAACTGATGTTATTTACGAAGGACCTCGAAGTCACAGCAAACAGGGCGGAACCTAACTCCGCTACAGTCAGTGGGGGTTAGACGGGGAGGACCACAGAGTTCAAATGCTCTTGCTTTATCAAGTGCAATGAGGCTTCACGTGACTTCTCGGGATCAGCGCGGGGCTCCTCAGATCTGGTAGCTGACAAATGTGAAAGAGTTACTTGTCTGGGACCACTTGGACTGTGCGGCTGCAAAGCAGCACGGGTTGTGCATGGGACCCTGCACCCTCCCACAAGATAGTAATTGGAGAGGTAGAGATGGCACCTCAGTAAATCTGATAGCTTACAGCTTCACAGAGCAGTGTTGTTTTTTTTCTCCTTACTTGCACTCTCCTTTATCTTTGGGTGTCATATTTCCCTCAGCAGTGGTGCAGCTTGCTCCAAGACTGTCAATGAGCTCTTCTAAGGCCTCAGGAGATGAAGCCACTCTGTGAAATCCTACACGCTCTAAATCTAAAAGGACATTTGATATATTGCTAGGGATTATTATGAAATATACATGTCTGGTCCCAAATCTAGCCTTGGAAAACTCTTCTAAAAGATTGGAACCTGATATAGACTAGAAGTCAGGTACAGTGTGACTTCCCATTCTCAAAACAGGTCTCCTCTACCACAAGACTTGCAATGTGTATTTGTACTTAATAACAAAATGGGTGGGGGGGGGAGAGAACGACACTGGTTTCTGCACTAGGAACCCAAAATATTGCATTCAGGCTTTCAGCTGGTTTCTCCTGCAGCAGTGCCTGAAACAGCTTTCTGAAAAAGGGAAATGGACATTTTCTCAGTCATAATCAAAGAAACTCATGATTTCACAGAGACACTGTGACTTTGGCTGTCATCTGTGTGTAATGAGACAAGAAATAGAAACACCATGCCTTTTGCTACTTATGCTTTCAGTGTGTCAACACATTCACCCATCTGTACCTTACATCATCCTGTGTATATTGGCTCAAACACAATTATTTAGAAAATCTGCGGAAAATTGTGTGACTGAAAAGCTGAAATGGGGTATAATCCTAATAACTCCCCAGTAACAGCACAGAGCTCTTATCACCATCTCTTCACGCATTTGATTTTGCCACTAAATCCCTCATGCTCGCTCAGGCTAGTTATCCTTACAGGCTGGAGGTCAGGTTGCATCCAGAATGGAAGATTCTTCTCTGATAGCATGTCCAATATGAGGGAGATTCCCTGCCTTCAGCAAGTCTTTTAAATGAGATTATTGATTCCATTTTGCAAGCGAATCAAAGTAGATCACCTGACCAAGAGTGCTGGGATTTCATTTGAGGGGTAAGGACAAAAGGTGAAAGTTTTTCTGTCAAGTGGTGAGAAGAACCAGCAAAGAAAGACTCCTCCAGTTTTGAAACTCTCAACTCTGCCCCAGACATTTTTGGAGAAAACCAAGAGCAACAGAACCCCTGGTTCTTTTAGCAGCTTGTTGAGTTGCAGTTGCTTAAAATGATGTAAGTTTTCCCTGAAGACATTCACCTAATACAAGGTTACCTTCCCTACATTTGTTATCAGATCTAGGCACTGAGCTCTGTAAGCTCAAAAGGGCCTTCATCTCTGAAACGGTGGAGAACATGGGAAGAAGGTCAAATGATATGAAATACAGAATAGTCCCAAAAGGAGATTCTCCTGTGAGGTTTGACATATAAATTGCTGCATTCCCTCATAAACCCGACTCTGGGTAAGCCACTGGAGAAATACTTATAAAAGAATAAATACTTTATAGTCTAAAAGTAGTCTTGCAAAAAGCAACTCATTTTGGAGGAACAAACATGGTCTCTTCACAGGGGATTTCATACACATTGTTTCCATAATCACTGTTGGATTATGGATCACTTGTGTCTGGCACCAGTACATTCACCTCTGGGGTAATGGGCTCTATCAACAAAAACAAAGATGCTCTGCCCTCTGTTTTCTGGAGGGAGTGACAGAACTCAGGCTGCACAGAGCTGGGCAAGTTTTCCTGCCACAGCACCAGTTTTACATCAAAAGCATGATGGTGTTTCCTGCCAGACTGAAGGCAGTGCTTTTTGACGCCTGTTTCTATTTAGGGAATGCACGTAGTTCTCTCCAGGCTCTGAAGAAAGGAGACTAAACTGCAGCAGCCTGGCCTGCCCCAAGCACAGCCCCATTTTAGTAAGTCAAAATAATTACATTCCCACCCAAAATCTTCCATAGGTATAAATGGGAGGGAGGGTGAGCTTTAACCTCTCGACATGTTGGTGGGTGAGTCACTCCAGCCTGCTGGGATTCCAATCCATGGCACATATCCCAGGCTGCAGCAAGGAAGCCCAGGGCATGAAGAAGGGGAGGCAAGCAGAGTTTGTTGCTCTTTCAGCTACTCTGGCTCTTGTGATCCTGGCTCTGTTCTCCAGCATAATTTCCGTTACGTTGAAGAATGATCCAAACAACTCCAGTAACATGATCAACGGAGTATGAAAAAGATCCAGAGGTGATTCAGTTTGTTGGTGCTACAGAGGCACAAAAGCAGTGGTGTATCTCAGTTGTTCCCCTTCTCCCCAGCTCCTGCACAGCCAGAGGGATGCTGAGCACCAGCCTGCCTTGCAGGAACAAAGACAGCACAACTCCCCTTAACATATTTTCTGCAACTGCTGTATTTGGCTGCGGATGGCTTCCTTTGGAGAGGGCAAACCCAGAAATGCTCCATTGTTTCACATTGTTGTGCATTAGAAATAACAAGAGGATCTAATTTCAACACAGAGTTACTGATTTCTGTATATTTTTTTTCCTTGGAAAGTTTTATCTGTGGAGTGTAAGACAAAGGCATAGGTAAAAAATCCCTGTTACTGCCCATTTTTTCATTCAGTGCATTCAGTGGTGCCTCTGCTTTGCACTTTGCTTTTGCACTTTTTGTCATTTACAATCGGCCACAACAATGAATTCATTTGCTGTTTACTTGAATCATGCAGCATATTGAGTTTCACTACAAGTACCCAGAAAACATTTTTCCTCAGATAATCCTTTATGTTCTTAATGTTCGAGGATCAGTTTGTCTCACAAGATGAAACAGAGGTCAGAAATTCAATGCAGTATGACAACACTCTGTTATTCCATTTATTATTATGGCAACACGCTCTGGTACCATAAGCGTTAAGACTTGCATAAACATTCCAATTTGAAATCTTATTTTGAGAGATCCGCAGCTCAGTCATAGTGATTTGCTGTAGGCAAAACTTGTCATACAAATATTCAGCCTAGAACTAATTTTCTTTAACATGTTTTAACATCTTCCAAAACAAACAAAGACTTCAGCACTTTTAAAAATACAGTTCTCTGTATCTTGATCAAAACATGGGACTTGATTCCAGAATGAGCAGCTGTAGTTTGAAGCTAGTTTGAAGCTAATATAAAGTATAGTAAGGTTAAGAGAATTGAGTTACTCTAGAAGTAAACCGGAATAACACACTAGTAGATAAAGCTCAAAGTCACTTTGTTTATTAGATGCTCTGTTACAGCCTCCACTAGATTTTACTTTAACACCAGCTTGAATCCAGCTGAACTCTGCTCCTCAGAATAACGTGTCCAAAAAGGATAGAAAACCTGGGTTATAAAAACCTGTTTCCAGATGATCATATATAATTTACTGAGGCATCCAACAATGCTTCAAACTTGTTTCAGCTAAGATAAGTTGGGTAAGTGCATCTCCCACCTCCTGTTCTCCTTTACTCAAAACGAAAAATCACCTTCAAGGGACAATACCTTGTGTCAAACTCAAAACAGGGCTGACTTCAAATAATTCAAACACTGATCTAGTTTGCAGCTAAAGCAGGTCAGGGTGTTTTGCATTTTGTTCAAGAATTTCACAACATTCATTTAAACATCAAAGGCATCAAAGCAATGAACAATTAAGTACTACAGAAAACACACTATACTGCTGAACTCCACACCTGTGCTCCTTTTTTTGTGCTCCTCATGTATTGAAGGGAGAGAGAAAGGAACTGTCAGTGGGTGACTCACTTCAGAGGAGCTCTGGGATATTGTCCAGCTGAACCACCTTCTGCAAACCCTTGTTTTCCTTCTCCATCTATTAAGAAAATATACGTAATGAATTCAGATGTAGGAGGTTTCATCCGGACAGATCTTCCTTGAGAATCTGTAGCAGAAACACAAGAGAGAGGATTGCTACCAAGCACCCTTCTTGGATTTGCAACAAATAGCAACAGGATGTTTGGAATCAGCCTT
Source organism: Dryoscopus gambensis (assembly GCA_013389985.1). Lineage (NCBI taxonomy): Eukaryota > Metazoa > Chordata > Aves > Passeriformes > Malaconotidae > Dryoscopus > Dryoscopus gambensis. The sequence continues at coordinate 214,122 of WEIT01001112.1, forward strand.
AAACTAGAGAAGTTTATTTTCCTTTCAGTAACCACACTACTCTGGGGAGTTTGAGCAAATGTGCATCTCACAGAAGGTATACATATGTGTTTTTTACTTCTAATTCTGCCCAACGCCAACCTTTTTGACTGTGTCTATCAGGAGTATGTGTGCCTCTGCAGATGTGACCTTGTGGCCACCTCCACAGATGACATCAATAGCAAAGCATCTCCTTTCCTCAAACTGTAGCCAGACAAAATCTCAGATGTAACAAAAGGAAAAAAAAGGTTGCATTTCCAAAGAGCGTTGGGTTTGGTGGGAAAGAGAAGGAATGGGGCAGAAACTACAGTTATGCTGCATGTCCCTGGAAAACTGGGGTAAATAACTGTCTGGTAAAGCTTCAGCTTGAATATTGTGTTCTGTTTTGGACTCCCAGTATGAGATAGGTGATAATAAACTGGAGAGAGAGCAGCAAAGAACTTCTGAGATGGTCAGGAACCTTAAGGCAAAAAGTGGCAGCTGAGAGAATTGAATTGTTTAACCTTGTTTAATCTGATAAAGAATAGACTAAGGGATGATTGAATAGTAGTCTACAACTATTTTTGGGGTATTTACACAAATGAAACAAGCCAAAACTTTGGTACTGCCAGCTGATCGCAAGGGGGAACATCCACATATTGTGGCTGGGATAGACATTAGGAAAAAACCTCCAGCTTTACTGGGGGATAATACAGAGTACTCGGGGAGATTGTGGAACCTCTGTCCTTGGAGCTTTGTAAGACTTAGCTAGACAAAGCCATACCTAACCTGGTAAAATGGCAGTGCTGGTTCAGGAGGTTGGACGTGATGACCTCGATATTCCTTCCAGCCAAAAGTTCTGTCACAAATATAAGTCCTGCTAATTGACAGTAAGTGAAACAGCTTCAAAAAGCAATGTGGTTCCTCACAGGGGAGGAAAAAATGTCCCTGCCTGTATGAAAAATGGACTCTGAATATTCCAAATTCATACAGAACAAATGATGAAAATGCATTTAGAGATGAAAGAGAGGGTTCACTTTTCTGGAAATGTTGCCTCAGCAAGTTTAAGGTCATCAGATTATTTTAAGAGAACAAAAAGCAGCCTCATTAAAAAACAGAATTCCCCATACTTCCTGCTCAGAGTTGGAACATAAAGCCCCAATCATAAAATGTTCATAGAGAAAGGCATTTTAAGACAGTATAATATCTAATACATATTGGGAATTAAATACACTTTCAAAGGGGCAGCTATTCAGCTGTATAAGCCACTGCTTTGGACATTAGAAAAGATACTTCAGGCACTTTAAAGATAGATATAGCTCCTATGGTTACTTCCAAAATAATCTAGGAACCCTGAATTTATTTGTCTGCTACTAGAAGAAGTTCTAAAATCAAGTTTGAATCATCTTGTGGCTTCTGTGAAAGCTTGTTTAAAACTAAAACTATATGTAAAAAGAAGGAACAAAAAAATCATATTCAGCCAGTCATGATCATGTGGCCAAGAAATAAGCCTTTCCTCAAAGTATCTGAAGTTTCTTGCACCACTTCTCCCTTTAGATGACTTTAATGAGACAAAGCTGTTTACATTTTTTCAAACCCACTTTATTTCCTGCATTTCCAGCTGCAATCCATAGTTTGTGCTCAGTACTGGTAACATCAGACTGTCCAGAGTTACCATTATATGACCACAAGAGAGTGCTTCAAAAGCACTTAGGTAAGTGGGGAGGACATTATCTCTTGTATTTCACAGGATACCAGGTTGGAAGTGACATCAAGCATCATCTGCTCCAACCTTTCTTGGCAAAAGCATGGTCTGGACGTGGCACCCAGTGTTTGACCACTGCTGACTGTGTGTGCTTTGTGTTGTGGACAGTTTGAAAGGGTACAGGAGGACAGCACAGAGGCTGATTTACTCCAGGGTGCAAGTAAGCAGCTGCAGCATGTGGGCCAGATGATGAAGCCAGTGGAGGAAGAGGAGCAGAAGAGAGCAGGGAGCCTGTAGGCCAGCTGGGGACTCATAACAGGAATGGGAGACTTGTCTGTAACAAAAGGACTCACAAAATAATCTGTAAGATGCTAGGGGAAAAGACACTTTCCTCATGTGCCAGATAGGACCATGCAATTTAGGAAGCTGCTCAACACAACTCCTCAAGCTCCGCAACAGGAGCAAGAGGTAAAAAACAGCCCTCATATGTGGGGGGGGGAAAGATTCGATTGTGAACATTGGGTAAAAACAACCTGTCTTCATCAGAAGACCAGAGTATCTCTGTCAGCAATTACCTTGCTCTCATCTGTATTCTGATCAAATCAAGTATTAGACACTAAGTGGCCTTTTGATATTTCTGGCATATTCCCTTCAAGGAGAAGGTGCACATATATGCGCAACTCTGATGCCTCTGAGCATCTGCATTTAGGGTTAGCACAGCTTAGAATGAGCTTAGAATGCTCACTCTCATTCACAACACTGGCTAAGGGATTCATGCCATCAACAGAAAGTGAATATTTCCACATCACTCTAAAAAATGCAGCTTGGGTATTTCTGAGAACTTTCCTAGAGATGAAAAATAGGGATTTTTGTGGAGGGAATTTGTAGCATTTCTTGTAAAAGGTGGACAAATCATTATTACCGTATTGTAGCCATTCACTGCAATGGAGTTTGCTGTACACGCGGTGTGACAGAGAAACTGCGGTGCATGCAGGAATTATAGACTGGCCTGTTACATATGCAAGCCTAGTCATTTCTCTCTTCTTCACTCTAAGAGGATTATGAAAGCATCTCTGTGACACCATAAAAACATTTTAAAAGGATGCTCCTCTGTGTTAGTCTGCAGATTGATTTCACTTTCTCTCCTTAGGTTTCTTTCAGACTCTCTTCCAGTCCATGCTTGATTTATTTAAAAAAACCCAAACCTAGCCAACTAAAAATAATCAGCAGCTGAACAACGCTGGGTTGCTCTGCACTAACAAACTACGACAGACTGGGAAGGAAGGTACTGACATGCAGTCATAGCAAGAATTCACAGCTAAAAAATCCAAGAGGATTTTATGCATGAACCTTAATAAGGCTATTTACAGATGATGAAACTCTCCTGTCAGCATCCCTTTAAAGTTTCTCTGTATAAATATCAACAATCCTGCTGGACAATTGGCGAGACATTAGGAGGCTTATGGCATGCTGTGCTGTAAAGCTATCTAGTTTTAAAGAGCAAATGACTCATTTAATAGATATGGTTCTGTTGAAAGAACATTCTTCAGAGCTTAGTAAGAAGTTTAAACCACATTAACATTAGAAATCAATAAGCCAAACCACTGTGGACTACTGAGGTCACGGTTAATAAAGAACGACTTCAATTTTATTTTCATATCCTGTTTCTGGTCTAATCACTTGACCTCATTTTAAAATATGGTCTGGATGTAATTCACCATTCCACACAAAGAGACTGATTCTTTTCCCAGTTTTACTCTCTTCAGTAATTTCTTTTATATTAAATCTGATTTACACCAGAGGAACTGAATACATTTTCTGGTATTTTTTAAGGAAATCAGCCACCCAACTTACAAAGCACAGCTCGATTTAATGGTGCCATTTGGAGCTTTTCTGGCTACATAATATACAGCTTCTGTTGGCTATGTGACATAAAAAATATGTAGGAATGAGCCCATTATTTGTTTTCTCATTTGAATGGCAGGTTACTCATTCCTCATGGCCCAAGCTACGTAGACTGCAACTGATGGAATGGCATTTCCCTCACTGGAACAAGGTTGCCTCTGGTCTGTATACAGGCTGAAAGCACGCTGAACATATTTGTATATTAATTAGAGCTTATGTTGAAGATCCCCTACTCATACACAAGCATTTCAGCAAACAGGCTTTGAATTGTTCCAAGTACTGAGCCACCCTGGAGTTCCTTTCTAAGCTTTCTGACAGGGGAAGCCACAGAAAGGAAAAGCATACAATATTTGTACCTTTACAAAACCCTATGTATTTCCTAAAAAATGAAGACATTGCAAGTCTGAAGGAGCTTTTTGTTTTGTGCTTGTTTTTACTGAACCCCCTACTAAGAAACTCAGTTCTTGGCAAACAAAAGGAAGACCAAGAATCCAGAAGCTGCGTAGCAGAAGTCAGACAGTCATCCTTGAAGACAAAACAGCTTAAAGTTGCACTAGTGCTAGAATATACTTCCTGGAGCTCTGGTCTTACACTCAGGAGAAACACTGCTTGTTGGAGAGAAATACTGTGTCTTGGATTTGGGAAAGGAATATCCATCATCTTGAACAGAATGTCTATGCAGAGGCAGAAACACAGCACTGACAAGAATGCAGATACCTCAGGTTTCCACAAAAAAATCCATCAGAAAATATGATCTATCAAAGTTATGCCTGAGCTGAAAGCAAGAGTACAATGTTAGTGGTAACAAGAATCTGAGATTACCAGACTACTATTTGCTGCTGGACAGCCCTGGGGTCATTTATTTTATTCTGTTATTAACAACTCGTCACTCATATATTTCCATCCATTTCAAAACAGAAGTCAAATTTTAAAAGGAATGAGTTTCTAACACTTTAAATTTCTGTTCAGTATAACCAAGCCCCCACAGCTTAAATTCAGTCATAACTGAGTAACTGAGTTCTGCAGACCTGCTCCCAGGTTTCTGGTCAGGGCTAACACACGGGTTTTCTCAAGGTAAGCTCACAATTATTTTCTGGGTTCCAAACAGAGGATTTACAAAAAATTAAACAGGTTGTGAAAATTTCCTATTCTTTTGAAATTCTAGTCTTTGGACATAGAGTCATCAGTCAATATATTTCCCATGATTACTACTGCTGCACTTCACACATCCCACTCTCTGACATGGCATGGATTTGTCGCCTTACATTCCCATAATCACTCCTCAGAATTATTTTAAGCACCTCCAGCTGTTGAGTCTAGACACAAGGGCACCTGAATTGGTACCAACAGCATATTCAGTAATTTTAAATTTTTGAAAATTTTTTAATGACTTTGGTCAGAAAATGCTCATCTTTTGTTTTTTTGCTTTTGAGATTTAATGATTTATTATTGTATAGGAGGAACACAGGAAAACATAAACAGATGTACATCCTTTCTGCAAATACGAGTGTCCTTCCTCTATGAGCCACAGTTTATTCCAAAGAGGACAAAGTTGATATGACTGTTGAGGAATCCACCTGGCCCAGGCAGCTGCAGACTGAGGTGCAGATTGAAATGTGCGTTGATCTCTGCGTGAGACCCCGGGACAAGAGGCCAGGCACAGCAAACTTTGGGATAACAAAGGTTGTTATCCCATGAAGGCAGGTGAGACCAGCCAGGTGAAAGGACACTGAGAAACAGTGTCAGCAGGAATTGCTGACCTTTTGGATAACAAAGGAGGTGAAGACCAGTGAGCCAGTGTCTCAAACAGGGACAGCCAGTGAGATCGATGGACCTGGAGAGGGAGGCAGGAGCCAAAGACTCGGGAGGAACAGCAAGACTTGGGCCCAGCTAGACTGTGAGGGGATAAAAGCTCAGGGGGCCCATCGTTGGGGGTCCCTCCTCAGAGGCAGCAGCTCAAGCTGAGTCTGTGTTACTGCACTGTGAATAAATGGCTTTATGGAACGAGACATCTGAGACTCTGCTGTGGGAAACCTGGGGTTGGACTGGTGAGGAAACCTGGTCTGACTGTGTGAGCAGGATGTGTGGGGAGCCAAGCAGGGCACCTGTCAGCTCCCTCAAGCCACCCTTTTGAAGGGGCTTCAGTCCCAGCAATGAAAGTCTCTGGCCTTGGGAGTGTGACTGCCGGGGAATCTCATGAATGGGCAGATTGGGAAGTTTCCTTAACCATGACCACTAGAAGAGTAATTCTGTGATGCTGTATAGCTAAGGAGCCTTTAATTAGCCATGGTTAGTAAGGGAAAATAAAAAATGAAACAAAGCATATAATACAATTTCCCTTGAGAAGTCAATAAAATAAATGGGATTCCTGCACTAATATCTTTGAAGCCTTCCAGTGATTTCTAAGCTAGAAGGCTATGAGGAATTTGGTCTCTTCATTCCATTCCCTGGTCCTGCTATGACCTTTTAAGACAGTGCAACAGCCAGAGATGTTTGTTGTCTTTCTGAAAGGAGAAGCAAAATAAAACCTAAAAAAAAAATTCTATCTTTTCCCCCTACCCCCCCCCCCGCCTCCTTTTTTTTTAATTGCTTCCCTTGGTGAAGGCTTTGGAAACCTGCTAGATACAGTTATTATGGAAATACATATTCTTGATTAGTTGTTTTACCCATGAGCCTAAAATGTCTTCAGAAAGGTAGCACTGTGCAAGACAGCAATTGACTTCAAAGTCTGCAAAACAGCAAAGATTTACATTGGCAAGACTGGATGGAATTGTACCAGCCTTGCTTTCTCTTCTGTAGCCACTGGAGCTAACACAGCAAAATGCTTAGGCCCTGCCACTCTATGGCTGGCCAGACCAAGCACTTATTACAGAACTTTCCCTTCTGCCATTGGATTCTCCATGAGAGAGAATAAAGGAAACATGGTGAAAGAGAAAAATAAAGGAAGTGCAAGGAATCAAAGGAAAAATACAAGCTGTGTGCATGGAGAAAAGAGCTGAGATCAAGATTTATATTTGCTTTTGAGTTGAAAGACATTATAGTCTTTGCTCTGGAAGAAAGAAGATGGGATAAAGAATAACTTATTTTGGCAATAATTAATGGCTCTGATGGCTTCAAACTGTACAACACAAATTCCTGAGTTTTACTTATAATTCCTTATATATTAGAACCAGTCAGCACAGAGTTCAAGATGTGCTGCAACAACATAATTCACATAGCAATTCTCTTTTCTTCCATACTGAAAATTGTTTGCCTAAACAGCTGCTCTACAATTAGCTAGTTTATATTACAAATATTCTAAACATTTTCCCACATTACTGGATTTTGGGCACAAGAAAAAAGATGAACTATTTTGAGAATTTATATCGAATAACACACAGAGGACCTAAATAGCTTTTGTATATAGCTATCACATGCCTAAACCAAATATGAATACCCTCTCAGGAACAGAAAAAATACTAGAAATTGTCCCTTATGTTTGTAATAGTGGCCTCAGAAAAAAACTGTACATAATAAAATACAGTTCACATTGTGATAAATGTCTCAGTAAGGATCCCTTCAATAAAGATCTGCATATAAATCTTGATGTGTCACTTCTTGGGCAGAAGAACATTTTATAATTTTATCACAATTGGTGTCTTTCCCTCTTACAGAAGTAAACATCTGCATAGGCCCATATTTGATTTCGGCACCTCAGTACTGCACAGCATGGCTTGTTGTGCTGGGAGCACTTTGCTGACATTTTAAGCACTTTCATATTACTGTTTTAATTCAGATCACAAACACATCTTTGAAGTGTCAATTTCCCACTCACCCCCACCTACTCTGCTTCAGATCATACAGAATGGTCTTAGAGCACAGAGCCTTCAGACAGAGCCAACCCAACATGATTTCAGCAACTAAAAGGCATCCAGTCATGGAACTAGAGAAGGAAGAGCCTGAAAGATCCCCAAAACCTGGGTTAGCAACATCCTGAATTTTCCTAGTGCTTCACGCTTGTTGCTCATGTAAATGTAGTCTTTGCCTTCATGTGTCTAAACCAGGCATTTTTTGTGAGCAAAATGCTTCCAAGAGGATTATTCTTTAAAAACCCAGTTAATTAAAATGTCCAATTAAATGTCCTTTACCTATGCCAAAGCTGTACTATGGTCTTCCAATGTCATTAAAACACTAACAGCCAGACTAAAAACTTTTCTCCATGGTGAAGGTTAATTAAGGAAGAATCATGTGCCCTCAACAAAACTGGTTTTGTCAGCAAAAGAAAGAGGAGATCTGTAGACAAAGTCTTCTGTCACTTTTGGAAATCAAGTGTTTTCAATTGGATGGGAAAAATAGAAAAAATAACTACTGAAGATCCTTTTTTGTGCACATAGTTATAACTGCTGGTTTTCAATAACTGAGATAAAGAACTAAAATGAATATTGGACTATAAACTCTTATACAAACCTAATAGTGTCCCTTCAGAGCCAGCTTACCCTCAAGTTCATTTCAGTTAGCACTAGCACAACTTTTCAAAGGGAACAGACACCTGCTCACAGACAAATTGCCCAAGTTGCTCAGCACTGTTATTTGGCAAAGTCTCCAGCCAGCTGGGTTTGCTAATGACTTCTGTAAGGTGCTTAAATCAGAAGCTAGTGTAACACGACTGCCATGTTTAATTACCCTGTTAATACAGCTTAGTGGATATTGTTTGGTATGTAAAGGTCACAGTTTTTGATGAAAAATACAATACAAAATGGTCTTTTTAATTTCAGTGTAAGGATACCAAAGACTTGATTATCTGCCCATATACAACCTTTCCTAAGAAGAGTCTCTCAGAACAATCGTTACAGCAGTGACAGACATTTGTTCAATTTATAAAACATTACTCAGCCAATGTGCACTAACAAGAGACATGGAATTTTAGCTGCATGAATTGAATATATTTTTTATTATTATACAATTTTCTATAGGTTTACCTGAATGCATTCAGTGGTCAAGAGGAAAATGGGATATAACTATGATCTTGAAATGTCTTTGTCCTCAGGGTTACTCAGATATGCTCATTAGCTTCATTTCACTTTGCAAAGGTGTCCTTTTTTGGTATAGACTTTAAGCTCAGTACTGTACATGAAACATCTCACATATGCTAACACTGCAATCAAATCCACAGTCGCTGGCACAAGAAGATGGCAAGGTATTTCCTGCTACAACTAACATAAGGTAATATGAAGAAACTAGACCTCTTTTGACAATTTTCTCTAGGATGTATTTGTCAGTAAAGCAGGATTTTTTTTCTCCTAGGTCACTAATCAATGCCTATGAACAGCCCAAACAACTTTTGTTCAGACTGGTGAAGCCACCTCCTGGGTTCCAGGACAGGATGCACCAAAGAAATTAACTGCGATAATGGTGGCCACCCCTCCTCGGTAACAAGGGATCCTGACAGCTCTGAGGGGTTGGAGTGTCTTTGGATGGAGACCCCAGAGACTGAGCTGAATGGAAACCTGAGCTATTACTGGTAAGAATGATTACAGATAACACAAGATAAAATAATTCAGGTTTAGATTTTTAACATTTATTAAAAAAGCAGGATGTATGTTCATTTCAAATTAAACAGTTAAAAATGTTAAAGCATACAAACAAATCAATTGTGTACTAGCAGCATCCAATTGTTAGAATTTTCTAGAACTCCTCAGTACAGTCTTGGCAAGCTCAAAATGTTACAACTTGCAACCAACTGACCTCACCATAGTGCAGATAAAACAAACTTTATAAAAACAACAATTTAAGGTTAAATAAGCTTAAATAAAGGTGTTAAATACAAGACACTTGATCAAAGCTTCTGTACAAAGATAAACAAATTTGGCATTGTACAACGGATTGGCTGGCTCACACCATACATGATTTCAATAGTTAAGCAGTGTAACTGTTTAGCTGAACATCAACTATACAAAAGTAACTGAAGTTGGGAGTGGGCTAACCCCAGTGAGCCATTTACAAGGCATGTGTATTTTTAGAAAATCAGAACACTGTTTATATTCAGGCACCATTTGTTCCTGCAAATAAATAATCTCTAATGTATCTGCATCCAAACTAGTGTTAAACACATCAGTGCTAACATCTTATAAACACAGCTCTGTGACTATTCACTATACCTCCATTCTTATTGCTATGACAATGTGGACTGTGGAAATAAAACTACTGTACATACAAAAAAATAGAGCACCTTTTAAACATTAAAGTATATGTCTGGTTATTCTTTTTATCTTACAATACTGAAGCCCAAGCTAATTTAAATTGCTTTAACATCTTCACCAGCGCACCTGAAATGCAGGAACTAAAACCCCAAATATTCCTCTTCAGGCAAGCCCCAGCCAGAGCAACTTCTAAAAATGTCTAAAATGACACTAAGGATTTTTTACATTCATCTGCACACAAACAAATATCTGCTAGTCTCTGCTTTCTTCATATGAATTTAAAGACTGATTGCCACAGTTCTCTCTCCTTTTCAAATTAACAAAGCTGGATAGAGAATGTAGCAGCAACACCTAAAATGGATTGTGAACACAGTGAAATTATTACCCCGCTAATTCAAAAGATAACAGCTGTTAGGTTGTTCAAATAAGTATTTTGCAGGGCCCCAGCCATTAGGATTTTTTGTCTATTGTATTAAAAAACCATTCTGTAAATTTCCTCAGTTGAGCGGCTGCTGTTTGAGACTCCTCCTGAAGTCTCATGTTATCTTGTCTCAGGTGCTGCACCTCTGCTTGGAGAACTGCCTTGTCCTGTTTTTCCTGGTTAACAAAGATACAAGTTGAGCAAAGTGAGTAGTTGTGATGACAACATTTATTTTTGTTGTTAATATTTCTATGCAAGTCATAACAGCTATATTTTTGAGCTCCCTAATTCATTCTGACAGCTGTTAACTGTAAGTTAATTCCCCAAATATGCTTCAGCTACCTCATTCATTCCAAGAAAATACTGCAAGCTAAAAAGAAGACTAGATGTTACTTTAATAGAAAAATTAAAGGAGTTTACTCCATTAAAAAAAATAAATCAAGCATTAAAAGCATAAGAAGCTTTTAGCTATAATAAATCATATGTGAGAGCCCAAGTGGTAAGTAATTGATTTCAAGGATATGTTCAAGGAAGAAATATAGCTAATTTCAAAATTTTCCCTTACATGATTATTTTCTTACCAAAAGCAGACTCGTTTCTATTATCCTGGCATTGTCTCCAGCTCAGAATTTTGACAGCAAATGAGGCACACATCAAGCCATTGCTATGTGACCAAGATAGCACAAGAAAACAAGGACGACAAAACCAGAGTGCTAACTACTTAGCAATGGTGCCATGTCCATATTCCTATCCTTTGTTAAATCCAAAGTAACACAAATGAAGATAAAGGGTTTTTTTTTCTGGGGTATAACTATTTGTAGGTCAGTTGTTCTGGAGTAAAGACCCATAAACTACTTAGCCTCTGGCCAATTTCCTCACATAACTCTTCCCACAGGATCTTCTGCACCTCAGTGTTCTGACCAACCACTGAGCTCTACTGTCTAGTTTAACTGACATACTTCTTTCAAGCCCACGATGATCTCTGTGTAAAAATAAAACTACTGAAACTGGGGAGTAGTTATGGTGCTGATGGTCTCTTACCTTTCTCAGGTCAGTTTGTAGCTGTCGGAGGATGACTTCCAGCTGGTTTACTTTTCCAGTCAGAGTACTCGGAGCATGTTCCCTGTAAAGTAAACCACTACCTTCACTCTAAGTTAGTGAAAAACATTTTCTTCCCAGCTTTAGCAGAGTTACATTTTTAGTAATAGTAAAGGAAACCAATCAGTTTAGGCATAGTTAGGAAAATAGAGACAGAACCAGCATCAGTAAAAGACTAGTACTAGAACATAAATCCAATCCTGCAATATCTGAAATACGACACTGCTTCTCATGCCAATCAGGCAGAAGTTACAATGATTTTAAGCAGGAATGTTTTAGGAATGATTTGCACATACCCTCACAATGCAAGTCACACTTACAGCTCCACGGTGGGCAGGCACATTGGTTAACAAGCTGCTTTCTGATAAGGACTGTACTAATCTCAAGCAAGATGCAGCAGCAATTACTGCAAACCAAAAGAGCTGTAAAGAGTTCTTTTGTCTGCTGTGCAGTAGTGTCATTTTCAGTAAAGGATAAACCTATAGCTTAATGGAGACAAATATTCTGTTTAAAGGTCAAAACACATAAAATATTGCCACGGGATAATCAAATGCATGACTGAAGAAAAATACTGAGAACAGCTTGTTTTCTGAATGACAGTGAGCACTGTGGGAGACAGTCTCATGCACATTATAGATGCAATTAGCCATCACGTGAGTAATTGCGTCTAAAGAGAGAAGGTGAGGAGAGAGGCTTTACATACAAAGCTGAATCAGCCGCTTCATGCAATTGCACAAATCTGACAGGTTTGCCGTGGCTAGAAGGGGAACATCTTTAAGAGTCTTTTGCAGTCCTTACTGATCATTAGCCTGGGGAAAGATGTGGACTTAGAAGTCATTACAATAAATGTGCTTCACCAGGTAAGCAAGCTAATTTGTGTAAAATTGGTTCAAATTAAAATGTGATAGTCTAACAAGTAAGAAGACTTTTCCCTCCATTTCCTATTCTTCCATTCCTCCAACCGAAGAGCAAAACTAATCAAAGATGTGTTTTTCTTTTAAAGCATGGTGGTGGGCAGATGATACTGCTGAATCTGTATAACAAGAATAACCTTTAAATTAACAAGTAAACTCCATAGAGCAGGATAGGTGGAGAGGGAAAAAAATTTTCTCCCAGGGCACTGGGAAGAATTTGAAGAATTGGGTAGTTCAGCATAAATTCTACAGTCCTCCGTTACAGATTCTCTTGATTAATTTACCTCTGTGTAAAAGAAAAATTATGGGTTTGCAAATAGCAAATAGTTGCAAAGATAGGATAAACCCTGTTCCAAGGTTTGAGATGTTTGCTGCAGATCAGGTTACTGCATCCTACAGAGTTGAGCTCCTGTTATTAGTTCTATTAAAATGAAAACAGAAATAAATGTAACAAAAATTATTATTGTAAAGGAGAAATACAGTGAGAAATTTGATTACCTGAAACTCTGCATCTAACCTTGATATGCATTACAGACCTATTAAAGTGAGAGAGCTTTCTCCGACTGTACTACATATTTTCAAGACAGAACTGCTCAGAAGTTGATTCGAAGAATCAATGTGAAACATGCATACAGGCAATTCGACATGCAACATTAAGAGAAAATCTTTCCTTAAAATACTTTTGTAAGAAATATGCTTTAATTCTGACATACCCAGCATCCTCAAGAAAATCTTTTCCTTCTGGGGGACTCTCATCCAAAGGTAACTCTTGTGTTCCTTCCAAGCCCTGAGCTTGCTGCATCTCATTCAAGGTGCAAAAAGACGCTACTCTCTGATCTGTAAAAGAGTAACATAAGGATACATCTAAAACCGGATGAAATAAAAGGCTGTATTACAGCCATTATCCTGGTTCAGTTAGCGAAATGGATGTAGGCTTCTACATCTCAGCTTTGAAGATAATCAGCAGATGTATGTACCAACTAGTTGGCTTCCCCACACCTGCATCCAAAGGCAAGCCCAAAGCAATTTTTTATGTCTATCAGCAGTATGACAGTTTTGTCTGGACCACTTAATGCTGATATGAATAGTAAATTGGTCTTGATGAAATATGCAGAAAACCATTTCAAAATTCAGGGCCACAACTAATGACAATAATAATTCAGCAAAAATGTTTGCATTTTTTCCATGGACTTAAAGCCTGCAGATTCCTCAGAAATCTTCACTGTTCATTTCATACTGCTTTACTGTCTCAAGCATTTGCAGAAGCTGATGGTAATCTGCATACTTGAAAACCAATAAATTCACACTATTTTTATCAATTGAGTTTTTATTATAGGTATCACTACGGCACTCTATTATCTGCAGTGAATTTCACTAGAACATAATCTAACAAGCACAGATGTAATTACCTATGGATATACAGTGTGGTTGCCAAAATACATCAGTCACCACATAATAGAAGTATGCCATGCAGATCATCATTGCACAGAACAGGAGTAAATGATGCATTCATTAGGATTTAATTTGCCTTCTTTAAAAAAAATCAACACCAAAATCCATATTCTGTGGAGATTGATTTAGCTTATTTCTGCCAAACAAAATCCATGTCTGTAGGCTTGAATGAATTCTGGCGACAACATGCCTGCCTTGCCCTTTCTCCCCTTGCTCTACCACCCCACCAGGCCCAAAGCTTGCATTATCATGCAAACGTGCAAACATAGGAAGTATTAAAAAAAGTTTACAAAAGGCAAAAGTCATCAATCCCAGACCATCACCTAGAAACGGCGTGTGATGACAGAACGGCCCAAATTCTTCATCTGAGTCAAAACCTGGAATAAGATTTAGAATGTTCCTATAAACAAGAGAGTCCACCTCCACTGGAGCAGCTGTGGCCCTTGCAGCAGCGCACACAGTGGGATGCTCCCCGTGCAATTCCTGCTGGCACTCACTCCCAGCCCTGCCAGGGCATTTCTACACAACACCAACATTACAGTAAGCATGAGGTGCCACGCCCCACGTCTCTAACAGCAACACCCAGTATTGTGACACAGCATGGCAACTTGGCAGGATACATGAGAGGACAATCCTTCAAACTCTTAAGGACACAAACAGCGAATACAGGCCAGATCTCTTCAAACAGGATGGACAAGTCCTACCAAACAAAAATAGGCAATCACCAAAAAGCTCTTTGTCGATTTAAAAAATCCCTTCAGCATAGCACAGATCATCAATTCATTCTGCAAGACAATGAACAAAAGTTGCATGTCCTACTTTGTCCAATTTCAAAGACTGTAGGTCATTTGCACTGCTTTTAGCCTTATTTCTGACTACTGACAGATCTCAGCAAATATGAACATGGCTTCTCCATATTTGCTGACAATAAGGTAAAAGTATAATTTAAAATACATAATCAATGACATAATTTACAGATTTGAAGCCTACTAAGTTAAATATATTTACTTCATATGGATAAATTAAAATTAGTTTCCCAGATCAAACACACTATGTAGGCCAGAAACAAGACAGTGTAAACAAGCAGTCTGAAGCAGACAGATAATTATTGATTTCACCTTCATACTATTAACATTTTCATTACAACAGCTAGTTTTTATAAAGAAAAAACAAGTGTATTTCTGGATATGGTGCTGTAGACCTACATTTTGCTTCCTCCAAATTATAGGGACCCCTCCTATTCAACTGAAGTGATATGTACATACTAAACAGAAGACATACAAGTCAATCTCAGAGCTCCTCTTTTTAACTGACATGTCTCTGCCAAACTCCAAATAGAGCCTACCCATAGAAAATTATTTGCAAAAAGTATATTGGTCTTTATATCAAAAGTTTAAACAACTGACTTAGCAAGACCAAAGATGAGACAATTTTTTTAAATTTGAATTTTAAATTGTTTTAATTTACAGTAGCAGAGTTGTACAGCTGTAACCACTAAAAATTTAAATCTGGATTTTCATTGCTCCAGACCACTAACAGAGGCCAGAAAAAACTTCAGGCAAATTTGATGTACTGGAAAGCAGAAAAGGCTAAAATGAGTATTGTGCATGAAGCCACTCTCTCATTGTTAAGGTAAAGTCTACTCACAAACATACACTGACATATGCATTGAAGCAAAAAGAGTTACACATGCATGCCCTAGAAATCACCAAATGTTAACTAAATATTGTCATTTTTTCTTTTTCTAGCAGTTTAACACACTACTTTGGTTAAAATAATTATCTGTCATGCTAAATGATTCACTTCTTCTCATTATATTATGTGCAGCATTACATTTAGCTATGAAGATTTTAAATCAAAGTATTAAAATAACATTAATTATAATAGCACAGATGTTTCTGCAAAGATAAATTTGCATTAAGAAACACTGCATTTTGATTGGCACCAGTAGACATTCATAAAAATCACCTGGAAAAAAATCAGGAGCTGAAACCACCAATTTTAATGAACAGGGACATCAGAAGGACTAGCTTAGGCTTTTAATGCTCAAAATATGACACATCAAACACTAAACAGGGGTTTTTTTAAAGTGTAATAAACCCAGTTTGAAGTAGCACAAATAGTACAAAGTTCTATTAATAACAATATTCAATATTTGTATTTGTGTCAGTTCTCTTTTATAATTAGAGTGGCAGGTATGGGCACCCAAAAATGCTGCTCCTTCTGGTCCCCCAAAAATGGAAAAAAATCTAAAAAGTCCTCAGCAACATAATACACATGTTGAAGGCCAGTCCTTCTTCCCTAACCTGAAGACCTATTAGAAGGAGACTAAAAAAATTAAATATTTTATTTTCCCTTAGTCCTTTCTGGGATTTCTCCTTTTTCAATTTTGGCTTTCCAATTTATTTTATAAATCCCCATATCTTTATCTTTATTCAGTCAAACATGCTTTCTTTTTTTTGCTTCTTTAACTTTTTCTTTCTGGTTCTTTAACCTCTTCTTTTTTACTCCAACTGCCCTCCGTCTTTTGCTGTACAGTTATACAGTCCTATCTATCTTTTATTGTCTGCTTCAGGGATGGATACAAAAACATCAAACAGAGTGATTTCCATCACATCAGCTGCTCCCTGGTTACTGCCTCTCTGCAGTTCCCAACGAAATAAGAGAAGGGAACTGGAAGTAGCCTACCTGTGGGTGACAGAAATGGAAGGATTGCCCTTGCTACTGACTGGACTGATGTTAGCATGCATGTAAAATATTATCTCTGGAGAAATATGAGAGTCAAAACTATGTCTTGCAAAGCAAGGCAGTGCAGAGAGTTAAAATAATGCTCCACTGTGGTCCAGCTTACGGGTGCTGACCCTCCACAGAGGCAGCTCAAGCAAAAACCCTTCCCCGATGCAGCTTCTGGAGCCTGTGGAGTTAATGCATGCCGAGCTCTCCATTACACTGTGAAGACCTGTCTTAGGAATAACAGAAGGTTTCAGAAAAAGTTTGAAGTAAATATTCAGCTTCCCACAAAGGTTCTTGTCAACAAATCCTCACAAAGTATAAAGCATTATCATCATAATTTCAATTAAAAACAAAACAAAATAAAACAAAAGTAATAGCTCCTTCCACCCTCATGGACCACAGTTTAAAAACTGCTGTTCTACACAGGACCCAGGCTTCAGTTGAATAAAAGCTAATACTAATAAAAAACCTTGTCCACTCTTCATCTGAGGAGATGAAGAAAGTGAAAAATGAGACTACTGCTCTTGTTAAAGCCCTAAGCAAACTCTGAGTACGAATGATGGTAGCAAAAATCTTGCTACTAAATTTAATTCTTAATCCAATTGATAGCAACAATATAAGCACCTAAAAAGTCTACATCTAATATTAATCAAGATACAGTTGCTTTTTAAAACAGACAGATGAAAGATCATGAGGCCCACATTAGGGATGTTGATCTGATCAAATTATGTAAATTGTCAAGACATAATCCGGAGAGATCACAAGAGGAAAAACCCTGACCTTGGAATCAGATTGGTAATCCTAATAAACTGATAGTAAGAAAAGACCTTGTACTAAGAAAAAATTTAAATTAAGTCTAACATCTAGGTTATAGAAGAGAGCACAACTTCAAAGTATCAGGCTGGCAACGCCAAACTAGAGAAAAACTCTAATTTCACAGATTAAGTATTAAAACACTTGCATCTTTTTAATCCTTGACCCTTTCCATTGAAAGCGCGGGGGCAGGTGTGTATTTGCTTAGTCATATATGGAATGTGATCCCATTACCATCCAGTTAAAAAAAAAATCAAAGCAGTTTTATATTCAGAAGTGGAAAAAGTTTAGAATCATCCACTCTCTTTTTCACATTGATAGAATGCAGAACAGTAGTTCCAAGATATTTTTAAATAGTAAATTGAAGCAGCTTCTAAGTCAACAACATTAAAATACAAACGGAAACTGCATCTGTTAATTCATATCCAACACATCCCCTTCCAGTGATCTTTTATGACATGCCTATCAGTTATTCTTTTTAAAATTACTTTCAAATTGCAAGACATAGGATAAAGTTGAATAAGGGTTTAAAAATTCCATTCCTTGTAAAAGTTTCTAACTGCAGCACTACGAATTTAGTCAAAGCATTGTATAAATCATCTAGCATTTACACAGATGTCTCTACTGTAGAGTACAGAAAAGAATGATATTCCTTCATACAAAAATAGATTATTATTTACTCTTTAAATTCTTGCAATAATTCAAAAATCTTCCAATAAACAGCTTCTATCTTACAACTCAGACCACTAGCTCTTCAGCATTATCTACAGATATATCTAAGTTATTTGCAATTACAACCCAACAAGTGAATACCTTTCCTCCCTAGGATAGAGCACTGTGGGTTAGCTATACTGTTCTACCTCTCATTCTCAAATTCAAATGTAATTACACTTACATAAAACTTATCAAAGTGAAATTACTTTCATCATTATACTAAGTAGTAAAAAGAATGAAAATCTATTAGTTTTCAAAGAAAGCTAAAAATACAGGAGCATAGCTGGTACAGAATGATCTTTCTCTCAGCTGAACTCAAAATTTTTATTAGCATTTAAAAGTATTCTTCAAGTACAAAGTTACAGAGCTAGTCATTTACTGATCCAAATCTTTTTTCAGTAGTTTAAGATGTTAGTAACAAATAGCAGGGTGTTCCCTGAGCAATCAAATATGGGAATGCATGGGAAGAGCTGTCAAGATTCTCAGTGTCACAGTATTTCCTGCCAGATACGACAGCCATGTTTGAGTAGTATTGAATAGTAATGAATTCACATACAATTAATCAGGTCAAGAAATAATACAGTTCTTCCAATTCCTAATCATTGCTGTTGGTTTGGGTTTTCACAATGCCATTTAAATTAGTATAACAAGCAGTTCTGAAGAGCTTTTGGTCAAAGCGAACTTTAATCACTTCAGACTTTGGGAAGGAATCAGGAACCAGAAAACTGATTTCCATGGTGTAAAAAAGTTTAAAAAATACCCAAATCACTAACTTCACAACCAGTTTTCACAAAGTTAAGGCCTGTGTCTTATACAATGATGACTGTGGTAATGTCATTCTTATTCATAGATTACATTCAGTAAGGCAAGCAACACCAGTTAAGAAATGTCAGACATTTTAGGACAGCACAGCAACCTGAACAAAACACCTCTCAAACAACAGAACACAAACACTCAACCATGTATATTCATATAAATCTCAAACCAACATCCATTTTCTCTGTTTAGACACTAGGTGTAAGTTTAGCTCCCACAGGCAGGTGAAGTTTTTTTCTGACTTAATTTGGTTCCATAATTTAATAAAAGCAAACCTGATCTATATCCTGAACCCCAAGTCCTGCTACTGGAAAACATACTGTACATTTCTCCTGGTCTTCAAGGGCTCATGAAAACTGAGAGGGACTGCAACACCATTTGGACTACACATGCCAGTTTATAAACACAACGCAACAAACTCAGGGAAGTGTTACTCCCCGTTTCATTTTAAACATCTAACTTAAATGCTTTGAATGCCTCCTTCGAAGAACTGATTTTTCAATTATTACAGAAGGAACTTAGGCACTAAAGTGGAGGATCTAAAACGGATATAGAGAGTAATGTGAAGACCCGAAATTTCAGTGACAATCTTTCACACTGAGAATTGATACTGCCAAAAGAACTAAAGGGCTACTGAGGCAAACACTGGATTTTTGTAATTCAAAATGTGGCTATACAATATATATTAAAAAAAAGAAAAAAGTTTGTGTACTGAACATTGATCTTTATTCAAATTTTCCTGTTACCTTCAAACGCTCGTGCAGCATCTACCAGGTGAGACCAGTCTAGCCCTGTGGCAGTGTCTGGCAGGGGCATCAGGCCAGGATCATTGAATTTGGCTTTATCAGATAAGGACCCATCTGAGAACCAGAATTCATCTAAACAATAAACACAATAATTAGTCTTCCTATAACAATTATGTGCAATTAATTTTGAAGCTACTATAATCATCTGTAAAAAATGTATAAGGAAAAAGTGCTTATCTTCATTTCTCTTGTGTCTGTCTTTTCCTGTTCAATACTCAGTATGGGTGGAACAATTTCTAAATGTTGGCAAAGTAAAATGGGAAGGTTTTAAAGAGGTTTTTTTGGTGCCACTTTGCGCATGATGTGTCCCTCACATTTTCATATGAACACTGCGTGAGTAGGCAACATCCATTCTAAAGCATAGCATATTAAACCTGAGCACTGAGCAGAAAAGTTGCTAGATACACAAAGTTATATTTGTGAAACAACATGCAAGATATTTACATGCAGAGTTTTACTCTGAAACTGAAAATACTCCTGTTCCAGAAGCAATGAGAAAAACCCACCTGGCTTTTCTTTTAATGCATTTGTAAATTCTAGCCTATATCCAAAACTCCCTTTCACATTGAAAATATTACCCCATTAGTTTCACATTTGTAGCTGTATCTCTGAGGATGTAAGACTTGTGAGAGATTTCAGAGTGAGCTGTAACACACTGTATACTGTACACATATCATATATTGAATGAAATGTATACACTATAAATTGTTCAAACAAACCTTTCAGCCATGCAGACTTCTAGAATGTAC
>WEIT01001114.1:0-15963 GCA_013389985.1 Dryoscopus gambensis
GTAAAAGGTTTTGTAGTTAGAAGAGAAAGTTAGAGACACAGGTGTAACAGAGGACGTACTTACAAGAAGAGAAAAAGAAGGTTAACTCCTTTTGTTATCACACACGCCAATTCCACATTGTAAGAAAAAAATAAGCATTTGTACATCTCCACAAGACAGTAACGCTGTACATAGTGTTGATATTATAACATGAAAGGTACTCCAACATCTTCAGCCTACTCCCAAAGCCATCTGCAGCACATTTATGGCTCCATGGTCATAGCATACAAATCTCAAACATCTAACTCCTATACTTGATTATTTTAATTGCAATTAAAATTATCATCTGTCATTTGCAAGAAATTTTTTTAAGTAACTGAGGGGTAACAACCAATCAAATCTGCATTAGAAATGGTGTGGCAGACATACCAAAACTCCCTCATCTTTCTGCTACACAGTTGCGATGTCTCTTGTCCCACAGTTGTACTCAGCTGATCTTACAGTGAGCTGCTCAGGCAGTTTAATTGGCAGAATGCCAACAGAATGTAATAGATGAAATCATGATTTATCACCTTTTGCCAATACAAATTTAAAAAGCTCACTAAGATCAGGTGACTGCCAATTCCAGCACAAAGAAAAGCAAGACAAGCAGACAATCTAGATTAACCTCAAATGCTCTGGAGTTACATCTTGGAAAAAAAAGCAACTTATTTCCCACTTCCAGGACTGCTCTTCTGATCTCTCACTGTAGATCTGGACAACTGTAATTATACATTACCCTTTATCTCAGGATAGAACCTTGTCAAAGCTCTAAGAGTATTTTAAAGCATTAACTCCATCAAAAAAATCACCATTTTTTAAAATTAAAAATACTCAAGTTCCACAACCAGTTCTTTTTGATACTCTTTCTGGGCAATTCTCAGGATATGGGTTGTATTTACTACTTCTGAATGTACTCCAGCTGCAGCATTTTTCACCACAACAGGACAGGCAGGTGAAATTTCAGTTTATGTTAGTGCAAGGCACTGCTCCTTTCCTCACAAATACTCTCTTCCAGCCACACTCACAGACATGCTAACTCTGACGTACACACACTATTCCCTGAAAAAATTCAGCTCCCCCTAGAAGAAAAAGTACTTTTCCCCCCACAGAAGTTAGTTTTCTAACCAATTTAGCACGTTAAATAAGTTCAGCCATGGGACTGGTGCTCCAGACCCCATTTTAAAGGAAGGGAGACACCAACTGACCAGGTGCAGAAGGAAGAGCAAGACTACCTCTGTTTCAGCAATGGCGTCTGTGCTAGTCTGGATAAGAAAATAATTGAACTATATTTACAATCTCTTAGTTCACCGCATGCTGCCGTATTTTGATGCTCTCTTCAGCTATAAATTCTTGCTTCAGTGTCAAATTCTTTCTAGAAGACCATATGGATTATCAAAGTGACTAATAATTCAAATGCTTAACTGAAGCTTCACTCTTCTGTGCTGTATCACTAGAAAACCTAAGTCTATGTCTGCTCTTCACTTGAACTGAGCTCAGTTTCAACTCATAGTCTTATTAGCAGGAAGCACCAGTATTTGCTTACTGTGATCACTGCTCGTGGAAGCCTCGGTACTCTAACAAACTTTGTATTTTGCACTCGTGGCTGAGACACAGTGTTAATACTGACAGCAGACAGATTGCTTCTTGGCACAGGGTGCAAATTGTCTGGAACAGGAGGGGAAGGTGGACCACTGTTACTTGATGTTTCCTAAAAAATAAAACAAAAATATGGCCTTAAAAACACATACCATCCACAGCTATTTTAAAAAGCATCAGTATACATGAGACTGTTTCATACACGTCTTGGAACTTGAAAATGTGATTTAGGCAGACTATCCAAATGTATTAGACAAATGTTGCAATTCTGCCGTAATATCAAAATGGCACACAAGAACAGGCCAGTTATTCACAGGTCAACTGCAAAAGACCTTTAAATAAGGTCAAAAACAATTTATACTTTCAAAACCACAAGCTTAGCTTCTCACTCCAAAAGAAACCCTCAAAACAACAAAAGACCAAAACAGTTAACCTCTCCCAACTCCTTTTCCTAGAAGGCTGAAACGAAGTTACTTGTTTTACTTTCTAACTGAAAGTTGAAAAGTAGTAAACGTTTTCTGGCAGAAAACCCCCACTCCCTTGAACTAGCTCCATTTTCAGTACCTTGAAGTTTCATAATTGCTTCAGAAATAACAGGCAAGGTGCAATTTGCAATTCCAGAGTGGCTCTTGTTGATCTTTTTCTTTAAGTCTCCAGAAATGCAGCATAAAACCCCTGTAAGCCTCACTTAGCAAGACACATTGAAAGTTTGATCAAGATTGCCATCTAGAGGCTTACATTCAAAAAACAATAGAGTACCTCAGCTCTGAAAGCACGTTTGTTGGCTAGAGACTTGAGTAATTCTTCTCTTAAGAGCATCTCCTCCTCCTCTTCCTCATCAGCAAATGGAGGTTTTGGGGGCTGTTCAGGCTCTTCAGGGGGAAGAGGGGGAAGAGGTGGAGGTGGCTCAAGAGAAACACAAGGAATACCCTCCATGTAAAGATGGCTCAAAGATGGTACAGGCTGAGAAAAAAAAGTAAAACAAGGGTTTGAAATGTGAAAATTACTACTACTTTATCATTACTTACCAGAGGTTGAGACCTAAGTTATTCCATGGTTTAAAAGTAACCTTAACTGTGTCAGCTTAACATTCAAACTGCATTTACATCACTGTCAAAGGCTGTCACTGAACAGTCAGTAATTTCTCACAGTGGTTAATGGAAGCAATCAAGTTAGATTTGGATAGTGGAAGCTGTGGAGACATACAAACTAAATGTAAATGTGAATCTGAACCAGAGATAGCTTCATAAAACTTTAAAGACTGCTGGTAAACTGTATTTCTCTGGCTAGACTGTCTTAGCTAAAAAAAATTACAATTTCCCTAGCCAAAAATTCAGAAGCTGTCATGAGAGAGAAAAGTACCTTTCTATTGTTTTTCTAAGAAGAGTAACAATCCTGCAGTGAAAAAAATTGGTAGTGAAGAAACCCCCACACTAATTCAATTTCCATGTGGACTCTTAGGCAAGAAGACAGAAAACACAGTCAAAAAACACGAAGTTTGAATGAGTGATGAGCTATATTTCTTGCTTTTCCCCCCCCCCAGGGAAGAAGTCAGAGAATAAGTTGATCTACCTACATACATGGCCTAGAGATAAGAGACAAAGTTGCCTTCTGCTAACAGTTCCAGTTCATTCTTTTTCCTTATGGGCTTCAGAAAATTTTTGCTTTCTGTATGAAAAAGCACAGCTCCAACAATGAAGAGAATTTCAATTCAATAGGGAAAATCTCCATTAATCAACAACTGTATCAGCCAAAAGATAGCTGAAATAAAGTTTTAGAAAAGCAATCACAAGTCTAACAGGTAGTTCAAGTGAATCATTAAAGAGAGAACTGTATTGAAACCAGAATCTAAATTCAATCCTAGCTTTAGCATTAGAAATCAGATACAAAATAAGAATTATCAAGGTTACTTACTGGAATTGGAGGAGGTAGTGGCAAGGAAATTGGTGGTACTGGAGGTGGAAAATATCCTATTGGACACTCAAAGAAAGGAGGCTGCACTGGGGAAGAAGCTGTAATTAAAATACTGAATGTAAGAAATCTGACAGGCATTTACTAAACAACAAATCATGCTTTATGCTTCAGCTGATTTAATGTAGCAGAAAGAGACAAATGTTTTTATTATGCACTAATTTCAAAGGTAACACCAGACACAGCACAGTACTTTTTTTTTTACATGTATGTATACTCTAAAAAAAGAGTAGTTACGTTTTCTTTTTCTGTTTTACATACAAAATATAAGTACAGCCAATCAGTACTGCTAAGGTAAGGTAATGCAGCCCTCATATTGCATTTATATTGCAAGAATTTACCTTCTAAAACAAGATCTCTCAGTAGCCTAATTACTGGCTACCAAAAATACAACACAGCACAAACTAGGACAGAAGCAGACCCAAAGCACAGCTGATAAATTCTGAAACATTAAATGGGAGACTGAGATGCTGTATCAAGAGAGATTTGTGTAGCTTATGCATACAAAATAGCAGGCGCAGTATTTTAACAAAGTAATGTATATGGAAAGCTGACAAGAAAGGAGGAAAAAAAAGAAAAAAAAAGAGTGGAAGATGAAAAGCAAGAGAAAAACAGTAGCCAATCAAGTAGTATGCTTAATTAAGTTTTCTCAACTCTCCACATAGCTGAGACAGAACACAGAAACCTGACTGCCTTAAATGTACCTCAAACACAAGAGTCAATTAATCATTTAGGATGGAAGATATATGACCCTGCACAAGTGCCCAAAGCAGGGCTGCCCCCAAAGTCAGGTTATCAAGTTCCAGGTGTATCCGACGATGGAGATTCCACAACATTCAAACCTGCTCTAGTGTTTGACCATCTTCTATTACACAGAATTTGTTTTGCTACAATTTAAGTGTTGCTGCTTGTCCTGTTGCCCACTTGACTGAAGAGTTTGGTTCTGTCTTGTCTGTAACTGCCCACTAAGTAGCTGAAGACAAGACCAAAAGCCTTCCTTAGCCTTCTCAACACAAATGCAGCTTTCTCAGTCTCTTTCTGTAAGCCAAGTGCTCCAGCCTCCCAACGAACTTTATGACAAACAGGCTTGAAAGAGTCTCCCTTGGTCAAAAAGGTCTTTTGCTAGGCTCATTTTAGAATGTCACTCTTTCTTACTGCAAAATCAGAAAACTGGCAATCAGTGTTTCACAGCCCCCTCCAACCACTCACCCCTGACAGTCACAGAGCTACAGCCCAGGCTGCGGTTCCCCTGTCACCCAAAGCCACGCTGCCGACCCACATGTCACTCAGCATCCACTGAGACCCCCAGGTTCTTTTGTTTGCAAAGCTGCTGTCTGTCCAGTCAACACCCTGGGGCCCTTACTTTCTGCACAGCTGATTGGGAACGTACAGGCACAAAACCTACAGTACTGCAATGAGAAAAGCATACCCTGAAGACCTTAAAAATACCACTATAGCAGAGATGGAAAGAGTCAGTGTTAAAACAATTAGCTCATCTTAAAATGTTAGTTTTATAATTCAGACAGCTCAAAACAAACTCTTTCTAGAACAGTGGCTTATTTCCAGCATTTTACCTATTTTTACCAATCATCGTAACAGAAAATCGTAACTAAGTCTTACCTGGTGAGTTAGTTTCACTGTCTGTATCCATAGCAACTTCATCATAATTATCATACTGATATATGCCTCCTGCACTCTCTGTAGACTGCTTATCCAAAGACCATCTCAGATCTGTATCTGAAGACTAAACACACAAAACCAGTATTTTATTTATCTGGTCTTACATCATTATTTCAGAGTAAACCACTAAGAAATAAATGTTGGGAAAAGGCCCTTACAATTTTTTCTTCTAATTGATTTATAAAGACAATTTACTTATCTTGTACAAGAAGAAGAAACTGAGTATTACCTTTTAATCAAATCCACTGCAAGTAGCAACTAGACAAATTGACAGGCTGTTTTAAAACTCTATCTCTTCCAAGGTGATGGGGTGGGGGGTGTTATGATATACATGAAGAATTTTTAAATACCTACTAGGTCATTATATATCTGATAAATTGGCATGGTTATATATTTCTGAAAGACTGCAATATAATTAAACACTTTATTATTTCTGGTAATCTGCCATGGCAGCTACCAAGAATGCTTGAACTACCCTTGCTAGAAATAACTCTCAAGTGAAGAATCTTTTTATTGTCCCAGAAGGAGCCATATACCACACTGAGACAAACATAGAGACTGTCAACTCATAAATCACATTGTTTAAGGAACTCCTAACACTATATTGATGCCAATCAATGTTCTGGACTGAAAACATGCAGAACACTTAAGTATGACTTCTCAGACTCCTTAACTTGTATCTTTCAGAGGCATACAGAAGGTATTTTGATAGCTTTTAGAATATCTACTGTTTACAGTCAAAAAATTTTAGTCTCAATTTTCCACTCAGTATTACTGTAAATATGATTCTTCTACAACATGAGCTCAAACAGGGAGCCCCAATTCCCTTAGATGCTATTTCTTCTTACAGCATTAGTAGCACCAAGCACTTGAAGCATCCAGCTGCAGCAGCTGTATTGCTTCCAGGCTGAAACAATTAATGCTGAAGAAACAGTCATTTTTTTCTGTACTGTACCAATGTTTTAGAGACAGAACATTAGTTACTCAAGTGCCTTTTGCTAGTATCAATATGAAAGAAAAAGAACAGCCTACAAGTGTAGCGTGATGATCACTGCAGTAACTCTAGTACTTCACCAATTTAACACTATGTGAGGTTGAACTAATTACCTTTTGTCTGGGCATATCTTATGCCTCAACAAAATAGATTAAATACTACAATTAAAAAATACTACAAATCAACCGAGCCCTCCAATGACATTTTGAAAGAAGCAAGCCATTGAAGTTGTATACACAGAAGTTCAAAAATGCGGAGAAGAAAACCCAGAAATCCAAGGGAAGAAACCCAAAGACATTTCGCTGATTGATTAGGGTTAAATTACAGGCTGCTCTTTGACCACAATGTTCAAAATGTCTTCAGGAGAAAAATGCTTCACCACTGACTTACAGATGTATGACTCATACAAAACATTTTCCACATCTAAAGAGAATGCTTGTCTAGCAAGGGATTAAAACACAGCAAACAGTGAAGTATTTTGACCTTTTCTTTCATTGCTCTGTTTTGATTATTCTAGGGGTGAAGAAGGCAGGAAAAAGAACAGGGGGATGCAGACAGGATGGCGACACAAAACCAGCTGGGGCAAGACAGAAATCATTCAGGAATCCTAAATGTAACACCAGAACACCATGGAAGAAACTTGTTACCCTGCTTCTTGATCTCCTCTTTCCTCCAACTAGCTTCATAAATCGATTGTACTGCTCTTCTTGATTTGAGAGGTCCCTAATTTTTCTTATTTCTTCTTCTCTCTTTCTTCTCTCCTCCTCTTCTTCTTGTTTCCTCTGGTCTTCCTCTTTCTGCCGCCTGTCTAGCTCCTTTTGCTGCTGCATCTTCTTTGATGTCTTTGTCTGTTGCTTCCTCAAAGCTTGCTTGCCTTTAAATAAAAAGGTATGTGATTAACTCCATTTTACCTAATTGGTTCCACCTAATCCTAGATTCTTCAAGAACTTTGAGTAAATGTGAGAGTTTAGAATGACTAAAGGCTCACTGCTCACATAGCTTTTTTTTTGAGACCACACCACTGACAGCCATTTCAGTAACAATAAACTTATTACCTGTAGTACTAGGTTTTTTTGTTGAATGTGCTTTTGTACTGGCTTTGACTTTCTGTGTTACACTTTTCGTTTTTGTTAATTTTTCCTTGCTTTCCTTCATCACCTGTTGTTCTTTTTGCTGCCATTTTTTACTAGCAGACTGAAGTGCAAGAAGCCTAAGTTGCAATTCAGACATCTCCTCCTCATCATCAAGCAGCTTCTTGAGAAGAAAACAGAAGAAAGGACAAGAAAAGAAGTCAAGAAACATAATTTAACAACTTTTTCTTTACAAGTTCTTTTGAAATCTTTCCCAAACATATTTACTAAAAGAAAGCTCAAAAATCCTACTTTACTGGTATGTGTCATTTGTTAAAAATTGACAGTTCCTATTACTGGGCTGTTTCTGGACTGCCATTTGGAAAAAGCCATAAGAGATTCATAACTCAATCATGCCTCATCTGTGGCGGAATACTTTCTTACCTTTTCAGATGCGACATCTGAACTGCTAAGCTTTCGCACTGATGTTTGTTCTTTGTCTTCTGTACCTTCCAAAAAAACCCAAAAAAACGTATTTTTGAACAAGCTGTTTCTTTTGAGGCAGAGCTACATTAAAATGATATGTGAAATTTAATCTATATAAACGTATTTTATCAGTATCACTGATACACATTATAAAACAATAGCAGTGGCATATGTAAGATTACATTAACAAACATTTATATAAAGTTGGTATGTCTGATAAAATCCGCATCATCGTGACTCCATAAGCCTAAGGCAAGATTTCTTAGTAACTCTTGTCTTAAGGTTCGCATGTACTTCCTCAAGAAGCAGAGAAAAACAGATTTGGAGACAAGGGGAAAAGAAGACTTCTTGTCATGTGTTTTATACTACCATCTCATAGCAGCTGCTGTCCTGAGCATCTCATATTTCACTGGCAGCTATTTTGAGTAACAGGTAATTCTTCTGCAGAATATAAAGGCCCAAAGCTGCAGTAAGAACACACTTGGACCATTTCACACCAAAGGAAAACATAAAAAAGTTGTAATATGGAAATGCATAGTACAGTGCTCTCTTCCTGCTAAACAGTTAGATGTTTAATTTCTTAAACTTCCCAAAATATAGCCAATTCTCACAGTGTGTAGATATATACACACACATACATATTAACATTCTATACTTTACATATAACATATAAGGCTGTATATATAGCAGTATTACTTACTTTATTATAGCAAATAATTAGTAATATAACCGGTAGCAAAAAAAGTAATTACGGACTTTTTATATAACCATACATATATGTTTATATGCATCAGACAAAGGCAGGAAACATTTAGAGAAGCTTGGAGTTCTCTTCCTATATTAGTCTTTCTTCAAAGAGGGATTCCTTCCCACAATTCAAATTGGTGGAGAATAATTTTGGATTCTGTACAGCTTTAACTCTTCCTAGGATTTTATGAAAGTTACATTCAGAAAGGCATGGTTTAAAGTACACCAAGATCTTATACATAAACAAATATGAAACTTAAAAAATGCTGAACATCTGCCTCCTTGCACACGCATGCATTTTTTAAAAAGGCACAAACAAAAGAAAGAAGAGTAATATCTAATACCCATAAGAACTATAGAAGAAAACTCAAAAAAGTTATGGTACTAAGTAAAGTTCCTAACCATCCAGTTCACAGGATGGAAGTAGCAAGACAGACAGTAGCTTTTTTGATGCAGGCATATGGAGGGACATTCTATATGAGCCAGAAGGGGACAACACGGACACAACAGGCTAATGCACAACATGGGGAGCAAAGTACGGAATACTGTCACGCCTGTCAGAGCGGCCAAACCACAGAGAATTAATTCGAGAGAGACTCAAACTTTCCTGAGTTTTAAGACAAGTTCCTAAACTTTTACAGGTTTGTAAGAACAGCCAGTACGCCATTTAAAAATAAATAAAATTGGAAAACCAAATTTTGCTGATTTCCCAATACGTGTAGCATGTATTGTGGCAGTAAGAAGATTAATGTAGTATACATTTACTTAATACACATGCATCTGCAGTAACTCAAATCAGCTGAATTTTTCTTTGGAAACCTGCATTACATTGTCATAAACATTCACTCATACATAACCTGTCTGCTTTCAGATTATTCATATATCATAGTTTTGAGTATCATGCAAAAATTAAATGCTCTTAATATGCATATTACAGCATCTATTTTTCACTATCATATGAACTGTATTCTCAACTTCAGTGCTTTCAAGTTTGGAAGCTGGATTTTTGAGACTGTTTTGCTTTTTAAATAGCTGCTTTGCTCCTGGTCCTCCTCACTGCTTTGTTTCTTCCCACCAACTATTAGTTTTTCTTTTGTCATGAAAATTTACTCATTTTCTTCATGTCTGTCAATAAAAACTGTATGATCTCTTAAAGAATGCAAAAAAAATTATTATTAAAGGGAAACACAGAAGGGAGAGAAATTACCTAGAATGAAGTGGTTTAACTACTAATTATCAGTTTTCCCTTTTGTTTTCTTTACAAGATCTGTCTTCTAAATTCTCATTCTGAAGTCATACATAAATCATTCACGCTTTCAATGCTCCAGTCCTACCTTTCTTCATATTCCTGCCAATTACTCACCTGCAGTCTTATTCAATCCATTAACTACTTCGTCTCATCCCACTCAAATTGATAGTTTACACACACTGGCAAATTAGTGATCATCAGATGACAAGTGATAGCCTCAAGTGCCACCCTCAATCACAGCAATCACTTACTAGAACTACATGAAGCCTTAAGAGTAGGAAGCTTAAGTCAGCTGCCTTATTTTGATGCAGACTTAGTAGTAAGCTCAAGTGCTTTTACCACAGGTGAGCTGGACATGATCACTTGTTTTTTGGTAACTGGCTAATGCATCTCAGCAATTACCCTCTTTAGTCAGCAGTCCAGAACTATCTTTGACAAGACACTTATTCTGCCCTTTGGCTGCTATTTCTTCTACAAATTCTTTCTATTTCTGGCCTATGATTTCTTGACTATTCATGAATATCAACAATGATCAAAACAATTCTTGTGAAAATATCTTAAGGTGTTAATAATGCCAAGGTCGTGGGTTTGATCCCTGTACT
Source organism: Dryoscopus gambensis (assembly GCA_013389985.1). Taxonomy (NCBI): domain Eukaryota; kingdom Metazoa; phylum Chordata; class Aves; order Passeriformes; family Malaconotidae; genus Dryoscopus; species Dryoscopus gambensis. Next base: position 10,417 of record WEIT01001114.1, read on the forward strand.
TAACTCCCATTAACTTAAGAGCTGGACTTGATTATCCTTGTGGGTGCCTTCCAACTCATGATATTCCATGATCCTAGTTCTACACTTTAGAAAACACACAAAGATGAAATGCAGAAAAAGGGGTCTCTAAATGTTCTCTTTTCAGCTAAAAAACAACCAGATTTTGCTTCTGTAGAAAAGAACAAGGCAAATGAAGAAGTAAAACTTTCAGGGAAAAATCAATGATTTCTGCTGAGAACAGCACTTAAAACCTTCAAGTCTTGTCTTCATGCTTTCTGCCAAACAATCAGTCGAAAAAACTGTATTATTGAAAACACAAATCCAAAGCAAAAACATGCTTCTGAATATGTTTATGTAATTCAAGGAATTACAAAACACAAGAGTTAAGTACGTTGAATCTTTAACTTGTAACTTTTAACATTTTAATTAAAGTTTTCCCTAACAACTAATAAATGCAATAGATAATAGCAAGTAAACAGAACTTCACAAGCTAAAATAACTTTACAAGTATTTCTTTACCTTGGCCAGATTCTGTTAGTTCAGATTTTTGCGAGGACTGCTTCATTCCTTCTTTGCCTTTTTTCAATCTGCTCCTCTCAGCTGGAGTAGGCAGTTTTTGTCTGAGAGGTTTCAGTTCAAATGCTTGAAAGCCCATAACTGGATTTTTCTCCTCAGGAGGTACTTCTTTTATAGTGTCCGTTTTAATACTGTCATTTTCTACAGTTGTTTGGTCCTCAGTGTCCACTGTTTTTTCATCATCTTGTTTCTCATTTTCTTCTCTGTTGCTCAAAGCCAGTCTTTCATCTTTATTAATGTGTTCAAGTTCTAATTGTATCTGCTTATACTTCAAGAGCAGATCCTCAAAACTTTCTTCCACAGAGCTTTCATTTTTAGAAGAGTAGTTCTGCTTTCTAGATGGAGACCTTCCAAAAGTTTTGGCTGAATTACTGGTCAAGAAATTTAAGACAAGAAGTTGTATAATCTTAAGACAGTGGCAATATTACCACTGAAGACTAAATTAAAGCAAATGTAACTTACGATTATTTTTGTATATTTTACTTTAAGGCTAGCTTGAAAAAAATCTTTAATAAATATGAGTAGCATGCAAAAGCTGTAACCATTATTACATATTGACAAACATTTTCTCAAACCAAAAATTTCAAATATCCTACTTATGAGAAGAATGTCATGAATTGCTGAGAAGTCTCGTCTCTTACACCATCCTCCTGGAAACAATGGCTATAATGCTAAGATGGTTCTCTATCACAAAAAAGTCAGACTTCCAGAGTTCATAACTGCACTAATGACTCCCCATCTGACATTCTGAAAAAGACAGGTTAAATTCCTTCTCACTCGTTTTATCCTTTCATAAAATGCCACGTCTAGCCAATACTAAGTCTGGCCATAGCACAATTACAAACTGTAATAAACACAGTTCAGCAAATGAGGTAAGGCACAGAAGAATCAATGAATAACTGAAGGGAATTTTACAAAGGGACAAAGATTTGTGACCAAAACATTTAGAAATGCTGAAGATGACTGGGAATTACTAATTACTCAAAAAGGTTGCTTATGAATGTCCAAGGCAAGCAGTGGAAATATTCTTAGGCACCTCTACCCAGAACAAAAGTTGTCACCATTAGAGGTTCAACTCCTCTTACCTTAACCTGACACCTGAAAACTATCCTGTAAAATAATCACACTCAAGGGGAAATCTTTTAAGACACCAAGTCAGGTTTTACTCATTTGACTCTATCAACCCCAGTGTGATAACAGCTGACTCACACCCAGTTACACAAAATGCTTTTTCAACGTCATCTCTTAAAACAATAAACAGAGTAAAACTGTAAGCTAAAAGAGGTGTCCTCTGAAGGCCAATATACTGAATCCAGAGGGAAACATTTTTCTTCTGCTCACAACAAGCATCAACTACTTGCATGTTTTGCTATGTTAAGTTCTAACATAAGCAGGAAGAATCTTAGTATGTATCCTACAAAAGCTACTTCCGCAATACCAGGAAATGTTTTGCTATACAGTGCTTTCTGAAGTGTCAGCACAAAAAGCAGAAACTAGCAAAGATAAACTACACAGAATCCAAAAAGCAATCAAACAATTTAAAAATATGCTGAAAATACTAAAAGCTATGTGCAGTATAACACCAAATTATGCAATAAGCATATTTGCGAAATTCCCTTCCAACACAATTCTACTTTCAAAGAGCCAGCTACTTTAGTGATTTTGTAAGTCACAGGAAATTCTGAAGCTAATTGACTTACCATCATTTAGAAAAGTAAGTCTAACTGCTATTTGCTATTGAAATACTTCAATAGCTTCTAAAGTCATCTGGAGATGGATAACAAGACAGTTTTGAGATGGTTTTTGTGGTCATGATAATACAATTGCTAGATGCTCCCACAATGGTGTTAACCAGAAATTCTGTGGTTCATATATCTAGAAATATTTTTATACGGTTCTACACATAGAATGCAAGTCTACATGAAGTGCTGCGAAAGGCAGACAGGTATGTATATATTAAAACAACAATTGTGCTTCAATCAACTCAAGAGAAACTTCATCCAAGAACTAAAATGAAGAAACAGGGAGGTAGAAATGAAGAAAAATGTACACTGTGAAGAGTTCAGAATTCAACAGAAACAGAAAGTCCCATTTTGGTTCTGTATTTCAGACTCAAATTCCACAATTCTCTATGCAAGAATTCCTGGAGAATTACTATAAAACAGCTTCACAATAAAGTTGCCAAGAATTGAAAGAGAAAAGCCTAATAAAAAGCTAACACCCAAAAAAAAGGTAACAAGAATTCTCTAAGTGTTTCACCACGTCCTTTACTCCACTTACATATATATTCCTACAAAAGGTGGTGCAAAGCACAAGTTCCAAGGATAAATCAAGTAAAAAATCTCTGTGTTACCAGACTGTCATCGATTAACACCATTCAGCAACTTACTACCACACAGCCACACTCTCACTCCTCCCTCCCCTCCGTGGTGGGATCGGGAAAGAACTTGGAAAAAGGTAATGTGGGTTGAGGGAAAGTGGGTTGAAAAAAGAACAGTTTAATAATGGAAATCAAGTAAAATTGTAATAATAATGAAAAGGGAGATAACAAAAAGAGAAAGTGAAATAACGCCCAGGGAAGGAGGGTGATACACAATACAATTGCTCACCACCCACTGAGATGCCCAGCCCATCCCCAAGCAGCAACAGTGGCTCTCAGCCAACTCCCCACAGTTTATTCACTGGGTTTGACATTCTGTGCTATGCAGCACCACTTAGGCCAAGTTTGGGTCTCAGATTTGCAACCTACCAGCTTCTTGTGCACCTCCTCACTGGCAGAGCACGGGACACTGGAAGTCAACTTAGTGTCGGCACTACTCAGCAACAGCTAAAACATCAGTGCGCTATCAACATTGTTCTCATGCTAAATCCAAAACACAGCACTGCAGCAGCTAGTAAGAAGAAAAGTAACTCCACCTGAGCCAAACCTGGACTCAAGACACTTAAAACGTTTTACTTTCCGGAGGGAACTTCAAATACCATTCCAGGCCACGAGCCTCCTTGTACCAGTTGATATGAAAGTCTCCTCTGAAGTCACATGCCAATGAACTATACCTGTATTCCATTACTGTTAGCAACATGAAGGTACCTTAATATTTATGAATTCTCTAATATTGACTCTATTAGGTGGCAAGCATGTGAAAAACACAGAAAGTAACTTACATAGAGGGAAAATCATGGACCTTCCTTAACTGTATGATCCATAAACAACTGAATGTTCACTTATTAAAGAGCAAGAGTAATAGAACATTCTCTATCTACCATGTTTAAACAGAAGAGCAAATCTCAAGTGCCAGGAATAAAAACACTTTTAACATCCTCATTCTCTATTTTTTAGTTTGAAAATGGGATTATTGGCTTCTGAATGTTCTTTTAGTTAAAGGGGAGAAGGAGACTCTGCATCAGTATTAAGAAACACTGCAAGGTCTGTTTAGGACAGTATATACACTTGCTCTGCAAATTACTCCTTACACAGAAAGTAACCACTTTCAGCTACTCAGAGCAACACGGCAAATTAAGAGACTTGAAAGGTATTTTCAGGACTAGATTGCCTTACTGTGAAAACGGGCAAATCACTTTCTGCCTTTCAAGATAAAACCCTTGAAGGAAAGGTTCCAATGAAGCCTTCAATAATGCTGTAACTTTACCACATGAGACTTAATCAAAGTACTTCTATTGCTAGTTTACGTATTCCATCCACATTTAAACAAATAGAAAATATTAAAGACATAAATAATATAAAACACAAGGATATGAGAGATCAACCTGCACAGTCTAGCAAACACATCCTTTGACTATTGATATGACGGACAATAAAACACTGCAAAATTCTGGAGAGTAGAATTTAACCACCATCTCTCTTGCTCAGTTTTTTACAGTCATCTACATCTTCAGGTAGGCAACAATGCAGTTACATCAAGTAACCAGGCTGCCCCAAGCTACACTCAGCGTCAGTTCTTTACATTACTTCTTACAGGAAACAAGAAAAATCAGGGAAGCTTTTTCCACCACTTTCACAATTCCTGCTCCTAAAAGGATGAAATATCAGAACTCTGACAGTCACCTAAACAACTCTTAAGAGCAACCAGTGGAGAACATCCTACAAGAAATGGTGGGTATGGCTTTCATTTGAACGCCCACATAAACCACACTTCGTGTATGCAGACCCACTTCAGCTTAGCTAAAACTAAACCGATGTCTAATAGCTTCTGAAGGGATGAAAGTGAAAATGAAAAAAATAGTAGATCCTTCATTGCACAATATAGGAAATTAACAAGCTTAGGGTTTCAACTTTACAATTGTGACACTAATTACACATATTAAAACTGGCGCACCAAAGACTGACCCCACTTCACAATATTCGCACTTGGGGCTAGAAAAGCAGCCGGCTGGAATCCAACCGACAAAAGCTTCCTTTCAGGCTATGCTTTTTCTTTTTCCCTACACCCAAAGGCCAAGCCGCAAGCCAGGTCACGGCAGTAATCCGACTTCCCAGCAGCCTCTCCTCGAGCAGGGCCGGCCGCCCCAGCCAACCCCCAGGATTAGCTTGAGAGCCTCCCCCTCCGTTACCGCTGCGGGAATCCCAGTGCCAGCGCGGGAGGGAAACGCGACCCTTCCCAGGGCTTTCGGCCACGTACCGCGGCACCGCCACACCCAGGCCCACCGCAGCAGCACGGGCCCCCCACCCCCCTTCACGTCTCAAGGATACACTTTCGAGGCGAGGGCTCCCTCCAGCCCTGGCTGCTACTGACCCCGCCGCTGCCTCCCCCTCCAGGCGGCCTCCCCGGAGGGTTGCCTGGCCGATCGCTGCAGCCTCGGCTCCGGCCCCAGCGCCCACCGCCCCGGTAGGGCCGGCCTCGGAAACGGAACCGGTCCAGGGCGTTGTGGCTGCGCTCCCAGAAAGAGAGCCGGGGGCCCGTGTCGGAGTGCGAGCTCGGCGGCATCCGCGGCGCCGGCGGGTGGGAGCGGAAC
>WEIT01001119.1:2837-17250 GCA_013389985.1 Dryoscopus gambensis
TTTCTTCTGTCTCTTGAAAAGGAATGACAGAAATGCCAAAGGCAACAGACAGGAACCAAATGAGGAACACGATCAAAGAAATTTTTCCTTTTCTTCTGTATGTTTGAATTGCGAAGGGGTAAAACACAGCCATTAGTCGCTCCAAGCTGAGTGCTGTAATCAGAAATATACTGGCATACATGCTGCAGTAAATGATGAAAACCAGCATTTTGCAGAAGATGACTCCAAAAATCCATGAGTCAGCAAAGGAGTAAATCCAAATTGGTAAAGTGATCAGAACAAGGACATCAGCAATGGCCAGGTTCAAGATCAGCAGCACTGAAAGTGATACTTGCTTCATTTTTGTACAAACAGTCCAGATGACGATGCAGTTTCCAGGGGTGCCAATAATAAATGACAAGCTCAGTATTATGCAGACTACTGACCTCACAATATTCCATGTGGAGTTGACACTGCTTTCCTCAGCTTGGCTCATTCTGGAAATTCTTCCGTTCTTGGACGCTGTGCGCTCTGCTTTATTCTGAAGATGCCAGTGAACTACTCGAAAGTTCTCCTCTAACTGATGTTCTGAAGGCTAATATGAGCTCACATCCTCATACTCACTCTTACAGACATCTGACCACATATGACAGTTCCTGTTGTTTAGGAGGATGGGTATTTTTGCATACAAATCGAAAATAAAAATACAGTGCAGGACCTGACTTTGCTGTTAGTCATACATCCAATGCGCTTCAGCAAATTTTAAAGCATGTTGGTGGTCTTTCTAAAGAGTCCCTATTTAAAGAAACTTGCTACTGTTGTGATCTTACTGATCTAATCAATGGCTGTGAGAAGAAAGAAACCCTTTTTATGCTGTTCTATTCTTGCTCCTATTAATAACTCAGCACTTTATTTTATAAAAACAATAAAAAGAGGGATGGCAGGTAAAGTACAAATGTGCATTATATGTTTGACATGAATTTTAAAGCACAAAAAATTGTGCTTACTACCTTCATGTCATCTTTTTTAATTCAGCAGGAAACAGTCAATCATATTTTAGAAATACTCTGGCATAAAGGAAATCAACATTTGTCCTATTTGTACCATACTGGTACAATAAAGTGGGTAGGAGCTGTATTTCTAATTTACTTGGAAACTACAGTTCTTTACCAAACAATAATCATCAGAATATTCAGTCTGGATGCAGAGTTAAACGACGAAATGCTCCATGTCAGAGAGAAAATATATGATTGCATTATTGTCCTGCTGTGCCAGGAATGGGCTATGACTTCATGACTTTTCCTAGGAAACTTGGTAGTTAATGCAGTATTCAAATCCTAAATGAATCCTAAGTTCTTCAGAGTCTAGCCAAAGAGTATGAAACTATTTTGTAATCCTGATCTCAAAACATCTTTTGAAGTTCATTTCTAAAATGTTAAAGGAGGAACTAGAACAGCAGAGCCAACAGAAACATTCAAGAAGTGGAACTGGAAGGGTATTTACCATAAAAAAAGATTCACAGAAACAAAGGAGCTATTTAGAGCTTTCTTAAATTTAAGAACGTGATACAGATGATTTCCCTAATTTTACAAACCTGGCAAATGCAGTGCATAGCATTAAGTCAAAAAGTATTTTTCACCATGGAAAAAGGATTGTAACATCAGCACCCCCAAAGCAGCTTAGCTGGTTTTGCTGTCTTATAAGAGTATAATGAGATCAAAAGCAAATCCAGAATAACCTCACTGAAGTGAGTATTATATCTTCAAAATACTATTTGTGTAATAAAGATTTTAACTGGGATTTAATCTGATACATGATTCCAGTTCTTTTGTTTTTAACTACATTTAATGAGTATCAGGTAGGGAAAAATCTGAAACAAGTTGTTTATATTCTGAAGGGAATTTCTGGAAACCACTTGTGAAAATTAACTAATGGGAGGAAGTGCTGGGCAGTATCTCTTCTTCGAATGAAACCGCCTTTACACACATTATTTCTCCAGAAGTACCTCGTAGACTCTTTTTAGTTTATTGCCAGTGGCACATCTAGATTGAATTAAGTTGCAGATTTTTACTGGGGAAAAGATAATTACAGAGATATCTCCAGTACCTCTTGTCACCCAATGCTACAGGGACTGGCAGGTTCTTTAAGTAAAGTCAATCTAGATTATGATTGTTGTGTCACACACTGATTATCAAGACTTTGACCTGAATTGCAGAGGGCCCAGGTGACTAAAAGCCTACATAACCAAAGCCTCTAGATAGTAAAGAAAGCGACGCTGATTACTAGAAATTCTGCTTAACTGAAAGCTGGGATAATTGCTAAAAATCCTGTGTAGCAGTAAGGTACACTAACTGATAGAAATTGTAGATAACAATAAGATATGCTGATGAGTGAATTTTTACATCATAATAAAGCTCTAATTGTAGCTACAACCTTATGGCCAGTCCTCATTCTACTGAGGATCCCTAAAAGCACCTGTATGTTCTGTACCATTGTGTGGCACCTCTGTAGGATTTTCCTCTGTAAAACTTTATTTTTGCTGGAAAAGAGCAGTTGTCTGAACCACTGGTATGAATACAGTTCTAATCCAGTAGTGTATGGATCTGGTTGAACTTCTGGAACATCTGGCCTTACATTTTTTGGATACATGTTTCTCCACTTGAGTAGAAGTTTGCTTGCCAGATGGCCTCTGCCTCTGGCTGTATCTTTCATTTAAACAAGAAAACAAATTAATCTCTGAATTGCAGCCACAGCCTGGAACTCCTGTTTCAAAAAAATCCCAGAGAAGTGTTGAACTGCTAAGATTTCCTTGAGTAAGACTCTGAAGCCAGGCTATTAGACTAAATATCCCAGACACTGGAGTTAACACTGGCTCAGGAGCATGTTTCTGAGCAGATCTATGTGACTGCTGGATCACTATGAAAACTTCAGACTGTAAGCTGTCTTTAATATTCTCTAAAAGTGTCTGACAGTTATTTATCAAATTTACATTAGTAGTACACAAACTTTATGGGCAATTTAGCAAATATTTCCATTAACAGGGGGAGCTATGTAGTGTAGCCAAAAAAAACATGCTAAACACAACAGTGGCTAAACAATTCAGAATCTTACTCACTCTAGTGACCACATGTGGGTGGGCTTTAATGTATGAATGCATTTAGACTTCAGGCCACAGAAGTGCTGGTCTACTCCATCACAGCAGTGAAATTAGGCTGCATCTCTGTGTTTAAAAAACCCCCAATTTATGTTTTTTGAGTGCGTGCATATTGTATGTAGTGCAACAACTCAGTCACCAATACAGGAAATTTTCTGTAAGTCTGTTACCTTTAGATTCGCAAATAACTTTTGAAAACTTCCCAAGCTCAAAAAGTCTGTGCTACACCTATGAAACATTTTGAATAGAATTTGATTCAGCTTAAGTATCAGGTGTGTGTTTCTCTCAACCTTCAAATTATTTATTTTACTCTGAATGAATGCATGAGCTTCCCTCTGGTGGATGCTCTGTAATTTACACTACCCCTGAGCATCTTCAAACAGCTGTGTTTGCACCCCTACATGTAAGCCATAATTGGTATTTCCACTTTTTGCACATTTATTCTGAGAATCAGAGTTTCACTTCAAAATGCTAAGAGCCCCTGCTCAAAGCGTATCCATCCCTCCATGCAATAAGAACATCCCTGTAAGGATTTACAGAGTAGCTGATGAATGGCAAATCCAGAATGTGGAACTTGTATCTAGAACCCCACCAAGAAGACTTGAAAATCCTTTTTTACATTTGGTCTTCAGAAGGATCCCTTGGATGATTTTCTAGTAAGTGATTGTAGAATAATGATTATCAAGTATCATGTATCTGCTGACATACTGCAAATTGCTGCTATAACCTCATTTGTCTGTTAGTGGCAAAGGGAAGAAGTTATTAGTCTGAACCTCCCAGTTCTTCAGCCACTGAATCAAGGTGTGTTTGCAGGATTTGTACAAATGTCTTATAACAAACTCAATTCCATGTGCTGCTGAGGACATGGTGGAAGTGTCACACTTTGCCTTGATCAGAGAACTATGGGTTACTTCACAGCTGATCTAAATGTTGCTTTCTTGACTACAGGAGGGGCTCCTATATAAGCGGGATTTCAGGGAGGTGTGCAGTAGCTAATAACGTCTCTGCTCTGTGTGCAGGAAAAGACACAGACCAGGCATTTCTAAGGTTTTGCAGTGTTTGTGACAGCAGTCCATGGGGCAGCAAGTACAAATAAGAACACTCCCAGTGCTGCTTTATTAGAGAGAAAAGAACTTAGATATTAACCTTGGATCAGTTCCAGAATGTAATAAAAGATGTGTACTTTGCACTATAAAGTTTGAAATATTCTGTTCTGTGTGCACTGCTGTTAATCAGAATTCTAACATTATTAAAAATCTGTATTCCTTACCCAGCTCAGTAGCAAATAACGATAGTTTTATATGGCTGGCTAGATAAAATATTTCCTGTTTGTTATGTTCAGGGAAAACTGCTTCAGGACTTGTGACAGGGAAGTGCTTCCAAGGCACCTGTTGTATGTGCCTCAGACATGCTTACATATCAGCACCCTTCCTGCCCTAACAGACTGATCACCAGCAATCAGAACATGTTCCCATGGCAAAAACCACAGAGAAGTATTTTCCTTGTACAGACATACCAGGGGCATTAGATTTGAAGTGTTAATTAAGATAGTGTAGAACTGTATTCATAATTCTGACTGTAAGCAGGAATATGAATAACAGTTATGCAGAGATTATGGAAAAACTTACAGATACCTTTTCTTGACACTATGAATGTCTACAGTTTTAGTGTCCTGTTACAGTACAAGCTTTTGACCAGTAAATACACAGATTTGTTACAATCGAGGGCAAGGCTGGCCTGTTCTGTATCAGCTACCACTAAGTAGCTATTTGTACACAAACTGTTGCTAGCCAAAATCCTTAACAATACAAGCATATCTGGCACTACAGTTGCTACTGGGTAAATCAAATACACGGTTTACATGCTCTTCCTTTTGAGTAACAAGTTACAGATGACAAATACTGCTTGGACGACTTTCTGCCAAACATTACCTAATTTTTTTTAATACTTTAGCCAAATCTACTGCCATTTCTACCTTGTTTACTGGGATTGCACATAGATACTATTTTGCTATATGATCAGTGTCTCTTTTTGTTACTCAGCAGTGATGAAAGAAAGTTATTAGCAGAGCACGTCTCAGCGAAAGACCTGTGATTAAAAACCCACAAAGATACTGTGCAGCGCCTGAGCAGCAGCACCCGACGGCAGCTGTCCTACCCGCGTGGAAGGCGCTGTCCGTGCACTTCTGCGTTTGCAACACAGGGCGGCACTGGGAAACCAGCCCTCGGTTTTTGGCTGAGCCTGCAGGCCCGGAGGTGCCTTTCCCTGCATGGGGTGCATGGCATTCAAGGCCATGGGTCTCCACAAAACTAATTCTTTTGCATAAGAAGGTTAGGTGATTGTGACTAAAATTTCAATAAACTCACAGAGAAAAATCACAATGTCCTTTTTTGTCTTGTACCTCACATTATTTTCTAAATACTTGTATTTCTAGCTCTCTCAGTTCCAGTTTGATACATATCCATTTCCAGTGCTACATGCTGTTTTAAATGATATGGTAAGGATAGCTCCCTCTGTGACAAAAAATAACATTAATTTTAATAAATAAATTTCATTTTCTATGCCTCTGAAGGAACAAAATTTGGAAAGTTTGGTAATTATGTTAACAATTGGTTCTTCAGTGTCGTTTCCATTTGTGTTCTCTTTGAAAAGCAGATCACATTGTGATCTCTTGGGTTGTGAAACAACCCCGTTCAGCAGATTTGAGCACCTTTGAAGACTTATTTAATTCCTTTATTACACACACCTTAAGCTTGGGTCCCAGCGTGACATGAAGTCTTGATTTTGTGGCCTTGTGTCAGGAGGTTGGTTAATTGTGCTGAAATTAGAAAGACTGTACTGATCTTATGGGGAGTACAGAGATCTTTCTCCTGCTCTGTAGCAGCCACCACTCGTGTGTTAGGAATGCCTTTCTGCTCAGTCACTTAGTAATTAGCATACCTGACATTCTGTTCTGCATAGCCAGAGAAACGAGCACCCTGTGCCACACTGCTCTTCAGAATGGTCTTGTCCAAGCATTCTTAATCTGAAACAAAAAGTAGTCAGGATTGATCCTGAGATGCTACACAGAGCTACACTAACAGCTATTTAGTAAACACATACATATATATTGTATGGAAGAAGTGTAAGATATGCAAACTTCAGGTACAGGTAATTTTTTTATCATTCTATAATGTGAGCTATTGTTTTTGTAGAACTTTTATATAACATTAGAAATTACTGTGAACAATAACTTCTCTATTAAATTAAGCAAGTGCTTTCACTGGAAGAAAGTGGTAGCAATATCTTCTTATTTAAAAAAATTAATTATTTATTGAATTTAAGACAATGTAAAGCTAATAGACTGTAAAATAATCTGATGTCATACTTTTCCTATATTTGACTCTTGACCCTAATTACATGATCTGGTTTTAGGCAGAATTATTTCTTACGTTCTAGTGTTGAGCCAGATCAAAAAGTACTTTTAGCCCAGTATCTTGTCTCTGGTAGCAGCCGCAAGCAGGTGCTTAGAGAAGAATATAAGAACAAGCCATGTGTGTCTATACTTGTCCTTCACATTCTCTGGCATTCAGTCAATTACAGCTGAGGAGTGTCCTGAATCAGGGATGGTTTCTGTGTGTTTAATAAAGCTTTGTGGACGTTTATTCTGTAGACTTCCTAAGCCTATGCTTGAACTCATGTGAACTTTTAGTGCTGCAGCTTTGATCCACGCTGCGTGAAGAGCCACCTCCTCTTGTTTGTTTGCTGGTCTCCTGTTGGCTCCGGCTGGCTCGCACAGTTCGTATGTTGGAAAAACAGAGAACAGCACATCTGTGTTCATCCTTTCCACAGTCCTTCCTTGATTAAACCCTACATCTGTCAGTCATTTCTTAGCTGCAGACTGAAGAGTCCTTACACACCTATATACCTTCCTATACCCCGTATAGAAATTGTCCCATGCTTTTCATCATCCCTTCATTCTTCTCATTGTCTCTTCATGCAGGTATCTTATGTTTCTTTCAGACAGAGGAACAGACAACAGACTAGTTCTGAAATTCAATAGTTCAATTAAACCACAGCATGCTGGTGAGGGAAAACAAAAGAAATGAGGACACACAGAGGTCAAAGTTCCCTCATCTCCAGGCTGTCTCACCCTGCTGCAGTGTAACAGGGCTGGCCATACTGCACCCAAACATGTTCTTTTTTTTTTTTTTTTTCTAATTAGGGATTAGTTTAGTTTACATTCAAATCACAAAAATAATAATTAGCTTTTGTCTTTCTCAATGCCAGTCTGTGCTCTAAGATTTAGAAGACTTTGTTCCAAAGGTCACTGTGTCATTCTTCCTTCATTTACTCCAGATGCTCCACAATCATAGAAATCCTCATGTGATGCAATTACCTTGTAATCCTTAAACCATAGGTTATCCTCTGACTGGTAGAGCTTTGTATCTCTGCTGTGTCCCCTATTCTGTGCTTAAACCACCAAAAATCAGGTATAATCTAAAATTGCCATTATTTGTTATTGTATGAGAGGCAGCTTTAATTGCATCTGTTACTTTTTTCATGCTAGCTTTGTGTCTTGTTATGTCTGGCTGTGTGGGAAGCATTTAATCCTCCATGGTGTTGAACTGTATCTTTTTAATATCTCTTCTGACACAGCAAATGTGTGACTCCTCTTTCTCTCATGATTGTTGTTTTCCAGTCTTTAGAGTCTGTGACTATTCGCCAAGTCCTGTGGTATCCGACACGGTGTCACTGAAGCTCTCGCTGCAGCTCTGCTGCCCTGGCTCCCCTCGGGGTTAGCTGCAAGTACCTCATGTTGGCCCAGCGAAGTGTTTGCTGTGTGCAATATACCCTGATACACAGGGCTGGTTTTTGGCACATTCTGAGGTCTGTTAGTGAGTGAAAACCAGACAAGAAGTTATGGAAAACATGCCTAAGACTCTTGGTAGACACTGCTGATGAGTATCCACTGATCAAATTACTAGGGATCCTGCTCGGCATAACAAATCACAGATCCAGTCACAAACTTTATCCACATTCTAGTCCTCTGATTGAGGTTTTGAACAGTGCTAGGCTCAATTAATAATTTAGGAGATTTGCTAGGTTGCTGTCATTATGTAATACTAACTTCTATGAAAGTTGATACAGACACCAAGAAGACAACTGTAAAGGATATAAAACCAGATTTTAAGCACACATTTAGAAAGAACTCACATTTTGAACACTATTAGTCTTTCTGTGTTATCGGAGAACAATCATCTTGTGTAAACACAACAGAAAAACATCAGTACTGTCTAGCAGATTGCCAAAATGAGGAAACATCCAAAAAAACAGAGTAAGAGAGCAGCTTTGAGAGAACTGTTTTCTGCAGCTGATCCATGCATCTTTGCTGCACACACACAAACACAGCAGAGCCATTTTCACAAGTTATGTTAGAATGAGGTCCAAACAGAAGAGTTGAAATTGCTTCATAATGGTATAACCTTTTACAGGAACACTCAAGTATTTCTTCCTTTCAGCAGAAATTTTGTATTCATGTCACATGATAACAGTACCCATTTTTTACTGCTTCTTTGGCTTGTAATCTGAGCAGCTTCACTTCCAGCTGCCAAGCACTGATAGCCAAATTAATTTCACCATACCATGAAGAAACTCTTATGAGTGTTAGACTACTGTCATTGGAGCATGGCAACAACATTTACAACATCTCAAGCTGTCTTTAGCATACTAATTAAAAAAAAAATTCCCACTAAATCCATCTTCTCAAAGTACTATGTCCAGATAGCCTTTGGCAAGCTTCCCCTTTCTAATATGTCCACAAGTGTCTCTAAAATATCATTATTCAGGTTAAAACACGACGGGTCAGTTCACTGCTGCCTGTTTAAAATGTCCTTTATTCAGTGTTGTTACCAGGAATGTGTTAAAGGAAATGGTGGAATTTTATTAGAATTTTCATTTGATATTCACTTATTTGTCCAACAGAACTATCAAAATAAGTGTCCTGATCCAAATTTGATCATAGCTATGACTTGAACAAAGGATTAAAATAATGACCTTCAAAAGTCCCTTCCAACCTTAATTTCCCTGTAACTGTATTTTTGCCCTGACATGTTTGATAGAGCCTCACACGATGTTACTCATGATGCTGCTGATTCAGCCATTGCCCCATGATTAAATGCTCCCAGCTGCCTGTGTCCCTCAGTCTAGAAGGGAACTGTGTCCTTATAGGAATCATCGAGCAATACCTTTTAACTTAATCTGCCCAAAGGATGGGACAGTAAGTGCCTGTGCATTTGTAGCCTATCTCTTACTTTAGAACATGGTACCAGCAAAACAGCAGATCAGGCATTTATTTTTACTTTCAGTGGCTGACAAAACTCAGATTGTAACAAATAATTTTGTTAATCTTGTTCATTTTGTTTGTTTTCAATGTTAATCAAGAAACTTCGGTAAAATGTGGGTCTGTCCTATTTGGTTTTTACGTGTAGTCAGTTTTCCTATTCATATCTAGTTTTTAATGTGATAATCTGGATTTAAAGGATAGAAAATAAATGGATGGTCTATGGACATTACATCTTCACATCTAAGATGACATTTCCTTTACAGATGCATCTTTTGGTGGGATTGCATATACATTTCAGAGCCAAAGAGACATAATTATAAAAAGAAGAAAAAAATCTTTACATATCCTTTAAACTCAAGTAAACTCTCAGTTTTCAGTGCACCAACTAAAGAGGAACTCTCAGATTGTTTCTTATAGGCTGAATGGGAAGTCGCTCAACAAATGTGACCAGGGTCAGATGTTTTTCCATCCTTCAGTGTTGGAAAAATTGAGCACTGAAAATGGGTGAGTGAAACCTTACGGAGACTAGGCAAAGACCCACATCCCCTTCAATACCTGACTAAATTACTGACACCAGTTTCAGTTCTTCTGGACACATTCATGTTTGCAGAGATGGATTCACTTTGGCCAGTAATCCATCAGATTCAGAAGTAGTAGTGTTGCATCTCTTCAGCAGTAGCTCAGAGCTAGCAGATTTCCCAAGCCCTGTACTTCTCTGTGACTCGCTGACACGCTGTTCAGCTGGGATACCAAACAGGTGTGACACTGGATGAAACTGCTCATTAAACAGTGGGCTCTTGCCTTTTCATTATATATGGACTAGAATCCAGAAATGCTGCTGCTTGACTCGTGTCACTGTGCCCTCTCTAACCACCCTCAGTCTTGTAAGACTTGTTAAGCATGCCAAATCCTGCTTTTTCTCCAAATCTTCTCTTGACAGAAAAAAGTACCTTGTCTGCAGATTACAACCACCCTGTCAGCTTTCTACCTCAGAGGGCCTAAGTTTCTCTGCACAGCAAAAGGTGTCAGGTTCTACCACTCTCGCAATGTGCTGGGAAGTTGTTGTACTTTGTGGGAACTTGTGCAAGACATAAACTGTCCCTGAGGGTTCAACCTACTCAGTTTTCATCACAACATGAATTATATTTTCAACACTTTTCCTCATATATTCATCCTACACAAAATTCTATCTCCCCTTTTCATCTTCCCATGCTACATTTTATTTTTTATTTTTTTAAAAATTCCATATATTCCATAAATTGCCTAGCTCCAATTTCAAAATTCTTCAGTGGTGCAACCCAGAATACCAACTCTGAGTAAATCTTGAGTAAAAGTGCCACTATTAAAGTCTGAGCATTCTTGCTAAAAACTTCCCACTCCCAGATTCTAACAAAATTCTCTTTGAGCAGGAATTCTGAAATTCAGCTTGTTAGTAATTAAATCCTCACAATTTACTATGAAGCTCTATTACATGGATGGTTTACAAGGACAAATTGATTTGCTTTAGCAAAACATGAGCCAAAGGAGTAATATGATCTCTATTATATGGATTAAATGTTTGAAGATATGAGAGATGACAGTGACTGTTAATCAGTTAATTGTGGTTAACCTACCTTGGCTCTGAGCTTGTGGGTTGATGGTTATGTAAGCCTACATTTCAGAACTCCCACTACCCAACCACCCTCTTCCCTTTTTTTCAGTCCCTGTTTGACACTGTAACCAAATTTAGCCTGAAAGACAATGAAGAACACAAGTTTTGTTTACTGTCCTAAGGCTACTGAGCAGCACCACGGGCAACAATATGGAAGTGGATGTGAAGTGCTGAGGAAGCAGGGAGAAGTGAAAGGAAGAAGTGCCTTTGCAGCCCCGGTTCAAACACATGTCAGATTGTGCCCTGGGACTGTGCTACTGCGCTGAGGTGCAAGGACAGAGTAGATTTGTGACAACACTTCTGGTTGTCTTCACATCTTTCTTTGAAACTGGCTGTCTTCTACTCATGTGTGTAACTCAGCACAATCCTGTTTGAGGGTATTTGAGCCAATACAAACACCACTTAAATGGCAAGGATCAGAGGCAAACAGAGAATTCTGTTCAATCAAATGAAAGACATTTAAGCAAACAGTAGATTTCTGGAAAGGATTGTTACTTTTAAATAACCAGTGTGCAAACTCATATCCAATTCACAGTTTTTGTCAAGTTGCCAGAGCAGGCCCTCATGGAGTCTTAAACAAAGATTATGCTACTGACACTGTAGTTTCTGATGTTTAATAATTTATTTCTATGGCGTGGGTTTTTGGAAGAAGTAAAGAATATTTTCCTAAAAGATGGATTATGCACATGAAAAAAAATGCTACAGTGGTAACAAACTGGCCTCTGAATTATGGATAATGATTTTTTTTTTCACTTCATACTTCATAAGTGAAAAAGATGCAGTACTCCTCTTATCAGTAGTTCAACTGTAACAACTTCATTTTCCATTTCAGACAGCTTTGGATACGAAACATGTGAAGGAAGCAGTACATAGAATGTATTTCATAAAATAATAACCTGGCTGGCATTTTACTGGCAGTTCAGATGTGTAGTTGGTTCTGCTATGCTTTGAATCTGCCTTGGATCATGACTGGTAGATTTCTGTGTGGCTACACAGGGTCATGTTCCTGAACTGCTGTTCATCTACAAACACCCTGTTGTCAAGTCATTCTCTGTGGAGAAAGAGCTGGATTGCTCCTCTAACAAAACAGCCCCTGGAAGTACTTACACTGACTCAATTAATAGCAGGGTATCATCAGCTGGAAAGCAATGCCGTGCGTCCAGGTTCCTGGGTTTGTTGGTGTGAGTGACAATAGGACCAGGCACTCAGAGTGAAAACAGAAATTTGCCGTGCATATTTAAACCTTACAAAGGCAAAGAGCTTAATTTACTTTGTGTTTAAATGCAAATGTTCCTGATCTCACAAAAGGAGACAATAAAAGAAAAAACTAACATACACTACTTGATTCATCAGCTGAAAGACCATTATCTAAAGAGCCTGGGCTTGCAGGAATAGATATTACGTGCTTAGAAGGCTTTTCCTGAAACAGAATTAGATGGAAAGTATTTTAGTGAAGTGTGAAGCCATTTCTAGCTGTTAAAACAGCACAGAGATTTCTGAAGGAAATATTAAGATTGGTTTGAAGACATCTTGAGTAGAATTAATGAGGAAATGGTTACAGAGTGATGGCTATGTGATAATCAATAGGAGCACTTGTAAATGCTGACAAAAGCAAAGCGTACATCAAGCCCAAAAGACCTGTGCTCTGAGAGGCCTGCAGCGAGGCACAGAAGATCTGTCCCAAGATGACGCTTTGATGCCACCCAAGAGAATCCACAAGATGTAGAGGACTTGACAGGTGTCATTCCTTGAACCCTTGTGTCATAGTACAACTGATCCCAGCTAGGCTATTTGGACATGTGCATTTTGGGGCTTTTGACTATGAGAGAAAACTGATTTCAGACACAGTCATTCTTTTAAATACTGTTTTACCCTCCCATAAGGTCTTTTGCTGCATTTTGTAACTTTTAATTCGTACACCAGGTTCACTGTTGCAATCAGTTTTAGTCAGTCATACTTGCATGCCCTGTAGTTTGTTTTAGTAGGAGGTCATTTCATGTCAACACTTGCAGGGTGACTAAGCACCTATCTTTGGGTTTATGGGATGTAAATACACAAGGTGCGGCTGCTGCCTAGAAAAAGGCAACTCCAGATCTACCCTTAGCCTTATCTTCCTTGAATGATTTGTTGCTTTTTCTTCTCTTATTTAAGGAGGAAGATGTATCCTTCTCCTTCCATGTCAATGCCAAGACAACATAATTTTTCCAAACTCCTCTCAGCAGGCTGTGTATTTACCAGATTCTGCCTTCACACACAGATCTCTGACATGTCTCTCTTCAGGAAGCACAGAAGTTGTTGAATATCGAATTCAGTGAGGCAAGAAGAATTTCAATTTTATACCTTAGTTGGTAAGAGTTACCAAGTCCCTGAGTAGTTTTCTACTTCTACTTGTCTTTCACTCACATGTCTTCACTTGTTATATTCTTCATGTTAGTGTATTAACCATTCAAGGTAGGAATATTTCTGAAAATTAGTAGACCCACGGGGGAACGTAGGAAGCTGTGAAATAGACAGTGCAGTGCTCCTGTTGCAAAATATCCTTATCAGAAAAAGGTTTATCCTAAGCATGAATTGATAACATGTGGCTCAGAAAGTGTGTTTCCAGAGCAGTAGATATATGAGTGAATCAGGGAAACCTTGTCCGGCCCATCAGCACAATCATTACTGATCATGAGCTGTGATTACACTGGTTCCAAGTACCATTTTTTTCTCTGTTTAGTTTCTTCTTCTGTGGATACCCTTCCTCGTTCCTCTGCACACACAGACATCCACCAACCTACCTGTACACCAAAGAGAGCACGTAGCCCCTACTAACTGGTATTGCTGAAGCACAAATGCTTATAACCCTTCTGGTTCCAAATTACTGTAATTACAGGTGTGCCTGTTCTTATTACATGTTTAAAGGTCTAATGATTTTTTTTCCCCTCTCTCAGTATTGCCAAATGCCTGATCTCAGGGATCCTCTGTACCAATTTGCTCTCACGTTAGTCGGTTAGTCGGGTGTTGCCTGAAGTGCAGGTATGCCCATGAGCTTCTATATCAGATATGCAGTCTTTTGACGGTGTAATACTAAAATTCCCAGCTCTTCCAAGTACTTTGGCTTTCCCTTAAACCATTCTGACCACGCCTCTTATGTGCTACCTATTTTTAGACATGTTTTGCAGCAAACGCCCTTTACTTCGCTGTTAGATTTTATCACGACCACACAACTGTAGACGTAACAGTGGGAGACAAACGCTCTCCTCCCTCAGCACGTCTCCCTCCTCAGAGCGTTCTGCCGCCTCAGCTCGGGGCTGTGGGGTGC
>WEIT01001119.1:28343-54493 GCA_013389985.1 Dryoscopus gambensis
ATCTGTTCTTTAAGGGCAGTGATGTGCTTAATGATCTGCACTAGATCACTCTTATAACTAGAACAGGTTTATGATTAAATTCTCCGCTTGAGGGACTAGATGATAAACATTCAAAACTAACAAGTGAGGTTCTACTCAAAACTTCAATATGACTCTGATGTTCAGTAGACTGTTCTGACACAGCTACTGGAGGCATGAAGTCGTGGAAATACTTAAATCCTATGTGTCAAACCTTGCAATATGTAACATCGTTCAATATGCAGTCTGCAACTGTTACCCTTTGCTATTAAAGCTCTATGTTCAGTTAGGTAAGTCTTAATCCACTACCCCAGAACAGAAAAAAAGTTTTGGGTAGTTTCCAGAGTTCTGCCCTGGGGTACACTATAAGCATTTGTTTCCAAGAATAAATGTTCGTGAAGTCCAGGCCAACCTTTATACCCTCCCTGATGTTTATTTGCAAACAACAAAAGCTATGACTGACGAAAACCCCTCAGAAATTATGTTGCAGTTCAAGGGTAAACTTTCCTCGACTGAGTAAAATTTATCCACTTTGTGTGTACTACATTTTGCTGCCAAAATGTTTGACAGATCAGACAACTAGTAAGAAGTTTTAATAGTGATGTTCTCTTAGTTTTGGGGGATAGTGAGCATAACTCATTTTATTAATATGTGTGCAGCTTTCTAGATTGTTAAAGGCAAATGGCAGGTTTAATGTCTGTCTGTATGGTGTCAGATAATGCCTCTGGAACTTTGTTTTGCAGTAGTATCTGACAGCTTTTTCTCACATTAACCTTGTTATTGTTCTGATTCTCTCTTATCTGATTTTTACAGGAAGTTACTTTTATATGTTGGTGCAGAGTTTAGTAGATTGGGGCTACAAACGTGACGAAGATGTGAGAGGAGCACCTTATGACTGGAGAAAGGCACCAAGTAAATAATATACTGTTATTTAAATGAAATTTTGACTTTCCTAGCCAGTAAATAATGTATTGAATCTCTTCTCCCACACTGTACAATTATACCTAAGAACTTAATTTTGATTAGTTCTCGGGGCCTGGGTGCTCCTGGATGTAGATGCAAGCTCAGTGTTGTGGTTTCTTTTTTTTTTTCTTCTTTAAACAACTTGCCACTTAAAACTTGCTTAAAAACAGAACAAAACAAGAGAAAAATCCCCTTTCACGGAAGCATGTGCACACAAAAGCCCCACCCCTCCCATGTGATATTGGAATTTCTAAGCTCTGAATTATTAATTCCACAGACAGTTCAACACGATTATTTAAAAGCTTATTTTTTTTTAAAGCTTTCACATTTAATAATTATCACTGTGTAATCTGTTTGTTTTAGATGAGAATGAAGACTATTTTGTGGCACTTCGCAAGATGATAGAGTTACTGTATGAGCAATATGGAAGCCCTGTTGTCCTAATTGCCCACAGTATGGGTAATATGTACACCCTCTACTTCCTCAACCGCCAGCCCCAGGATTGGAAAGACAAGTACATCAAGGATTATGTGTCATTAGGTGCTCCGTGGGGAGGAGTGGCTAAAACTCTCCGTGTGCTGGCTTCAGGTAGGTAATTTGAGGCTTTGCACTGTATTTTGTGTGCAGTGCACAATACTAACGAGGCTGTTGACTGGAAGACTGCAGGATGGGAGTTTAAGGTACCGTGAAGGTAAAAATATTTTTTTGTAAGTGATGACAAGGTGATGTTCCAAGCCTTGTAAACCCAACTGTTATTTTGCATATTTGTGGGGGTGGACTGAGTTTTCTCACAGCCTGTAACCAGGAGCTTTTTCCTTTCTTGACCTCTCCTGACCTCTTTTCAGCAGATTGTTGTGTCGTTTGCTGTTTGGCCTGATGCCATCTATTTCTGTCTCTTGTGCCACCAGTCTGATTGCTCTCTGTTCAGTACTGCAAAGCTACCAAGGACTCCAGAGCATTCAGCAGTTTCCTTTGATTAAAGATCACACAGCTGCTTGAGGTTAACATTAAAGGAAATTTGTAGACAGGATGGGGAACTGGGTCCCCAGTGTAAATGTCAAGGTGAAAGTTATAACTCTACAGATTAGGAACATTATTTGGTTTAGCACGCTGGATATGCTGGAGACTAAAAACCAAAGAAATTGAATAAAGCAGCAGAATGTATTTCACTAAGTAACTGAAAATGACTGGTGGAATGTATTCACTTACCCCATCATGTGCTACCATAATTAGATCATGTGCTTTGACATTTAGTTCATGATGTTTCTGGCTTGGTTTTGTAGCTTGTTTCTGACTTGTTAGCTTTGGATAGCCACTATCTTCTTCCTAATCAAAGCTGACATCAAACATTGGACTTCATCAAAATGCAAAACACACAGCAAGAGCCAGCCATGCATGGACAGAGCAAAGAATACTTTGCTCAGCAAAGGCATTTGATTCTGAACAGTAGTGCACTACTCCATTGCTAATTAGAAAACTTGACTCAATACAAACATTCAGTTTACACATTGTTAAAGCTGTTGAAATGGCACTGTAAAAATTGATTTCCCTTTTCTCACAGGCTTTGTCTGACACATTTGCATGCTACAGAAATGGCAAGAAGTGAACAATGTTAATATTGCCTTCATAAAATTACACAATTGTATAAAATTCCCCAGTCCCATATTTCTGTTGGATTAAACTTTTGTGCGTCATACCTTGTCTACACTTTATAATGCATCTCAAGCAAACTGGCTAATTCTGCTAATGCATAATGAATAGATAAATTTCTACTAAAATGTAGTTAGTTATATTTTAATCTGTGTATCTCTTGTACTAAACTTCATGTTTTTGAGCAGAAATTAAAGAATCATGTAGGAAAGTTAAATGGGCAAACATAAAATCAGAATATACAGTTTTAGGCTGCATCTGTCTCAAATATCTGTAGTAAAGCAGCACCATCAGCACTTGGATTGCATTAGTCTATTTAAGAGTTTCTAAAGTTATCAGGGTTAGTATGCAGAAGAATTATTGCTTTAAAAAAATTTTACTGCATTTCAGCAGGAAAGACAAGGGACTCTATGAATGCATTCTTTCTGCTCCCATTCCTGTTTATAATATGCAATGCCTAGGAACTTCATGTCCAAATTCACAGCTGTGTTATCAAAGTGGTAAAGAGAACACGGATGGAATTGTTTTCTGGAGATTTCTGTGACACTTTCAGCTACTTATACATGTGCTTTGCTGGATCCCACTACAGTGGGCAAAGACACAAAGCTCACAGTGGTTTGTTTCTGTTTTTGAAAGGTTGAAATGTTAGCAGTGTCTTCCTTAGACCTGATGCTTTGTTGTGAGTGTTGTCTGCAGACTTACACATGGTGTTGGCCATCCACTACTTCTTCACTTATGAAAAAAGTAAAGCATTTGAGAAGCACTTTGTAACAGTTCTGTAAGAGAAGGCTGGAATAGTCAGGTTCTGTGTTTGATTATTCTACTGTAAATAAATGTTGTACACATTCCTTTCATTGTTCAGTTCAGAACTGGGGCTTGCCTTGCTGAAAACTGCCAAGCAGTATTCAGTAGCTTAGTGGTGAGAGTGCACAGTGAAGTGCTTACACCACACAGGATCGTGAAACCCATTTTTCAGGACCTTTGTGATTGTTGCCGTGCATTTTAGTTTTCTTTATCTGTTTCAGACTAGCAATGTCTCCATATAGTCCTCCTAAAGATGGCAATACTGTGCTTTGTGTCTCTTTGCTGAAGCAATAGTGCCACCCCATGGAATTAAAATAGCCAGTTAAAATAGCAGCAGAGTATATTTTTCAGGAATGGTGGTTTTGGTTGCAGCATTTCGTTTTTTATGGCATGGTTGACCTGGACCACTACATGCTGTAACTACCTGGATCTAATAATGGAAAATAAAATTCAGAGTTCAGCTGACAAAAGAATTGAGGTGTGACAGCCACAGTGATAATAAAAACAAACAAGGAATATAAACTTGAGGTTTTGTTATTCTTTTCTTAAAGTAATCACTATATCGGCCATATATAAGCAGTTTTTAATTTTGTGAAGATGCAAGAACAGTTGTTAAAATATGCAGAAAGATGCATATAAATTATCGCTTAGTCATGTGTTAGTTTAAGCCATTTTTTACAGTCATTCATGAACTCATATTTAAATTTTGGAAGTTATTAAAATTCAGTTTACAGAGGTTAATTAACAAGACAATCATAAATGAGGAAACACTTTTCAAATTGTCACTGTAGCCAGGGAAACAAACTTATTACTCATGTTATCACCAAGAGTGCTGGTAATTGCTGCTGCTGAAGATTGATGCTTTGCTTTATGGATAATGAAATTCCACTTTTTTTCCTGAGGTGACAACAACAGAATCCCTGTTATCAGTTCACTCAAGATCAGAGACCAGCAGAGATCAGCAGTTTCCACGAACTGGATGCTCCCCTACAACTACACGTGGCCTCCAGACAAGGTGTTTGTAAGCACCCCCACGGCTAACTACACGCTGCGGGATTACCGCGCCTTCTACAGGGACATTCACTTTGAGGACGGCTGGCTCATGAGGCAGGACACGGAGCCCCTGGTGTACAGCATGACCCCGCCCGGGGTGCGCATCCACTGCCTCTACGGCACCGGCGTGGAAACCCCCGACTCGTTCCATTACGACAGCTTTCCTGACAAAGAACCCAAGATTTTCTACAGCGATGGGGACGGTACAGTGAACTTACAGAGTGCCTTGCAATGTAAAAAGTGGGTGGACAAGCAAAAACAGCAAGTGGTGATGTTTGAGCTTTCAGGAAATGAGCATATTGAAATGCTGTCCAATGATACTACTATCTCCTACGTGAAGAAGCTGCTCTTTGATTTGTGATAACCTTGTGTTGATAGTTATTTTCCTCACCTGTGATGCCTTCCCTTAAATATGGGGAAATGCCTTTTAATCCCTTGATGTCTAGATATTTGAATTATTTATTTTGCTTTTTTAAAAGGTTGTGTTCAAGTTCCTTGGTGTCCTAAATGATTGTTTGTCTCTGATTTGTGTTTATGATGCTTCATGGTATTTTCACATTCTGCAAATTTTGTCAAATATGCATTTTGGTGCCTCTGATGTTGTGTCCAATGGTCATACAGACTTTCCTTTGGAGATCGTGCAGCCCCTGGCACATACCACATGGAGTCATAGATCCCAGAGCTCCTTCGTATGGTCTTTGCAGGTTTGGAGTGGGAAGGCTAGGAAGGATGGCAATTTGGGATGCCCAAGGGAATGGTATTAACAATTTGGGAAACACAGTAAGCTTTTTTTAAAGGGTCTTGCATATTCTGATCCACAGTTCCCAGTGGATTCGTTTGTAAATGTGCATCTCTGCTAGGTAAGGCAGGGAAGAGGTCTGCCTGGAACTGTGCTACCATTGTTGTAATCCAGACTTTATTATTACAGCCTGGGAGAAAACAAAGATAGATGTGTGAATTACTTGAAGCTTCTTTATTAAGTACTCTACTGGGTTATTTTAGAAAGAAGAACTTGTTTGCTCGTCAGCTTCTAGAATCCCTCATTGCATACAGTCTGGAGTCTGAGGAATTCTCAGCCTGTGCTTTATTTATCAGTGAGGGAATGAAGCTAAACTGTGGTTGGTGCTTGTAATAACTGTAGCAGTGTGGAGTAGCACATAAATCAAAGCTAATTGAATACTGGCAAACAATCTATACAGTGTGGAATTGCATTGCTGGGTGAAAAACAACCTTCTGTCGTGGAAATGATAATGGATGGTGGGCAGTATTTAAAAAAGAAAAGTAAACTTCTGGAATGGGGTGGGGAATGGAAGCCAGCATAATGTTTTATGGAGTATAAACCTTGTTCTCAGTCAAGTACTTTGGCTCTGATCCAGTTACTTAAGCAGTGATCAGATCAACATTGCATCCCACTGAAAAGAAATGTTTTAAGACTGAAAGTAGTTTCCCATAGATTACAAGTTTCATTTTTGCTCTTTCAAGAAGTTGGGATAAGTGGTTCCTTAAATGTTCCTATAAATTGATGAACATGCAATTCTGTAATTTCCTGCAGTGTTGTTTTACTCAATGTTAAAATAGAATAATTTCAACTCTGACCTCCACAGGAGTGCTGGCCTAAAGGCCATCGTATTTACCACTTTGATTACAGAAGTCCTGTTGGAGAAACAGTTTTACTCAAAAATTCTCTTGCTTGCTTTAAAACCAGTCACCCGGTTAGGTTAGACTGCACTTAGTTTTCTGAAAACACAGTTTCGAATGCTTTCAAAATGCTAGGTTCTCCAAGAAAAATGTTTTAAGAGTTTCAGAAACTCATCAAACTATTAAGGATTCATTACTTAAGAGACTGAATTTGTCTAAAGGGTAAAGTTTTAACTATTTTGGTAGCATGCCTAAAATGTTTTCTGCCATTGGACATATCAATAGCGTGTGTTGAATTGATGAGCTTGAACTCTTGCTATTGTAGAATGGAACCAGGAAGTAGTTTTAAGCCTTAAAGTTTTAATTCAGAAATCTCTTGTTAATTCAAAATAACTTGAACTAGGATCATCAACAAGCTAAATATCTTCCTAGGCTTTAACTTCCTTATGTAGCTTCATTTCTCCCTCTGCATTTTTTCCCAGTACTTCTGTTGAGGGAGCGTAGACATTTTCCTGATTTTTAAAAAATGGATCATTAATCTTGTCCTCACTTGCCCAGGAGCCTACAGCTCAGCAGCAATATTGCCTAGACTTTTCCAGAGTAAGTACTGAGTTGCCCACAGCCTTTGTTAATGTGTAATTGTTGAAATGAAAAAAAACCCAAACAAACAAAAACCCACAACCAACCAACCTAAACAACCTATCCTTCCAAAATAAAAAACCTTTCAACAACAAGGGAGGGGGGAAGAAAAAAAAACACCCCAAAAAGCACCACAAAAAGTTGCCCTTTAGCCAAGTGATCTATTTTATGCAGGGCTTGTCAGCTGGATAAGCTTCAGGCTTGTGTTCCAAGACTGCTCAAAGATGATAAAGCTCTTCCTTGGTCTGACTCAATTTTTGAATAAATTGCTATTTGAATAATTTACGGAAAACAGCTAATCACAATCTGTATTTCTAGCTGAAGGAGAATGCCTGTTAATAAGCACTGGATTGAGTGGAGCTGGAGGCTGTATTGCAGGATACCAACATAGACATCAAGGGCTGAAAAATGAGAAAACAATGTTGGTAAACAATTCTTAACCAGATCTGGAGAATGTTTCTAAGCTTCTTTTGGATCCTTACCCATTAGTCAGTAGCATTTTCAGTCTCATAGCAAGAATTTAGCTTCAGGGGTTTTAGTGATTTGAAGTTCCAAAATACATTATTCAAAAAATGCGTGTTCCTTTCTCTTTTTTCCTAAAATACGCCTTTTGTGACCCAAAAAAAGAGAAAAAGCACAACTCTTTTATTCTTTTCTAATTTTTGCAGCCAAGTACTGTGTTTCTGAGATCAGTTGGCTGTATCTTTTAACCTAAAAATTTCTAAACCAGCTTTCCATTAGTAGACAAGCCCTAGAGTGTCTCCTTAAACTTGTGTTAGTTAATGTGGTAAGGTGAAGCTGAAGGTTTTTCAAGGCTTTTATTTGTTTATGTTGTATGTCACTATAAAGCCTTGTTGTAAAGAAATGTGTGTACCCAAGTGCTAAGTACTGTGTGAGTGCAAGCACAATGCTTCTGGTGTTCTTTGATTGGATGTGGTGGATCTGCAGGCTACAGTTTTATGTCCAGAAAGTATGGTTTTGTTGTTTTGTTGGATTTTTCCCTACCGAATGATCATCAGCCCTTTCATTTGCAGTTTCTTGCATATCAGGATGCAGTTCTCACTGAAAAGTGAATGCATTATTCAGTTGCTGAAATGGAACCACTGCACTCTGCATGTGGGGAGTGGCTGCTCTCTGCAGGACCACCCTCTGCAAGGACAGGACTGAGCATTACTGTCACAGACCTGCTGCAGCCACATGCATGGAGCTGTCTAGATTCATGTGGGCAGAGAGGTCTGAAAAATAAGTATTTAAGGAGAATGTGGCACTTTGACAAGAGCATTAACTCAGGTGCTTTGCCACGCTGCACAGTAGAAATGTTTGAATTCACTAATGTATCTTTGTTATACCTAAAACATTAATTATGTGTCTCTTTCCATAATTTTTACTTAGTTTTATTCTTCCAGGATATTTTCAGAAACCAAAACTAGTCTTGAGGACCAAATGTGTTTATTTTTGACAACATGTATAGAAAATGCTGAAGGAGCTTTCAGCTGTCGTTGTAGTACTTTTGAAGAGGTTCAGAGTCACTATGTGATTCTGTATAAAAACAGAAAGCTTCAATAACTAGCAATAATTGCAAAGGATTTGCAGACCAAAGGAAGGAATGTTTGGTATTAAGGTAGTTCTTGGAGTACAGTGTGTTCAAGGCCCTCTTAAATTCAGGGAACGTTTGGCAATGACTTTGCTGCTCTACACTAACCAGTATTTTGTACAGAACATATTCTGAGACCTGGCATTTTATATGTTCTTGTGTATGAATGTGTTCAATAGATTTTGAATATTTTATTGTCAAATTTGATAATATAATAAAGTTGATCTAATACAGATTGTCTCCTGTTGTGAATAATGTGTTGCCTCAGTTCTCAAGGGAAATGAAAACTTGGTGCTGTTTTTCTTCCTTAAAGATGCTTGGTGTCTCTCACAGTTATTACCTTTTGGTTAATCTTCCAAATGCGCCTACTGTCTTGTGATACATTTGGAGTTCATTTTTAATTGTTCTTGAATTTATGGAGGTGTGGGACTGGGACTACTCAATTTCTTTTTTCTTGCATCTTACTTGCTCATCTTGTGTTTAAAAAAAAAATGTTCTCAGGGTGCTTTATATTCTGCTCAGGTAATTATTTTGAAATTAGTTCCTCAGTCCTGAAGTGTTTTAAATGCCTGCAGTTGCCTTTATACTGTTGGTTTCCAAACTGATCCACAAACCTGTGCATGATGACCTTACAGTTTTACAGTTGTGTAAAACAATCTTTAGAAAGTTAGAAATAGTGCATTGTGGCTTTGAAGAAACTGTAATGCTAGCCAGTGATTCTGTGAGCATCTGGGGGTTTTTTACATGATAGAGACTGTAACACAAGTTGAGTATTAGTGACTGCTGTTCCTCTCTGTGCCCTGGATGCCAACTATTTGGACATGTCCCAGTACAGGTCTTGTTCATGGCTGCCTCAAGGTTCATGGAACCCCATATGATTGCAGGAAAAAGGGGAATGTGGCCTTCCAGCTCCCTATTAATATGGGGAAAGTCCTGCACTAAAGCCATGTGCCCATTCTTGGGAGAAGCTGGGAAGGCTGAGAGCACAGGGAAGAGGAGAACAGAATGATAATAGGCCTGGTGGAGTGATACAAAGCCATGAGAGACATGTGTGGTCTAATGGAGTATTGATGTCACCCTGGTGTTAGCACAGCTTGTGCACCCTTCAAATAACAAAATTACGGTTGCAGATTGTCTGATGCTATTTTGCTGTGCCTCTGAAATGATTTCATTAGTGATGGGATTACAATTTTGAAAATGAAGTTGGCTTTCTCTTACCTGAGTTGTGGTTTTCCTGCAAAGTTCTAGCTTAATAGTTTGCTTTGGTTTAAGACTAATGTCCTTTGTGGTCATTCAGATCAACAAACGAGTTAAGTGGAATATTTAGCTCCCAAATCAGAATCCTTTAGGCAAAACCAGAATGTAGTATGAGCCCAGGAAATGCAAGAAATTCATACACAATGTTCTACTAAAAATACTGATGCTAAGTTTGTTTTAATGGTTTCTCTCTCCCTCTCTCTCCCTCTCCCTGTGTGTGTATATAAGTATATATATATATATGCAGTAGAGGGCAGTAGTATATAAGTTACAGAGGTTTTTCAGGTAACATGAATGGCATCTATGTTAATTTCACCTGAGAGACAGAGGATTGCAGGGAAATGAAGACCTAGGTTTGATATCCCCAACATGTTTCCTGTCTCGAAGCTATTGTACATATGCAGACTCTGCTATTGGAGGAACTTCTTTTCTGTCTGAGTTAAAAAGCAAGAAACTTTGATTCAAACTCTTAAGTAAAACAATCTGTGGCACAAATTATTCACTCCCTTAGATTAAAGCACAATTTGGACACTACAACTATGTAGAGGGGATTGGTGTACAGAACTATGATGTACAAAAGAGACCATGTACTTTTTAAAAAGTGCTG
The DNA here is from genome assembly GCA_013389985.1 of Dryoscopus gambensis. Classification (NCBI taxonomy): domain Eukaryota; kingdom Metazoa; phylum Chordata; class Aves; order Passeriformes; family Malaconotidae; genus Dryoscopus; species Dryoscopus gambensis. Next base: position 38,567 of record WEIT01001119.1, read on the forward strand.
CTAATGCTGTCAGCTGTTTTCTTATTGCACTGCTGATTAATGAATAAATCTTGTACCTCAAAGTTTTCACTTTGCTGGTAACCACTGACTCACATGTAGTAACCTTTCTGGGAAGGCAGATTTCTTGACCAAGCTGCAATTCCATGTATAACTAAAAATGTCACCTTGTGTGAGTAAATTCATCAAGACAGATGGTAAGTTTGACTGCATGCAAATACTGTGCCTACAGATTAGAGTTTTCATCACTATTAGTATTTTTGAGATTGTGTTATGTCTGAGGTAGTCAAAGAAGGATTCTAGTACAGGTCCAAGCAGGTTAAGATTAGCCAGGATCACTGCTGTTATCCCAGCTGTGCTAGCAGAGCCTTTGTACCTGTATAAAAAAAAACAAGGCAAGATTACAATACAGGAAATCTCACTAAATACTTATCAGGACTAAATGCTATTGTGATCAGTACAGACCAACAATGACAGTGGAATCTGTAAACAGATCAGGGAGACAAAACTGGCAAGGGGGGCAGTAAAAGGGGTCCTTGCCTATCCACATCATGAGAACATACTTTCAAATGACCAAACCAAAATGTGTCCTGCAGGTGTCAAAACATGGATTGGCCAGCCCTGCTTTACACAGTTCAGGTCTCTGGAAGGACCTTTTGGAGGGGATATTGTGCAGTGAATTGTTAAAGAGGTTTTAGTGGGAGTAAAATCATAAAGAAAAGAATGATATAATTTCTGACATGTATGAAATCCTCACTTCTGTTGTAACTGCTTCAGCCTTGAGCTCTTGTGGTATTTCTAGATGAAGGAAGTACTGTTGTCCCTGTTTGACTCAGGCCTAGGTAACTTGTTCGAGTTCCTTTAGGCAGAATCTAATCTTGTACCTTTAACTCCAAAGTTGTGCTCTTGTCATTAAACCACCTTCAGTCTACAGATCATTTGCAAGCGAGGAAGGGGAAAGCAGCCGTGCTACTCTTGGATAGAGGAAAGAATACTTGAGACAAAAGTAATGTGTGAATTAATGCATTTTCTGCATAACATTCCTTGTTAGTAATTTCATCTTGCTGGACTAAATCTGGGTTCCGAAGCCATTAATCCCCTATGAAGGTGCATCCTTGGTTTTCCATCTACTGGTAAGTATATGTTACTTTACATTTTCAGTGTTTCTATTATGTCCATTAGTACTTTTATGTCAGGCTATGATACAGTGAAGAAAAATAGAACTAAAATAGGACATGACTTGACAAGGGGGAATGCCTTCAAACTGAAAGACAGTAAGTTCATGTTGAGTATCAGAAAGAAATTCTTTACTGAGAGAGTGGTGAGGCACAGGTTGCCCTGGGAAGCTGTCGATACCCCATCCCTGGAAGTCCTCAGCCAGGCTGGATGGGGCTTTGAGCCACCTGGTTTAGTGGAAAGTGTCTCTTGCCCATTGCAGGGGAGTTGGCCCAAGATGATCTTTAGGTTCCTTTCAACCCAAACCTTTCTAGGAACGTGAAAGATAAAACAAACACCAAATATTCCATTAAAAAGTTCCTCAGTCTGGTTTTAGCTCCTAATCCAGTGACACAAGCCCTTTCCTCCTTGCTTTTGATCCAAGCCTTTCCAACCAGGCTTTTGTCATTAAACCCAAGTTTTTTTCACTGCTTAAATGGTGCTTTAATCTCAACACCTTATGCAAAAATAAACCTTCCAAAGCCAAACACAGCATGAAAATCTTCCGCACAGGCAGAAGCAAATTGTTAACAATCAAATGTTATGTAGAGTCTCTTTTTGGAGAGAGACTAAATGTTTCAATAATGGCAAATTAGCTAAAAACCCCCATGTATTCTTAGCAGGGATGCCTATACAAAGACAGCATTTAGCTCAGAGCTTAAGAATGTCAGGAAATCAGAAAACAGAACTGAAATGTCAGGCAGCAGGAAGAAGTGAGAGGCTGGGCTGTTAAAATGATGTCTGTGGGGCTATGATATATTTGTTTGTTTTTAAAATCTACTTCATCAAAGTAAAAGAAAAATTCTGACTCCGTGAGAGAGAAGGAAAAAACATGTAGCTAGCTGGACTGCAGTTACTGGGATTTGATTATCCTACATCAAAATCTGAATAGCAAGAGCTAATTTAAAGCTCCCTAGGTTCTCAACTGGCCAGCAGAGAGTGATGTTGGATAGTTAAACAGTAAAGACTGCAGCTGTCTGGGAGTCCTGAAGTTATCAAATATTTGCACAGGACCCACGTATAGATCACGTGTCTTAAGAGCATGTTTCCTGCGAGAAGCAGCAAAGGATCTGGATTTACATGTGGAGATGGAGAAAAAGAGACAATATTTTCTATCTCCACTTAGCTAAAAGTCATTTAGCACTGCAGGTTTCTGAGACCTCTACTGTTCGTGGGGAGTGACTTGCCCAGCTCTGGTCACTTTGCTTCAGCTCCAAAGATGTCTCAGTTCCTGCCTAAGGAGTTGAGACTCACCTAAGCACCACAAGGCTCACTGTATTTTGCCATTTTTTCACATCTTCCATTTTAAGAATACAGACCATCGTTTACTTCATCTCTCAGAGGAAGAATACAGACCAGCCTGTGCAATAAATTCAAGGTCATCATGTTATTCCTTTTCCAGCTGTTTTTGTTGTTAACTTTCTGAGGAGGATCACTTAATTTATTACCACTGAGACAAGGACATAAACACACAAGAGACTAGTATACTCTAAAACAGGAGTATGATCTAATTTACACAAGAATTGTTTCTGTAGCAGCTTAACAGTAGAAAAAGAGAAGTTTTATTACCTAATTCATATGTTTATGATCAGTCTAGAAGGATTCAATTTATAAAGTAAAATTTATATCTTTTGTGATGATACCTCATAGAATTTAGGTGAGGAAATAGTTTGTTCCATAGCAAAAGTTAGAGAGAGTTTTACCAAAGTTATTTAAAAAAAAATTGCCAGGTTTTGTTAATCCATAAAATAATTCCATTTTTTCAGTGTAATTATGACCTGTTGGATGTATGCCCAAGTATGACCAACTACTAGCAAGAGTTGTTTTCAGAAGCATAAAAGAGTGAGGTGCATAAGAAGAAATACTGCTGCTAAGATTCTTTACTTCTAGCGCCTGTTAAATATTTACATATAGAAAATTTTAGTTTTTCAGCTAAATACAGTTTTTGTAATACTTGTTAAAGTTTAACATAGCCCTGTTTCTGTACGATGAAGCAGCCAGGATTTGGGATCAAATCTACATGAAAAAGTCTTCTTATACTTAATGTATACTGTGCACTTGCTCCTTTCAGAAAGGCTTTTGTAAATGCTAAATGTATGTTCAGTCAGTATTGTTTCCCGAACGTTGCAGATCAATAGAGTAAACAATTTAATTTGTTACTGTTTGTTGTTTGTTTCTATTTCCTGTACTCCAGTTAGCAAATTGAGAAATTAAACTGATTTGTCTGGTTTCACTAATGAATAGAAAGTGAAGAGAAAGGTCAGGTTTGGACTGACTTTTCAGAAATGCACAAACACGCAATCCATAACAATACTTCTTTTGCAAAGAAATGGCAGGTTGAAAACAGGAAATGCCATATTTTTATCTGCTGAAATTAGTCAAGTTGTGAAAAATAGTAAGAGCAGTAGGGTTTAGACCTGAACTTACATTCCATCTGTTTTACTAGAACAGCTCTGAGTTCCAGTTGCAACCAGGAGCCAACCGACGGCACCAGAACAGACTGGGAAGCTCTGGCTGCCTTCAGCAAATAGGAGCAGGCTGTGGAGCTTCCTGTATGACGCAAAACTGAGTAAAGCAGCCCAAAGCATGCCATTGAAAGCTCATGACACTTGTCACAAACTTTTACTGATAAGCTGTTAATTACTCCTTAGCTGTTGTCACGTCATCTTTACTATAATTCTGTTAAAAATTGGTTGCAGAAAAAGAACTCGTTTTCTCCCAAGCTCTGCATGTGTCATCAAGGCAAGCAGTGAGTCAATATCAGAGCAAATTTGACTTTAGTGGTATTGTGGTTTTCCCCCTCTGCAAGGTCCTTATTTCAAGATGCAGCATCTACAGCTTTCCAGTCCTCAGCACAAGATCACCGTTCTCTGTGTTTCCAGCTGCTCAGAGTTGGTGCACAAACTTGTCTCAGTAGCAAAGTTAAAAATTATGAAATGCCTATTAATTCAAAATGGATGTAATGGGTAATTTTCAACCCACTGCGCTTGTAGTTTGGGACATAGCTATAAGACTCATTTACTTTTCTAAATAAGACACCCTATTTCAAAAGGTGTGTGGGAAGCTATGCACAAATGCAGTCAGTAGGAATTTGTATGCTAAACTCCCACATTACATTAAAATGTCCTGCACCACAGGAGGTGGTATGTAGGAGTGGGTGGGCAAACTTCAGAACAGAAGAAGGTACTGAATCACTTGAAAAATTCTCCTTACTCCTTATTTATGTATTCAGTTACTTGTTCCAGTTTTTACCTCCTAAGCACTCTTATTTTACAGGGTTATTTCAAGCCTGAATAGAAGTGCCACATTCTTGATGCAAACCTGTCTTTACTCCCACTTCTCTTTAAATTTGAGATGCAAAATTTTACTGAAACATGATGAACCAATTCCCAATGCAAGTTTCAAACCTAGCTAGTAGTTGTCAGTTATTATCCAGGATTCCCAAAGAGGTACCACAATCCTGCTACAGTTGAGTTTAAATATCGGTATTTTGTAGACAAACAAGTACTGTTGTGTTACAGTTCACATAAAACAGGAGAGATATATGGGACATATTGTAATACAAACTTTCATTGGATGTGTCAAGAAATACAACTTTTCTTTTTAGTTCATCCAGGTGTTAGAACTGCTCCCAAGTTGGTGAAGAAAATGTTCATTGGTTAAGAAGCTCTCCTAGAAAAATAGCAGTGTTTAAATTCTAACACTGCATGGCTGGAAAAGGGGCAATAGCTGGATGTCTGCATGATTGTAGAGCAGCAAAAGCATCAGGGCCAGCTGCTTGGGCAGACAGTAGTTATACCCTTGACCAAAGACTGCATTTTCAAGTGGTCATAACTGATTCTAAATTTGTGGTTTTATGCATTTCTCCTTTTACAGAGAATTCAAACCTGAGCTTACTCCATTCAAAACTCTCCTTAGCTTTACCATCAATCTGCTCTCTAAGTTCCACTTGCACTGAAAAGTCAACTATGGAAGAAAGCCCATCTTCTAATTCATTACTGAATTCTCTATTTCTGGTAATTTGCAAAACTTCTGCTAGAAAAAACTACATTTAGTGCAGAGACTTATTATGTCATGCTTTAAAATTAGCTTGTGACTTCTAACTGCAGTTCTGGAATGGCAGGGTTTCATTAGAGATGTTTCCAAAACTAGTAATTACCATCTTAATGAGCCCTTGATGATATTGTTTATATTTGTAATTAGATTTACTGGGGACACTCAATCAGTTCAAACACAGCTGGGTGCATGGTGCTGGCTGAGACAGGCAATCCACTGCAAAGTCCAGTCAGACACAATTGCCTTTTGACAAAGATAACTGAGCACTGAGAACTGGCACCTTGCAATCTGCAAAGCTAATGAAAATACTGCTGCTTTGCATATTCCACTATGAAAATGGTAATTCTCTGCTAGAGAAAAGATTTTTGGGTTTTTTTGTTACTACTGAGTTCTACAGTATTTGTGGATACTTGGGATTTTGCAGGCGGGGGAAAGCGGTGTCTCATTCAGTGAGATAGTTAGCCCAAGGACAAGGGGGAATGGCTTCAAACTGAAAGAGAGTAAGTTTAAATTAGAATTTAAGATGAATTTTATTTACTCCTGTTCTGTAAGTCAGAACTGTTAGAACAAGATGTACGAGACCACAATCTTACAGAAACTTTCTTAACCTACGCCTGATGGCAAGTCCAGAAATAATGGGGCACAGTATAGCATTAACTAAACACAAATCTACAAACCAGAAATTGCAGGAATTCCTAATGTTTCATTTCTATGTTGCTAATAATAAGCAATGTCTTTGACTCTTTAAAATCTAGAGATGTTAAGAAAAGTATTTATGTACCTGTCAGAGTGATCTGATAACTTGTAACGTATTTACCTGTGTAGTGCCTAATGTTAATTATTCTGTACTGTGTAGTATCTTTTTACATTACCTTTCTGTGCTCCATTTGTTTCAGTGCTCTTTCTACCCACAGAACAGTTCTAACCTACAAACATGCCCATGAAAACTGGAGGAGCTCCATGGAAACAAAGGTTTTCCTTTTCAAACTGACTAATTTTCCTTACGTGACTGCCAGAAGATGATGTGACAGAGCTATTGCATTGATGAAGATGGGTAGAACGTTCATAGGCAATAATGTATTTACACAGATCGATGTTTGCTACTTTGCTTTAAAAATTATTTTCTATAGTTAAGTGCTACTATTGTGTTCTGCAGCTGGAAACTAAACCAGGAAAACTGTATGTTCCATTTTTTCTGTTAGAGTGACCATGCCCATCAAGCACACTAACTGCAGAATAGAAAGCAAAGTTATAAAGTTGTTAGTAACATTCTAATTTACTCTAGAGGTTTACATAGGGCTCCTAAGGCTGACTGACAAAATTTTGCCCTTAATTTTAAAATAAAATTAATTTAAAAATTAGACTTCATCTTTGTCACCCAGCTGAAGCAGCATGTTCACACTCAATAATCTCCATTGCCATAGCAACACATGCTTGTCAGATCAGGGCTGAATCGATGCAGGAACCTCCCTGCAGAAATCTGCTCACCCTTAGATATGCAACTCTAGAATTCAGTAGGATTTATTTTTTCTTTTAGAAAGGTAATATTGTTATATAATACAAGATAAACATCTCAATCCATCTGATCTGAATCTGTGCAACTTGCTTTCTAGTAAACCAAAGTTCTGAAGTGCTTAATGCAGCTAGAAACAGAAGTAGATGATTCAGGTGACAGGTTTTTCATGTAGGAAATTGTAAATGAAAATAGAATCATATAATATGCTGAGTAGGAAGGGACCCACAAGGATTATCAATTCCAACTCCTGGCCTGCACAGGACACACCAAGAATCCCACCATGTGCCTGACAGCATCATCCAAATACTCCTTGCATTCTATCAGGCTCGGTGCTGCGACCACTTCCCTGGGCAGCCTGTTTCAGTGCTCAAACATGCTCTGGGTGAAGAATCTTTTCATAATATTTAACCTAATTTCCCTCCAGCACAATTCCAGCTGTTCCCTCGGCTCCTGTCACAGAGCAGAGATTGGAGCTGCCCCTCCACTGCCCCTCCTGAGGAAGCTGCAGGCCACGCTGAGCTCTGCCCTCAATCTCTTCTCCAGGCTGAACAAGCCAAGTGATGTCAGCTGCTCCTCGTATGGCTTCTCCTCTATTTAGCATTTAAATAATAGTACACAAACACTGGATATCGTCCTGTTCCTTTTGGAGTGAACAGAGAATCCTTCCCCCTTTTATTCTTCATCGAAAAATGTTTATTCACTTTTCACCTACAGTCAGTCATAAGACCCTCAAGTTCCATTGTCGTCATACACAGCTGGATTAAGCAAGGTAGGGGTGCAGAGATAAGTGATTTGTGCAAGTTTACATATAAAGTTGGCATGAAAAATAGTGTTCTGCAGCTCTGGGTCAGTTATTAGCGCATTTATCATCATTATGTGCTACCATTTATATTTTCATCATTACCTGATTAACAGGGAAAAAAAAAAGCAATTATAAAACCTGTCAGCTAAATTTGCAGATTTCATCTGGTTCTGGGAATTCACCACATAAATTGCTAGGCCTGGTTTTCACTCCAGTATGCTGTGGTTTAGTGTCTTGGTACATTTTTAATCAATCAAGCATTGCTACACTCAAAAATGCATGTAGATAGAAAAGTTAATGTCCCTATAAACTGAGGACTGAAAAATGCTGAAGTGTAACCACAAGTTATACTCAATACTGCATTATTCATGCTCTCTGGTTTTACTTTTTTCCACCATGGTTGGGAAGACTCCCTTAGTGCAGACAAATTAAGGAGATTTCTATGGAAAGACATACAAACACATCTTGAAGAATTGCTAGAATCGACTTACATGAACTTGTTTATTCTGTACTGGTAAATTATTCAGAGGACCAGGTGATTTATTTCTAATAATTTATGTAGGAAACTGCCTCAAGTAGTTAGGAAGAGTTCAGACTTTGGTAGATTAGGAAAACCCCACTTCCTGTAGCAGGTTTTTTTCTGGACCACTACTACACATTTGTTAAAAGACACAGTCCAAACAATGTTTCATAGAAAATGGCAAACAGCAGGTAACTCAGTCACAGTGTCTGGTAGGTTCTTTTAAATTTATATTAAACAGTACAATTTGCTCTGTGTAGATTTTAATTAATTAAGGTTCATGATGTGCTTGCATTTAGGATGACTTAGAAAAATTGCCAATATTTATCCATATCAGGTGCTTTGCAGAGTCTTTAAGTGTTGTGTGCTCAGGTAATGTTAGATCAAAAAAGATTCTAGAAAGATGAGAGTAATTCCACACATCCACACTTCAATAAAATCTGAAAACCATGTATTTTTTGTGTTTTAAATAAGGCATTAGAAAGAAGCAGAATTCAAAATAACTGTGCTTTTAAATCTAAATTAAATCTTAAAAAATCTAGGATAATATTTAGAACAATAGTTCCTCAAATATTTCAGTCTGTGTCTCAGCTGCAATAACTAAAACTATGTTGAATGTATGAATCTAGTTGACAGTAACATATATTTCAGAAATGCTGATAAATTACCTTGAAAAGGTTTTGCAGCATATCAATGAGTTCCTCTACCTTTATTCATATTTCTGATACTTCATCTCATGTTTTCTCTTTGTCAGTGTCTGGAAAAAAATTATATATACAGTGAAATGCCACTACAGAATTCTTTTGGATGGAGTAATAATTCTTTCTAGAAAAAGAAAATTCATTAAAAAGTTATCTCCCTAACTCAAAGAAAAGCACTAAATTACAGAGGAATATTACATCAGCAGCTATTATGGCTGGCACTAAAGCTAAAGTCTAAAACTGCATTTCAGGAAACGTGCCAAAATAATGAAAACCAGGAAAGAGTCAGGAAATATTCCTCTACAGTCCATCAGCAATGAAGCTACACCACATACACTTCAAGTATCTGTGGCAGCTATTTATATAATTTGGGGTTGTTAAGTCTGTCAGTGCAGGTTCCAGCTGTTTAAAAGTCTGTTAAAATGTTCAGTTACAGAGAGAGAAAAAAAAGCCTTACACCCAACTGATTCCATAATTGCCACAGGAGTTGTCTTCTCCTCAGCAGCTCTACAAACCCAACACTCTTTCCTTGTACATACCCAGGGAATGTCAGCACATCATCCACGGCCTGAACAAAAGGAGAGTTGTTTCTTATATCACCAGTTTTCTTTCTGAGAGGGCAGTTCCCTGAACAATACTAATGATGGGGGGAAAAGAGTAGGAGGAATACTAATCACTTAATCTGCTAAATGTGTATTAACATGGCTATTATCAATCATCAATCAGCACTAAGTAGAACCAGAAAGCCCTAAGAGTTAATAAATTCGCACATACTATGATTTTGTAATTTTATGCTATCCAGGTACAAATGTAATACACAGCATATTTCAAAGTCCTGTGGGAAGTATGGAACATTTAAAGCATCCAAAGACGTTATGCAAGATCACCTTAAAGGCACATTAATGATTAGCCAATTACTCCTGTAAGAAGATAATGCACTTTTTCTACGGCAGCTTCTAAAAAACAACTGTCTGTTCTGCACAGTAAAACTGAGACAGGGTTCCTGGGCAGCTGCTCTGCTTCCATGAAAATACTCAGTAGCTTTTTGAAGGAGCTGGAAAAAGATGTAGAAATACAGCTGCACTGTATTCAAATGAATTCAAGTATGAGATGGCTACAGCACATCACACTTCTCACTACTGGACACTACCTCTGCATTTCACACTAATAAATGAAGGAAGAGAGCCGGTATAAAAATTGCTTTTGCCCTTTAGGCTTACTGTCTATTTTATTTAATGCTTTCTCACCTGTCAGTTTTGCATCCTAGCATTTGGATCAGCAATTGCTAAAACACTTTGCATTCTCATTAACACCAAAATCTTTCATTGGAATTCTGGCTCCATAACCCAATCACTCTAATCACCTTTTCAAATACCCAATTGAACTCTCTCAGCTAGGTAAAACGACAATGGTTTCTATATCTGCCATAGAGGGAATGCTGGTTAGAGAAAAGCATAATTAGAATGTTTACAAGGCGTGGTCACAGAGCAGAGTAGTTCTGCATTAAAACAATCCAATATGGAGAGCTGTACAAAGCTCCAATTGGGTTATCACAACATTCCTAATTCAAGATGTAACATACATACTAAATGCAAATCTTTAAAAGAGACAGAATTTCAGATTTGCAATTAGTAATCTACTTCCACATAATACTTCTTCTTTTCAAAAATACATTTTGAAACCTTTAAAAATTAGGTATGAACTTAATCTATAGTTCTAGGTTTTCTAGCCTTGGGGTCTATGGTATTGTTGAAATGTATTTCTTCATTAAGTTCTAGTGTACATTTGTATCTGGGTGAGAAAAGATCCCCGCCCAGTGTCCTGGGCTCCAAGACATGCACTGTGCCATCTGAGCAGCCCCGCAGCGTGTGTGTGTTTACTTGGGCAAGGAAAGGTACGTGCACACATACAAATGTGAGTGTAATTTGCTGTACTTACGTACCTAGGCTACCATGCAATAGCAGTGTTGCTATGGGAACAGGTTTTCAAAAAAGTAGGAGATCACACATGACAGGCAGCACATTTTTGGATGTTTTTTGTATATATATTTTGCCTGGGTGGATAGCAAGCACATCAAAGTAAAGGCTAACTTAAAGTCTTATATGCCCTGATCTACAATGAGATTCCATTGATAATTTTGCATTACAAGTTTTTAAGGATTCTACAAAGTGCTGCATGTTTCTACATGTGTAAGAACTCTTTTCCCTCATCTTTATGTACTTTATATTTAATTTGTAATTTCCTGTCTTCTTATCAGGTCCTCCCCTTTTATTTTTTTTCCCTAAATATATTCATAATGCTCATTTACTCATTCATTCTTCCTGCCCATTATATATCTCACTCTTTCTTTTTTCACTCTTTCTCTCTCTCTCTGTGTATATTTTTCTCAGGACTTTTCAACCCTCTTTTGTGTATTTTGTAATCTACATTTACTCATAGTGTTTACCCCAAACAAAACACTCAGCATTTGCTCTGACACGAAGGTCAACAGACACCCAGAGCCACTGTAACAATACTCGGAGTGGTATTTTTTCATTCAACAAAACTGAATGTGTATTTCTTCCTTGCACTTCCTCAAAAGATAACCTAAGCGGAAGAGTCACTTCTGCTTTTTGTTTTATGCATTAAAAGAACTACAGCAAAATGACATACAGTTTCATTTGTTCTTTCAAATTCTCTCAATAAGTCCATTTTGCAGAGAGTTTATTTCCTACAGTGCATAGTAGCAGGTATGATGTTTTCTGTAAACTGATGATATAACCTTTACATCTTAGTAGAGAGTTTCAAAAGCTTACATCCCCAAAGCTTTGAAATGGAAAGGTAGCACAGGCAGCCAGCTGAAGGACAGCTAAGGACAGTGCAAATGTAGCAGTATTCCAGAAATCTGTCTCATCAATTCCTTCTTTTTAAATGCCCATGAAAATGTTATTAAAGATTTTTGTAGCTGTTGACATAAAAAATGGTATTTCTTGTCTTAATATGACTTAATATGCATTGAAGAACTCTCAAGACTAATAACTTGCCTGACTAGCATCCTGTCCTAAGGTATAGAAGCCATATTGTGCTTCATGTGACATTTCAAGCTGTTAGTCAGACATCAGCAGTGTCAGGAAAACGTCATCTGAAGTGGAAGGTAATATATTCAGATCAGTTCTACTTTTCCAGCTTTCTGATTTCTCCCTGTTCCATGATTATTCTTCTGCATCAACATTTGCAGGAATTTGTAATTCAAATGTAGAATTTTTAAAACACCAGCAGGCCGAGTTCCATCTGGGATTTGAACAGTCAAGCTGAGCTCCTTCTGCTGCACACAATACTTACACCACCACTGCCAATAAATATTGTGAAATTAGAATTCTGCAGACGGACTTTCTAATGAGCAGAACAATTTGGTCTTTCACACTCTTACTGTGACTCTAACTATGATTCCCATAAAAACTAATTTTGTGAGGTAACATTTTTAAATCTCAGTGAATCAAAACGTTAGATAACCCTAAGTTCATATACATACTTAAAAAAGGTTTAAAAACTGTGAGTATGAGTGGCATGTCTGTATGTACGTGCACTGAAAGGTGTATAGCACCAATTTCCTTGAGTAATAGTGAATTGTGTGAATTGTATTAATCACTTTTTGGCTTAGCTTTTTTTTTTTTTTTTTGGCTTCTTTTTGTGTTACAGAAACACAGAAGACTCAATGTAAAGTTTTTGCAGATTTTAACATGCAACAGGAGTAGTGCTATAATTGGCTTATACATATAAAAACAGAAGAGATTTCAGAGTTACCCTCTTTACACTTAATGTATTCAATTCATTAAAAACCCCCAAGAACTGCAGTTTTCTACTGTATTTCAACTGACATTTAATTTCAAATAAAAGTGTGTTGCATTTTTGTTGTACCATTTAATCTTTTCCATTTACAGTCTACAACTTCACCTGCTGCTGACTCAGAATACAGTGATTCTGAAGTCCACCATCGTAGTAAATTTACTCACTTTAAGCCATTTCCCTTCTTCGACTACAATCAAGAGAAAGTTGTATTTGTCTGGCAAGTACTTTAAATAGTTCCCATTTCAGATGAGATGGCTGCCAGACCACAAAACAAGCTGCTTCTACACTGCTTTGCCTGAAACTGTTAAAAATGAAGCTAATTTAGAAAATTGGCACAACTCAGAAAATAAATATCAGAAACACAAAGAGCTCGGATATAGTGAGTTTCTCCATTTCTCCCTCTTGTTTTGGTGAAAAAGAGTGACATATCATTGTGTGAATTATTGTGTGAGGTGGGGAGAAAACCCCCAAGTATTACTAACTTTGTAAAAGGCCTTTAAGCATACATAACATACATACAGACTGCATGAAATCCCATCTGTTTGTAGGATAGAAGCAGAATATGTCAATATTGACAAATTAAGTTTATTAAAAGAATATACCATTGCATTACAAAACATATTGTATGAGTAATCCTTACAAAATCTCTGGGGCTATTAAAATTTTTCCCTGCCCTATTATAGGCTTTTAGAAGCTCTCAGAAAATTGTTCCTCTTTGTAATTCAACTTCTTTGTATGTATAGCATGAAGTGTGCACTCTCACACGGGATGCTACAGGTATCAACAGTGCCTTAGGCATAAACATCAAAATGCGTGGCCATAGCTGGGAAAAGGGTTTTTTAACAGATGTGCATCCACAGACAGCAAGGGTTGTTGAACAGAGCACAACATGGCAAACATTAAATTAAACAGTCAGTAAAAACAGATGTACACATTAGTTCTTTGCTGTCTATTGCTCAGTTTATTCCTGAAAAACCCAGCATTTCAGAAAATTCACTAACTGTCCAAGTGTACTGTTGATGAAGGATTTTGCAGTGTTTTCCTCCTTTTGGGGAATTCGGCACTAGATGGCACATCACACCACGAAATGTGGAATGAAGTGTAAGCAAACGCTGCTTGCACTAGAGCACATTACTCATCTAAAAAGCTCCTTAAATCAATACAGGAACACTTCTATATCAGACTCGAGGTCTGCTTCTGAAAAAGGTTCTTGAAGAATAAATTTCATACAGTATTCATAGGAAGATGTTTAATTTACTACTAAATTAATCCTAACAGGCTTTATTATGTATTAAACTTCTATTACATTAGCTGATGCTAAAATACAATTAAATATCCACAGGAGAGTCATAAGTATTAAGTTATTAAGATATTTTCTTTCAAAACCATTTGCAAAAGAATACCACCATATTTTAGTTTCACTGGTGATGTGTTACTGTCTAAACCATTATTTTAATTCACATTTCATTGAGTGTAACTGCCACACTTGCAACTCAGAACTGAAAGCAGTTCTCAGAACTCAGTGATTTTTTGCATATTAAAAACTAGCGAATCAATAAAGTTGAGCTGTAATCCTCCAGATCTCATTTTTTAAATAAAGTAAGGTTGTATCACTAATCACAATGGATCCTATGGTCAAAGCCGTACTGCTCAAGGTCTGGAGCTTTCCAGGAAACCAGTATTTTTTATTCATAGGGCACATCTTAAGTGTATTTTTAGGTCTGTAAATAAATATCTATGATCCACCTAGGTATTATATTTGTGATGCACAGTTGCACAAAACCCTTTAAATTAGATCTATATTTCACATGCCTTGTAACAGCTTGGAAACATTTAAGTAGAAATCTAGCAGGCAGAGTATTTATAAGCTACACTGATGTTTGATGCATGAATCCTGTAACAAAATGCAAAATAATCTCTGAGTAAGAACTGGTGCGCACTTCTTTTAAACTCCATGAATAAAAAAAAAGAGAGCTTCTCTTTTCAAAATAGAAATAAAGGAAGATCTCATAGGGAAATAATTCAGCCAGTGGAAAACTGCTTATATTTGCCTTCATATGAAGGCAAGGAAGTGAGAGTTAGAATGTAGAATAAAATGTAATTTTTTTCTGCAAATGAAAAATAATTTTTAGAACTCTCTTTCATATAAACTGAGTCAAAACCCTAAAATGCTTTAATTGACAATGTAATTGCAAGACAAAGAAGTTATATGGTTGCCATGGCTGCTTCCAAACGCCTTGATATGCTTTCCTGTCTTTATTTTTAATCTTAACTGTGAACTAACTCTGAATTCATGTCTTTTACTGCCATATCAGCCATTTTTGTTCAGAAGTCTATTCCACTGCTGGATATCTTTAAGTGGTAAGGCCAGATAACTTTGGGATAGTAAATCTCCCAGTCCAACATTTCAGTTCAACGTTTTACAGGTTAAAAGCAAGACTGGAGAAGAATACTTCAATATCTAGTTCCTCTGCTATGCAAAAATAGCTGCGCTTAAACAGTTATGGCCTTATTTACTTTCTCAGAATGGTTCTTCTTGTCTCTGGGTAGATACCCAGCCTAGAATAAGATTCTCTAGCTGTATAACATGATTTTCTCCACTCACATAGGAAAAAGAGCACATGGTGCTCTGAGTACAGCTAGGCAACCAGCACTCTCACCACAGCTATTTCGGTAGCAACAGCACCTTACAAAGAAGTGGGCTCCATAAAGATAATGTGGTTAAAACTGTATCACTCAAGGAGGTTAAATTGTCAAAAATAGCTTTCTCCCAAATGCAGTAATCAGGCTTGTATTTGTATGTTGAAATTACAGGCAGTTTCGCATTGCAAACAACTTTGTGGCAAACCAAAAATGTGGGTGGTTTTTTTTCCCTTCCCAATGCCCACATGTTGATTTCTGTGGTCCATTGGGTAGAAGGAAGTTTCCTCTGTCTTTAAAAAAAAGCAATCCTTTAATAAAGTGAGTTTGGACTTTGAAAAGATAAAATAATAGCTGGCATAATTTAATCCAAAAACAAGGTCTCTCCTGTCATAATGCTGTGGCTATAACCACCATAATCCCTTGAATTCCATTACGTTTGAGGAAAGATGCTGGCTTGTACTACCCATCAATGAGGCTCTGTTTCCAACAGAATTGCACTCTAATTCAGACAGTTTAAAGTATGCCATGTTCTGCTCTGTAACCAAAGGGCAAAATGGAAGTTGAAAGACTGGTCAGCTTCTTCATGAGCAACGGATACTAACAAATTATTAATGGAAGTACCATGTTTGCTGTTATGTTGCCACAGCTT
>WEIT01001120.1:7911-69390 GCA_013389985.1 Dryoscopus gambensis
CCTCCCCAGCGCCGCGGCCGTGCCCTGCCCCGAGCGCCCGGGTGTGGAGCGGGAGCGTTTGCCGCTGCAACGAGGGAATAGTTTGTGTCAGACTTGCCGTTCCGAGGGGAAACAGAGCCAAAGATTTCGCTCCAGGCGGGATGGGCTGTTCTAGTCATAAACCCCTTTCCGAACCTGCTGTTCGGAGTACATTAACATTATGGGGTTTTCAAATTTAGTTTTCATTACAGTATCTTTTTCAAGCTGAATTTTTACAGAAGGAAATCACGAGGGGTTTAAGAAGGTGCTCTGGATACGATAGAAAGCATATTTTTTTCATCTGTTGGGTTGTAAATGAAACAAGATAGATACAGTAACATAGGACAAGAGGACACAGTCTTAAGGTGCGCCAGGGGAGGTTTAGGTTGGACGTTAGGAAGAAGTTCTTCACAGAAAGGGTGACTGAGCATTGGAATGGGCTGCCCAGGGGGGTGATGGAGTCACTGTCCCTGGAGGAGTTTAAGGAAAGACTGGGTGTGGCACTCAGTGCCGTGGTCTAATTGACAAGGTGGTATTCAGTCATAGGTTGGACTCGATGACTTCAGAGGTCCTTTCCAACCTAGCTGATTCTGTGATAAACCTTTTTTTTTTGTTGTTGTTAGAGAATCATGGAATTAAAAATGTGTACAGAGTGCATTTTAAAACAAAGAGAGCTGTTTAAGCAGGTCAGTTGTAGTTTGCCACATTCTCAATGACAGTGTTAGTAGCAGATGTAACGCTACAATGAATGCAACAGGAACACAAGTACAGCACTCCTTAATACACAGAAAAAAACCCCCACGATAGCTGCACAAGTGGAAATCTGCTATTTTGATATTTACACATCATAGTTCAAATCAGTAGAAGAATTAGAAAGAAAGAAACATGATTACAATGAATCTGAGAATATTGCCACTCTCTCTGCAATAGCACTTTCAGCCCATGCCTCCTGAAAAGATGTAAGGAATTGGCAATAAGGCTTCAAAAATGACTAGTGGATGCGTTCTGATGCAATTTGAAGCCTTGTAATGAGGACAGAAATACCAGAGGAACAGCTGTTCATGGCTCATCCCAGCAGCAGTGGAGCAGTTTCTCCATTCTCTCACTGTTCACAGGGCTCTGCAGAAGCCAATGCCAAAACTTTGCTGAGGGGTTTTATAGCAGTAGCCTTTAAGAAGGAAATAAAACATATCTATTTCTGCTCAGTGCAGCACAGAGAAGCAAAGGGAGGCAAAGCAGCAAATCTTCAGAGAAACACAGATTTGATGATACTCATATCTTTTCTAATATAATCTTATTTTTGAATGTTAATGACGTGTTTATTGCCAGAAACTGAAGAGGACTGCTCAAAACTAAAAGGCAATCAAACCATGCCTCTGCTCTGAAGTGTCTTTATTTAGGCTTTTAACAGAGCTCTCTCAAAAAGTTGATTTATTTTTCAGTCTTCAGAGGTAATTCTTGAGTAAGAAGTATATTGTTGCAAATCTTATTGGACTTGTGTGTTTAAAGCATCTTCCAGGATCCCCTAAACACACTTGCCCAGGAAGCAGAGGTTTGTGAATGCATATGTGACTGAGGTTACACATGAAAACACTGTGTGGGTAAATTAGGACAAAGTACCATTTTGGGGCTGAAATACAAAAGGAGGAGGAGAGACCCGATGTGCACCCCTTGGAACAGTTCATCTTCTTTCTGAGAGCAAAATGCCCTGTGCTTATCTGCCCTGTTGCTTCAGATTCTTGTTTACTGTGGTGAGCTCAGTGGTTGCTGACTCTCAGAGCTTGGAGGAAGGTTCACCACCTTCTTTATGGCCTGGGTGGCATGTGACAGCCAAGAGTGTCACTGCTGCTAGTGTGGGGAACAGAACACAGGCTGCTGGGCATGCTGAAGTCTGGAAAGATGTATCCTTCTAGCCATGGAACGTATGTGCAGCTATATACCTGAATTAACTCAAGCAGAGAAGTATTGTGTTTCCGCTAGTAAAATGTCATATTTTTCCTTTCTAGTGAAATGAGCCAGAGGGAGTCAGTTCCGTGTGTGTCATGTACAATTCATTAAGCAATCCACCTGCGTGTCCACGACTCACAAACTTATACTTCCCTTTTTAAGATGCTGAGAACATTTTGAGTGAGTTAACAAAAAAAGCAGGCAATTTTTTCAGTGTCAGTGCTAGTTTGTGCTGAGGTTGATAAAAGATTCATATTATTTGTGAGTTTGTGATTTCAGTGTTTTGCCCTTCTCTCTTTTCATCTTCTCTTATGTATTCTGCTTTTGAAACGCTAATAGTCGTAGGATGAGATTTGAGTTTGCTAATGTTATGAAAAATAATTGGGAAGCTGTTTTTTAAAAGTAAATATATTGCATTTATTTTCCTGAAACACATTTCATAGATAGAAATTCGAGCATATGATGCTTACATGAAGCTGGACATCAGGTACAATGAGCTAGGAATTCTTTAAATTGTACCCATTTTTAACAGTGTCTCTGCTCTTTATTATAAAGATTCAAAATAGTTTCAACTCAATAAAAAAAATCAGTTGCAGTCCATGTAGCTGCCCCCAGCCTCAAAGGTGGTTTGCAATGGAACTTAAGAGTAAGATATGGCTTCTTGAAGAATTATGTTCTCAAGCACAGTAGTGTTTTCCTTTGGTATCCTTCAGCAGTTTCCAGTAGAAAATACAATGCAGAAGTGTCTGGGAATCATTACGAATTCACAGGCGTTCAGGTTTTTGTTCAGAAATATGTTTTAGTTTCCTATCTTCTTGAACTCATTTTTAATTTATAGCATTTCTTGAATTAACATCCTCATTTTTATTTTATGCTGGTGTGTCTTGAGTAAGTGAAGACATTCCTTGTACTATAAAACTACAGTCAAATAAAACTGCTGCTAGGTGAGATGAAAGTATCAGTAAACTCAGCTACAATAATGCTCCACTCTCTATTATTTTTATTTGTTCTTATATTTTCACCTGCTTCTTTAACAATAAATGTTGATCCTGTAACTTTAAAAGCAGCGTTTACACAGCCAGCTGACCTGTTCCTTGAGAAATATCTAAACACCACCAGCTGAAAAGCCCAATCCACAGAGGACCCAATTTAATACAAATCTGCAGAGTTCTCTGTAAAGCGTCTGTGTGATGCTGCCGAGCCTTGGTTTGTGTGGATAAACCTGCCATGGCCAGAGGGGCCCCCATGAACTGTGCCCTGGGGGGCCTGGCAGTTGGCACTGAGGGCGCTGAAGAGAGCAGCTCACACAGCCTGCATTTGCAGTGGCATAATATGTCTTGATGCGTACATGATGGTGGTAATAATACACATTATTTTTGTTTGTGACAGGCTTTATTATGCTCAATTTTTTGTTGCTTTCATGAATTTGCTCTGAAGTTTTAAGGCTGTGCTTAGATATTGCAGCTATAAACAGTCACAAGTTATTTACTTGCAAAGAGAAGGATTACAGTTCGAAGAAAATTGTGGAGCGCAGCTGGGTTGTAAATTCATGAATCATTGCAATTAGGACAGATAAGAAGATTTCTGAAAGTGCGATGTGTAAACAAGTCCTGGAACAAGAACGGCCTTGAAGACCAAGGGTGTCCCACACTTGTTTTTGTGCATGTTGTTGAGGTTCTGGGATATTATATACCCGTAAGTGCTGGCATTCTGAAGGCAGCAGTGCAGGTGGAGTGCTCACCTTGCTGCAAGGTGCAGTTTGTGACCGAGAGCATCGCAATGCAGGCAGGCTCTCTCCCAGCCTCCTGCCGGGGGGAATGGCATGGATAATTTACAAGAGCTGCTTTTTCTAAGGAAAAGGGTTCAAAGACTGTCTGTGCTCTTCTCTGAAACAGGCTGTCTTGTCTCAGGCTATTCAATGTATAAAATTAGCCTGGTCGTGTGCTTTTAAAACATTTAAGTTAGAGCTCTCTCTTAATGGAACTCTGTGCTCTTGCATAGAGTGTTCCTGCTGTGGTGCATAGTGACTCCAGCAGAGATCAAAGGTGGTTTGCCCAGCATCAGTGTGAGGGAGATGTCAGGGGCAGTTGCTACCCTGAAGCTGGTAACCTAAATCAACCAGGCAGAAAAGAGAGGTGAGGAAAATAAGTCTCCTGACCCATGGAAGTTGCAGGGTGTTGGCTTAAATGGAAATAGGACAAGGCTCAAGGGAGATGAGCTGCAGAGCCGGGAGTGAAACCTCGTTGTCTTGTGCTTTGCAGTGTGCCACAGGTGGATTTAAGTAAGGGGCTGAAGGGGCTTTGCCGCCCCTTGCATGGGCCTCATGACAGTAAGTGATGCACCAAGTGTCCCAGAGCATGGCCACCCCCCACCACCTCTGCGGTATCAGCAGCCAGATTGAGACTAAAACTGATTTTTTCACAGGCCAGTGGGTTTCTGGTAGCAACAATCATTTGCAGGTTCCTGGCAGTGACAATCATTTACAAGCCATCTGTGCCAGATTTGGATCACAGCCGGAAAGTGGATATGAAATGAAATGTCTCTCCTCTTGCGCCTTCCTGAGTCGGACAGTTTTGATTCTTATGCCTGAGGGTTTTTGGACAGTCCCTGGAGTGGCATCCATTTAGACATGCAAGCAGCACTTTTTCTGGAAGGTGGTACTTTTTATTTAGTAACTAAAAATTGCCATTCTAGAGAGCTGGATTCTTTTCACACTTCCTCCTCATTTTTCTTCCTCTCACACTAATGACTTATTTTCTAATTCATGCTTTTCTGTTCTTTCAACTGATGAACAGATTTCTTTTTGCCATTTTCCCTACATCTTGCTCTTTATGCCTCTTTTTCTGTTCTCTTCTCTTTCCTACTTCGAGATTATCCATGAAAATAGAATTCTGTCTTGCCAGCTGTATGGTGCCTGCAGAGGATACCCTCCTCTGTAAACATTTGCTATTTAATTTGTACTTTATTATTTGTACCTTTGAGAGAAATACATCCCAACTTCTCATTGTGTTACTTAAGTAGTTAGTACATTTGCAATTTTCAAAAGCGGATATTATTTATTTGGCAGATTATTGAGAATTAATTTCAGTATTTGCAGCGGTGTATTCAAAGATGAATGCTTTAAGCGTGGATATTAAAATTGGTGTTTATTTTATGTCTCGCTTACTGCTGAACATTTTGTTCCTGTAGTATGTGAAGGCCAGTAACTGGGAGTGGGAGATGCCCTTCTTGGTGACAGGTCTGTGTCGTGCACAGGGGAATGGCAGGCACAGAAGAACTGTTTTCCCACAGTTTTGCAATCTCTTTTATCTTGATGTAGTGGCAGGGTGATGATGATACCAGCAAGTTCTGAGGACTCTCAACTGAGAATATAACTCCTCTCTCGGCCCTGTTATCATTTACGTAATGCTAGTAATATGCAGGTATACAGCAAGGCAGCTCAGGCTGGAAAATTTTCAGTTTAGAAGGCAGGTACAAGAGACGGGCACAAAATGCAAGGGTAAAGCTCAGGGTAATTGTTGGCATGGGTTTTTTTTTTTTGCTTTCATTTTTGTTACAGGCATATGATCCTTAGCTTCTTTGGATTATCTGTTCCTAAGAAAATGGGAAGTCGGGGGATATTGACTTAGACTAGGAAATGTGCTCTCAGGGAAGGGGGTATAGAGCATACAAAAGTAACAGTGGGAGAAGGTGAAAAGACTGGAGTAATTATTTTGGATGAGTACACGTGATAAAAGATGAAACTTTTTTTCTGATGTAGTTATTTTACACCAGGTTCTTTCAGATTCTTTCATCTAATACTTGATGGCAATATAGCTTATGTAGTTTATGTCTACGTTGTGTAGCTTTGTGACACTTTAAAAGCTCAGTTTGCTCCATGATTAAATTACTTTTAGATGGTTTTGTGTTTTATTCTTTTATGTCAATAAGAAACTAAAAGATATCTTTACTTTCCCTTTCAGTGATTACAGCAGAAGTAGGTTTCATATCTTTGTATTGCTAATAGGTCGAGGGAGTACATATTTATCTATTTTTTATCCTTAAAGAGAAATGGTGACCCACTTGAAAACACTTTCTTCTTCCAGGAAATGCATTAGGCCCTGTACAGCAGAGGAAAGTAACTACTTCTGCCAGGACAAGAACTTAGTAGGTTTGGATGCTGATTTTGTGCATTCAGACCAGTCCTTCCCCCTGAAAACAGAGATGCTGTAGAGACTAAGGCTGCCCTCTGCCATCCATTCAGTTATGTGGCTGCTTTCAGGGAGCTGTCACAAAGAGGTGCCACCAGAGCCTTTCTACTGACTTAGAAGGGGGTTGGATTGGTGCCATCACCTTCTCTGAGCTCATGTTTTAGCTGAGCAGATAACGGCAAGTGTCTATAATGCATGAATATGCGAATGTGCTTGTGAGTGACACACTTACCTTGCTCTCTGACAACACAAGTACCCGTCATTCTTTCATGAAGTTGAGCTCTGGCTTGGATTCTCAGATGTTTATGAAAATTAAATCTTGAATTGCAAATTTTAGTGGAAACCTCGTGATCCCTGTTGTGATGCATGTTAACACAAGCCTGTGAATATCATAATTCATGATTAATGTAACTCATTTGACACAGGTAATGAAACCACAGCATGAAGTTTTTAATGGTAATTTTAATTCCAATCACAGTTCTAACTGCCTGCAGATGAGATATTACAAGATGAAGAAATTCCTTGATTAGCTTCAAATGATGACTAAGTTGGAAATTGTATTTGCAAGTGAAATACAAGTACATTGGTATTTGATCCACAGTTAGGGAAGGGATCTGAACAGTTCTGTCTTTCAAAGTTGGTATCAGTTTGAAATCAAAATGAATAAAGTTAAAGGCTATAGGTATTTGCATTAGTTGTTCCTGTGCCCCAGCAAGAAAAATAAGGAAAATAGGTCCAGTTTTTTTCAGAGCAGGTTGTTGCTAGCCTATATTACTACAGCAGCATTTTCACTTGGCTGCAGTAGCAGCAACAAAAACAAATTACATTGCATCATGTAGCAATTCTCACTTCTGAAAATTTGAGGAAATTATTGAATGTACTGTGGAAATTAAAGAGTAGATAACTTGTCCAGACAATGACTTAGACTAACTGCTCGGATCAGGCTGAGTGGAAACCAAAAGACAAAGACACATACTGTACCCTGGAATTCATCCCACTATTTTTGGCAGATATAAATCCCAATACTCAAGCCGGGAGTGTGAATTTCCATTAAACAGTGTTTTGCAAACCTAGGAATGCTTGAAGTCTTCTATGCTGAAACTTTAGCTCAGCTGTATGGGTGAATAATGCCTTTTTTGGGACACTGCATCTGTAGAGCAATGTTAAATAACTTTAAAGGTGTCTCTACACACTATTGAGTCAGACCTTGATAACTGATTCTTCCAGGTTACTGAATATTAAGTCACTCCACTGGCTTTTGCTGCAGATTTAAAAAGTGAAGTATAAGATTTTAGAGAAACTTTTTGTGCTTGCCCTAGAATAACATTAGCATTGTTTTATTGCCTGTCCTTAAGGCAGAGCTTATGTGCCTCTGTTTATGGTGTTCTGTTACATCTGTGCAATCACAGAGTCATTTTGGTCAGAAAAGATCCCCAAGATCATCAAGTCCGACCATTTACCCCACATTGCCAAGTCCACCACTAACCCATGTCCCTAAAGGCCACATCTACACAACTTTTAAATACCTTCAGGATTGGTGACACCACCAGTTTCCTGGACAGCCTGTTCCAGTGCTTGACAACTCTTTCAGTAAAAATATTTTTCCTCATATCCCATCTAAACCTCCCCTGGCACAACTTGAGGCTGTTTTCTCTCATCCTATTGCTCATTACTTGAGAGAAGTGACCGACCCTCACCTGGCTACAGCCTCCTTTCAGGCAGTTGTAGAGAGTGATAAGGTCCCTCTGAGCCTCTTCCAGGCTGAACACCCCCAGCTCCCTCAGCAGCTCCTCACAGGACTTGTGCTCCAGATGCTTCCCCAGCTCCGTTCTCTGGACTCGCTCCAGCCCCTCAGTGTCCTTCCCGTATTGAGGGGCCCAGAACTGGACAGAGCACTCGGGGTGTGGCCTCTCCAGAGCCCAGTACAGAAGGACAATCATGGCCCTGGTCCTGCTGGCCACATTATGCCTGGTACAGACCAGGATACCGCTGGTCCTCTTGGCCACCTGGGCACACTCTTGTCTAGTGTTCATCTGCTGTCAAACAGCACCCCCAGGTCCTTTACCACTGGGCAGTTTTCCAGCCACTCTTCTCCCAGCCTGTAGCGCTGTTGGGGTTGTTGTGACCCCAGGACAGGACTCAGCACTTGGCCTTGTTGAACCTCCTGCAGCTGGTCTCAGCTCATCAATTCAGCCTGTCCAGATCCCTCTGCAGAGCCTTCCTGCCCTCCAGCACATCAACACTCCCACCCAGCCTGGTGTGTCTGCAGACTGACTGAGGGTACCCTCGATCCCACGTCCAGATCTCTGGTAATGGGCCCAGTGCTGAGCCCTGGGGAACACCACTGGCCCCAGCTGGATGCAGCTCCATCCACCACCACTCTCTGGCCCCAGCCATCCACTTCTTTACCCAGTGAACTGTGCTCCTATCCGAGCCATGAGCAGCCAGTTTCTCTAGGAGGATGCTGTGGGAGATGGTGTCAGAGGTTTCACTAAAGTCCAGGTAGACACATCCACAGCCTTTCCCTCATCCACCAAGTGGGTCACTTTGTCACAGAAGGAGATCACTCTGCTCTGTCGCTACGAGGCAGAGGAGTTCCCCTACCTGTATGTGAGCTACCACAGATACTGAAGGCTGTACAGCCACATCAGAAATGCACAAATGCATACTCCCTAGAGAAGCAGTGCAGTTTAGTCTGGGAGGAGCTGGGGACTGCCGTATTTAAACTGTTTCCAGTATAGGTGTTAGATTGTTTACAGCTAGCTGGGAATCTGTCACAGCCCAGTTCACAATGTGGATATAACTTTTAATTTAGAATTCATTACCTGGTCTGAAATAAGAATGTTAACTTTTGGCTATTAAAAGAGCACTAGCCAACTACGAGTGACCTAATCTAGGCTCTGGCTTTTCAGAATACTAGGATAATTCCTGGAGATACCAGATAAATTAATTAAGAAATACTATATTAGTACCTGGAAAAACTGGGCCATCATATCAGAACAAAAAGATCATGACATTGCTAGAAGTTTGAGGCATCCTGGAAGATGCCTTTTAAATGTTGGCTATTTCAAATAATGATATAGTGTAGTATTCTGGTAGTATTGATGCAGCTTGAAAAATTTTAGTTACTTCTTTGGGGCTTGAATATCATTCTCAGATTTAAAGACCAAGACAAATCAGCATAGGAGAAATTTAAATGAAATTAAAAGTCCTTTGTACCTTACTTCCTTCCTTTTCTCTGTCCTTTCTTTCCTCCCATTTCCCTTCCTGTTATGGTTCCTGGGCCCCCTCTGTTTTTTATTAATTTAATGCTATATGCCTCAGGATTTGCAAGATATAGGTTGTTCTGAGTAGTTTGGGTGGAAAAAAGTTTTCCAATCCTGTGCACCCCATGTCAGAGTGATGTCCAGATTATTCTGTTGGAAAAAATGTGAAGGTACATTTGCATAAGGTGGAAAGTGGGATAAGCAAGTTCAGGTGTTCAAGTCTCTGCCCTGTGTGTTTCATTCTTTAGAAAGGTGTTTCGAATACCTCAGATGAGTGCCTGGATTTTCAGGTTATTTTTTGGTGTGTGCTGGGCCTGTCCCCCCCAAATTTTTTCTGAAACTGTGGAGGCCAATAAGTTTACAAACTTTGGATTTGATAAATTGGCAGTCTCTTACAAAGTCTTCTGGTAAAAGTATCCAGTGAACTCTGGACTTGTAAGAAAAGTTTTTAGAGCTTAGGAAATTAATTTTACTTACAATAAATTGTAGCTTCCAAAACCCGTCATTTCATTGATACGGTATCAAATCGTATAAGCCATAACCAAGGTTGAAGGAGATAGTAAGGCAACTGGAAGCTCACTGAGAATGACTATCCAGTTTATTGCTTGTTGTATTCTGTTAAAATATAAAGGTTTTGAAGCAGAAGGTTTAAAAATGTGCAGAATAGCTGTATTTTATCTTTAGGCTGGTATAGGCCTTTCAAAGGATGGAATGCAGTACTATACAGGGAACCTGTCTATGTCTGGGTTTTCAGGAGTGCTCAGATTCTGTTGAAAATACTTAATGTGGTGGAATGAGAAGGGAAGAGGACTATTGTGCTGCCTAGTCAAAATGACAAACAGCGTATAACGCGTTGCAGTTTTTATGTGTTCTTTGGCAAGAACAACTCATTTTTGTCTGAAAAAGCTTATTCTGAAGAAAAAGGTAAGATACATTAAAGGCACAGAGGTTTTCACTGTGTTGCGTGATGGACTGTAAATACACCCAGCTGACACTGTGAAGCATGCTCAAAGTAAGTCTCTGTGTGTTGGGGTGAAAATTCAGCCCAAAGGGTTGTAGCTTACAGCCAGCTCTGCAGTGTTGCATTTGCTGTGGTCTTGGATTAACAACGCCAAACACGAGTGCATATTGCAGTAAATAGTGAACAGAAAGATGCTGTTCTGTATGGTTTGGCTTTTCACTTTGCACTTGATGACTTCTGTCTTGTTGCTAAGTTTTCATGACATGGCTATGACACTGTTTCTATTTTTTGTTTTTGTGCCATTAGAATAGGTCTATAACTAACAATGATTGAGTCATATTAATAATTCCTTGAGTTATTTACTTTGGGAAGTGGAATGTAAGGTAAATGCCTGCCTCAGTATCCTAATGATACTCAATACTTAAGGAAGCTTATTTGCCTTGTTTCTATGGTTCTTTCCTTTTTTATACGTGCCCTCTGTACATGGCTGATGATGGTTTTGGGAGAGCAGTGGGTGTGCTGCTGGGAGAGTGCCTGGACATAGCGTGGCTTGTGCTAAATTTGTCAGTCAGTGGCAGTATTTCCTTATAATCTTCCAGCTCTTCTTAAATTAAATCTTTCAATAATCGCAAAGCAGATAAATATTTGAGCAGGATTCCAGGCCCCTGCTGCCATCCAAGAACTGTCAGCAGCACTCTTTCTAAAGGAGATTCCAGACTCAGGCAGAGGTCCCTCTGTCAGCAGGTGGGAGCAGGGGGCAGCAGATGTGTTCCCGGGAGAGCAGCCTGGTTTGCCAGCACCCGGAGCTTCAGCGGGGTGGGTGAGCAGTGTCTGCTCACTGCTGGGGTCACTGCTGTGGGTTGGCTGTCCAGACAGACACCCTGTGTGCTCCCCAGTTTGACACTAGTGGAGATAAGAGTGTGTGCACTGGTAGTGTCCAACACCACCCCACAGTGATAAACACTTTTGGAGGGTCACGTACAGGAAGCTGTTGTTGTCTTACAAATTTCTAGCTTGCTTGTGCCAGCCAGTTTTCTTTCCATAATTCTGCTGAACTCCTGACCCTGTTCCGGTTTTGGTAGGTCCTGAAGGAGCAAGAAAATGGAGTCTGACAGAATGAAGCTGAGTGACATTCAGTGGATGCTCCCCTTCAGGCTGAAATGGCTCACCTTGTATCCTGCAATAAACACAAACTCACGGTTGTGCACTGAAGTATGAGAGCTATGAAAAATGTGCAAATAACACTGATCACATGCTCCATCAATTAGACCTTCTGTGCAGTGGGCAATTAGTGTTTCATAAAGAAACCAGAAGATACACAGTCATATGTATTTATCAGAGAGGAGAAGAAAACATCTGCTGGTGTATGAGTCTTGATTAGACCCAAAGGGGAATCTTCGTTTCACTCCTTTTTAATGGTCCAATAGCTAAAATCATTCTTTCTGCCTTACTTAAATGCCTTTGGAAATAGCTTCCCACAGTGCCTGAAGTGGTTTAATTACATCTGATGCGGTTAGAAGAGGTCTCCAGCTTTGTGTGATAGAGCTTCCTCTATCTGAGAGGACGTGTGCTCGCTGATTACACCTACGGTGTCTCCTTTGCCTGGCATGCTCCTGGTGATTTACAGTGTGGCTATGGCTCAAGAGCTCAGTGGGATGGGTCCCTTGGTGTGCTGGATGCACCTTGGCATTGTGCTGGAGTGCACTGCCAGGCTTGTGTCTTACTGCCTTGTGTCCTGCTTGGTGTGGAGCTCCGGGAGAGGTTGCAAAGACAGAAGTGTATTACCCCTGTGTTACTGGTAGGGACCCTGCACGTACAGAAGTGTGGTTTTTCCAGGATAGAAACTCAGTAGCAAGATCTGGGAAGGAATTATATTTGCTTTACCTTCCACTCTTCTTTCCCCCAAATAAGATTATCTTTTTTATTTCACTTACATTGCTCTTTGTCAAATCCAAAGTGGGATAGTGAGATCTATGCATAAAATAAATGAATCTAGTAAATTTTCTCCACAATGCGTTGATGTTGGAAGCAATCTTCTGCACATAACTGTAAGAAATGGTCCTAGGGTCCATATGAAGACTAGGATCCCTGCTTTTTACATACCAGAATTCTCATAGCTGTCCTTCATAATATTCCCTATGTGGATTCTCATTGCTCTACTAATACCCTTGAGCTGAGCCCCAAAACTTCCTCTTACAGAGAGACTGTGTAAGGTCTTTGCCTCTATCCAGCCACCACCTTCATCATGTAATCTGTTGGATTTAGAAAGATTAACCCTCTTTAATTTTAGTTGAAATTAATCAACTGAAGAAATTATTATAGGCATTATGAATGCATAAATCTTTCTTCCTTACAAAACCAGGCAGAGGCCCCTCATTGTACTGAATTGTCAGTGAAGGAATTTGAAGTGTGAGTACTGTGGTCAAATTTTGTTCCAAAAGCCCCACAGAAATGAGAATTCTTCCTGAAACTTCCAGAGGTTCCCCGCCTTCTACAAAATGTGACATTAACATACATGTTTCATGGGAGATAGGTAACTTTAATCCTTCTCTGACAAAGACCCAAACATTTTGAATTTAATTTCACTTGCATGGTACGATCTGCTTCCTGTTCTAGGAAATCAGCAACCAAGCTGATAATCACCTAATTCTGCTCACATTTTACCCTTTTAAACTGAAAATATTGCATAGGACGGAAGTGACAGGCGTACAGGTGTGTCCAGAGACAAGGCTGTACATGGCACATCAGTCCCCAGTGGAAATTCCTTTTGCTGTAATTGTTGCTAGCAGGCATTCTGCCAGGTGAAGTGGAATAATTAAAATGGCAACTTCAGCCACATATTAAAAAGATATGAAAAGGCTGGTGAGAGCCCTTTCCTGTAATGGTTTGCTACAGATGTCACAGCACCTGAACAGCTCTTTGTTCAATAAAAATGCTTTACAACTTATTCTCCCAGCCTTTGCTTTGCGAGTTAAACACAAGACAGCCTCCTGGCAAGTAGGTCTGTGTATTTTTGCTGTGCCTTTTGTATCCACAAAAGGTGTTAGTAAACTTCTCTGTGCAGTTTGTCAACACAACCTTTCTTTAGCAGTTAATCTGATCTACTTCAGCTGTGATCTGTTTAGTTACATTTTTAAATGACACGCAGGAGCAAATTAGATTAGGCTTGTTTTCTTTGTTGAAAATTGGAAAGCACAAAATCCAAGACCTGTAGTATCTTGAATTACCTCAGGACCTGTTTTTGTCACGCTTAAACAAATCTGCTGCAAGAGCACGGCTGCGTCAATGGTAGCTCTCTAAAGCTGTGCTGGTTTAGAAATCAGAAATTGAAGTGGCTTTAAACAGATTTGTTTTTTATTTTATGATCAAAGCATTTGGAGTGGGAAACAATTTGTACTTTTTCTGAATACATGAAGAATGACGTTTGCTAAATTCTACATTCTGGTTATTCTTTCTTTCTATCTTGAAGATTTTTATTAAGTTGTAACCACATTGGAAGAAGTACTTGTCACAATATAATTGCATGTTGGAGATTCATGTAAGTTCCACACCTTGAATCCACAAGTTGAAATTCAAAGCCATACTATCATTCATCTTCCTTTAAAAACAAAGAAGGAAATAATGCAAAAAACTCCCCAAAAGTACCCAAACCCAGTGATTCCCAATTATGCTCAAACATCTCAGTTAGGTTTTAAAGAGGAGAATTTGTCTTTTCTATGCAGTGTGCAGAGTCAGTAGGTTTTTCCTATGTTATTTCTTATCCCTGTCTCTGTGTGGGTTGATAACATGCCTGAATCTTAGAGAAAAAAGAAGAAAAAGACAAGGAAAACAGTTTTTGTCTTAATTGGTAAATGAACTGCAGTATCTGTATCTTGCATGAAAGCAGCCATTGGAATTGCAGATTTGGCTATCCATTTTGTTTCTAGGAACTGACAAGTGTACAATTTGCAATCCTATGTAATTATAATCTGATTCTAGAGCACTATAATTTCTACCAGTATCTAGATATGTATAATTCGAGCATAAATTTTCGGTAGAGAATGTGCAGGGATTACTGGCACAACCTTCATGAGAATTATACTGCTTAATTCCTTGGATATTATGCTGGTATAGTGTCCTTTGTCTTTTTTGAGAGGTCATATTATACTGAAAATCTGTAGCAGTACATGAACAGCAAAGGATACTTACGGCTTTGCGTGACAGCTGTCCATCAGTTTATAAAACATGGTACCCCATTTGCTTTGCCATTGGCACATGGTGAAGGAAAAAATGAATGCTTAACTCAAGTAAAAACAGTTTAAAAATAGTAGATTGGATAAATGCTAAAATCTTTTCTGTCTAATTCCTTTGGATATTTTGTTACAGTCACGAATGACAGCTGCTTGCCAGTTTAAGAAAAACAAACACTTAGAGTTGACGCAGCTTTTAAAATCTAATTATCTTATGCATGCTTTATTTCAAAGACAAGGGTACTCTTTTTGCATGTAATATATTTGTGCAAATCTTAGGAGTTTTCAAAACAATAATAAAAAGCATCTTAAGCGTCTTCGTGGGGGTTTTTTTTGTTAAGTTTTTTTTTTTTCTTTTCCCCCTCCTTGGTTACTGTTTGAATACAGGTGAATACTTGATAAGTGGTTTAGAAAGCAAAGATAAAAATGAGATTTTTTTTATCAGCCTTTTACTCTTTTTATTTATTTTATTCTATTTATTCTTTTATACTATTCCGTGTGCTATGACCTTTCATTGTGCAAACACTTAGCCATTTGAGCAGGTCTAGATGGCAATATTGACGTCCAGCTTTAATAAGTTATGTTAGCTCAGGATCAGAACCCTAAAAATTAGGTGGTGTGCATATATCAGACCCTATTTCCAGTCTGATTCAAATGCAGTGAAAATGATGTTCCAGAGTCTGAAATGTCTTGCCTGGGGGACTGACTTTGCTCTCAAACAGTACCACGCAGGCTATTCATGGGACAGTGTTTTAAAGCCCAGAACAATAATTTGGAAAAGGTTGCAGTTAGAAATATGAATTAGTTGATCGTTAGCTCTTAATTTTTCAGTAATTTGCTAACTGTGTCAGCTGTAAGCTGCGTACTGCGGAGGAGATTTTCAGCTGGAAATCCAAAGCTTTTTGGGGACACAGATTCCATGTTCTCTGAAGCTGTGAGTCTGCAGGCTGTCTTGACTCCTCTGCCACAGCCTTTCTCAAAATTCTCATTTCTTGCTGGCAGCACTCATTTTTGTATATTTTATACATCTCATAGAGCAAAATTATGTGTCCTGAAAGGAATTGCTATATCAATTAACTGCCCAACACTGAAAGAATCCAGCATTTGAGTCACACCAGTTAATGATGATAATTTTCCAGACTGTATTAAAAAAGGTGGTAGTTTTCCAGATTTTCTCTCCCAGTTTTTTTTAATATATACATACCTATATCTATGCATATATACTTAAATGTGAGGAAATAATGTCTGGTTTCTGTTGAGACATCAAGCTGGATAGAGCAGATAATGTATTACTTTTCTCAAGTTATCACACTTCTTAATAATTAAATGCTTTTAAAATATGTTTCCATTTATGCATCCCTGTAATAAGGCATTTCACTTAGCTTTTTGTAGTACCACACAATGTACTATGAAGTGTTGAGAGAATAATCCAGAGAAATTATTAGACTAAATGATAATTTCATTAGAGGCAGTTAAGGAGAACCAGATGAAGATGATTGTCAGATATAACAAAAATGGTCACAGAGTAGTCAAGAAGAAGTATAGTTGGGGTTCTGATGATTCATAATGAACGTTGAACTAAAAATATTGCAGTAACAAATACCTGACCCGTTTTAAATTTGAGTAATTTATTTGAAATACTTAAAGCTGATGTGCTAAACTAGATGTATAAATTCAAATTGGTGAGCATGGTTAATGCTTATGAAAAACAAAGATGGTTGAATTTTATGCAATGCACATATCTTAGTATGCTACAAGAAGAGGTGTGCTGCATGAGAATACTGAGACTGTTACTTGATGTGACACTTCCAAGT
The DNA here is from genome assembly GCA_013389985.1 of Dryoscopus gambensis. Lineage (NCBI taxonomy): Eukaryota > Metazoa > Chordata > Aves > Passeriformes > Malaconotidae > Dryoscopus > Dryoscopus gambensis. The sequence goes on from WEIT01001120.1 coordinate 24,337, forward strand.
ACTTGAAAGTAGAATGAGTACACTTTGCTATTAAAAGGACTATATTTTCTTTAATTTGAAACAGAAAAAGCATTCCAGCATATCTGGGGTTAAATAAAGTATAGCCAGACTATATAAATATGGATTTAATGGGACAACTTAGGTTTTTTCCCAAAATGTGTCAAAAAGTGCTATTTGTTCCTTTTCCTAATACAACCTATGACATGTGAATCTGCAGGGTATTATCCCATGTTACTTTTTCCCCCTCCTGTTTATTTTCTCTCTACAACTATTTTTACTAGAGAAAGTAAACTCCCTTGGCTGGGAGTTACGCACAGATGTGGAGAAAAACATTTAATGTAACAAAAGGGAAGAAAAGCTGATATGCATTCCAATACTGTTGGAAGGGGCCTTTAAAGGACACATTGGAAAACAGAGCTAGAAAATAGGCTTTCACTCTACACAAACAAGGTTGGCTCTCAGCTGCAGAAAACTCTCTGACTGTGTCGTAAAGTTTTCCTGCTGCTTCTTAGGTCTTGAGAGTAGATTCCATTTAGCCACACTTGGTTGCGCACAGAAGCAAAGGAAAGAGATTAGCTTAGGGTTGAAATGGAGAACAATGCTCTTCAGGTTGTTTACTCACAGGATCATCTTCACACAGGGAACTGATAAATTGGAAAAGATTAAGCATGTAACTTGTTTTGAAATTATCTTAGAATGGTGCAGATATCACCAGGATTGAATACCTATGTCTCACTTAAAAAAAAAAAAAAGAGGGGAGGAAAATCACCACCCCAACCTTATTATTACCATGGTTTTCTAAGATTTATTAAAATCTGAAAAAGAGTTTCTGTGCAGGCACTGTGTATGCACACTGTGAAAACAATGATCTTCCTTCAGGAGATTTATAATTAAAAACCCCAACCTGGAGGGATTTATACATAGGCATCTTTTTATGCAACATGAAGTTAGTGAGTTAATGTCTATTTTCATGAGATTGAATTCATGGTTTTGGGGATTCAGGGCCCAGGTATGAAGACCAGGCTGTATGGAATACCTCATCTGCACAGAGTGCTGTTAGAAATAATGACTTAGTTTCCATTATAGGGTACAAAATATAGGCCAAATGGTGTTTGCTACTTTTGATAGCCATCAACATCTTGCCAGTCTTGAAACCCATATCATGTACTTGGGCACCAGGATCTCACAAACTCATTTTCCTTTGAGAATGCTGTCCAGGATTGTCGGTATTTGCTACTAGTATAGAAGGCAATACAGAGGAAGAACTCAAACCAAAGTGAAAAATCTGCTTTCCTCAGTACCAGCAAAAGAGTACTAGGTTGGATTATAAAGATAGTATGTGTGGGGGGGAAAGTGACAAAATATTTTGTTTCACGGTTAGTATTTATCATGAAATGACATGTCTTCCCTTAGAAACTGTATTCTACAGAAACTGTAAAACCACCTGTAAAAAGGAAAAGGGAGCTTGGCTGTTTCAATTCACTAACATCTATCAGAGTTACAGTTCTTACTATATTTTTCTTCAGTTTTGATTGTTGGAGCAGCAAAGGTAAACTAGGTAGTCTCTTTCACCTTCACATTTTAAACAAATTGATAGCTTAATTTTACTATTCCTTTAAAAATCCAGTAAATACAGCTCTCTTTTTGCAGTCCTTGTCCTAAACACATACACAGGCAGTGGGATCTGTTAATACTTTGCTGCATTAGTGAATTACTTCAAATATAATCCGTTTCAGCAGCAACATGTTTGATCTACATATTCATGCCTGTGTTTGCACGCCTGCTGCAGGGAGAAGTCTCACTGAACACCTGCAGCAGCGACCCTATTGTTGGCACCAACGTTTTGTTTGTTAAACACTTCACAATTATGCTATTATTTTAAAGGCCAGCATTGTTCCTAGGTTAATTACTGTACCTGTGAGGCTTCATTCTTGCTTCACAAAGGTGCTTCTAAGAGGAGTTAAGACTTGTTTGTTACTCTCATTTTACAGGTGTCTTGGAAGGTTGTACTGTTTGATGTAAAATAGGCCCAGGAGCTGCCAACTGGACAAACCCATGTTTCATAGAACAGGTATAGGACAGGGAGGGAAAGGAGCCAGCAGTCATCTTGTGCAGGTTTTCTCTTTGTCACAGTGGCTCACAGTGTTTTCCACATCAATAAAGCAGAGGTCTGTTCTAGGTGACATCTTTCACCTGGTCAGCAGTAACGGTGCGGGAGAATCGTTGTGGTCCAGGCAGAGAACTCTTGTTCTGCAGGGTCTGTACGTGTAAGTGCAGTCTCCTTATCCAGACAATTCCTTTCCCTAGTTTCTGCCCATTTAATTTACTGTTAGTTGTGGTTGGATGCTTTGTACATTAATGGGTTGGTTTTGTTTGTGCTTATATTTTACTGTTTTCATGACTGAGATTGGCTGGGCTTTGGTACTGAGAGAGAAACCTGGCTGCTAGAGCTGGATCTTTCCAGTGGCTGGCAGCGATGCGTTTTCGATAAAGGCACTTCCTGAAAGTCATGTCATTTGTCATCTGGATCCATCTGCATTGCAGGTAGTGTATCTCCAGGTCATGGTGTTTTTTTTCCCTTCCCAATTTGCTCCTATTCAGGCACTTCTCGTCAAACTACTTTAAATACAATTTTAGCATAGATCACCCAAAGGCTATTGTGTTTTACTGCTCCATCATTCACGTTTATTAAATTCACCTCTCTCTTTTGAGACATAGATTCCTCCTCTGACATTGTGTTCAGAGTTTGTGTGTGCTGAGGGAGGGCAAGAAACAGCCCAGCCATCCACTCTTCCTGTAGGTGATATTTTCATTACCTGCAATTTACTGCCATATGCTATCTTGTTCAGTTCTGTGTAATTGCAGAGAATGAATCTGTACAAATATTAGTTCAACTGATCTTTCCAGGGCAGTAGTGGTAGCCCTGTAGTTCAGTTATTTAAAAACATGCAGTGTGCTGTAGGGGATAGTTCTGCTTTTCATCTCACTAGATCTTTTCCTGGCTTCTTTTCATCCTCACTGAAAGCTGTCAGCCTAGGCATTTCAGATCCTAAACTGTACTTTCTTTTTCTCTGTGACTACAGTTTTGTTCTGATTTAACTCAAAGCTGGATCTCATTATTTCAAAACATATCTGAAGTATCTGCAGGGCTCCTGTTGTTCCCTTCAGCACTGACAGTCTCTTGGGTTATTTGCTCAAGAATGGTCAGTGTTTGTTTTTATATATATCCTGTAATACACACATATAACAATATATTTTACCTGACTCTGTTGGGTTTTTTAAAAACTTAGTTTAGGTGGAATATTTAGAAGATTTGATTTCTACAATCGCTGTTAGTTTCATATACCCCTAAAGTCGTAACAATTGGAAATCTATTTTGATGAACTGCTCTAATTAAAACAGACCAATTTGCTGTACCAATATTGCTGGTACAGAATCATAAAATGGCTTGGGTTGGAAGGGACCTTAAAGATCATCTAGTTCCAACTCCCCTGCCGTGGGTAGGGACACTTTCCACTAGACCAGGTTGCTCCCGGCAGCCTGGCCTTGAACACTTCCAGGGATCAGGCACCCACAGCTTCTTTGGGCAACCTGTGCCAGTGCCTCAGCACCCTACAGTACAAATGTTTTTCCTACTATCCAATCTAAACCGACTTTCAGTTTGAAGCCATTCCCCCTTGTCTTGTTACTACATGCCCTTGTAAAAAGTCCCTCTCCATTGTTCTTGTAGGCTCCCTTCAGGCACTGGAACGAGGTTTCCCCTGAACCTTCTCTTCTCCAGGCTGAACAGCTCCAACTCTCTCCGCCTTTCCTTGTAGGAGGGTGCTTCATCTCCCTGATCATCTTCTTGGCTTTCATCTGGACTTGCTCCAACAGGTCCACATGTATCTTATGTTGTGGGCCCCAGACTGGACGCAGTACTCCAGGTGGGGTGTCAGGAGTGCTGAGCAGAGTAGCAGAATCCCTCCCTCGCCCTGCTGTTTATGCTGCTTTTGACTCAGCCCAGGACATGTTTGGCTTTCTGGGGTGAGAGCTCACATGGCTGGGTCATGTTGATCTTCCCATCAGCTGTCACCCCCAAGTCCTTCTCCTCAGGGCTGCTCTCAGACCCTGCTCCTCCCAGTCTGTGTTTGTGCTTGGGATTGCCCCGACCCAGCTGCAGGACCTTGCACTTGGCCTTGTTGAACTTCATGAGGTTCACACCTTTCCAGTCTGTCAGGGTCCCTCAGGATGGGATCCCTTCCCTCCAGTGTGTCACCACACCACACAGCTTGGTGGTGTTGATAAACTTGCTGAGGGTGCCCTTGATGCCTTCTCCAGCTACCTAGAAACAGAGAGTAGACAAGAGTAAGGGAATAAAGGCAGGTATTTATTTGAAGGGCCTTCAAAGGTACACCCTGGGGAGCCAGAGGCTACTTCCAAAATGGACCCCAAGATGGATGGCAGGTCACGAGTTCTTCACACTTTTATAGGTTTGGTCCATTTGCATGTCAGCATAAATTCACCAATTAAAACTTTAGCTTTCTTCAATTTCTCCACCTCTCTTGTGGCCCTAGTTTACACCTTTAGGCCTAGGACAGTCTGAGTGTCCTTGAATAGCAAGCTCAGAGAAGCTCTGTTGTGTCTATCTGGCCTAGGAGAGCAGCTAACAAGCTACAAGAAACTTCAGAGTTACACACTACGTGATACAGGATTTGAAAAAATATAAATGTTAAAACCTAAGGCATCACCCTCAATCCCTCTGTCCATGTCAGCAACAGCAGCACCAGTACCAATCCCAACCCCTGGGAATGCCACTCCTCACTGGTCTGCACTTGGATATCGAACCATTGCCCACGACTCTTTGAGTGTGACCATCCAGCCAGTTCCTTATCCTCTGAGTGCTCCATCTGTTGAATCCATGCCACTGCAGTTTAGAGACAAGGATGTTGTGCAGGACTGTGTCAAATGCTTTGCAAAAGTTCAGGTGGATGATCTCTGTGTCTCTTCTCTCATCTACCAACGCTGTAGCCCTGTCATAGGAGGCCACCAGATATTTCAGGCATGATCTGCCCTTACTGACACCATGTTTGCTATCACCAATCATGTCCTCATTTAACATGTGCCTGAGTTCAATGGGAACTTCCCTGGACTGCCACATCTTCTCAAGCATGATGGATAGTGGCTTAGCCACTCCCTCTGCCAGTTCCTTCAGGACCCAGAGGTGCACCTCATCAGGTCCCATGGACTTCTGCACTTCCAGGTGCCTTAGATGGTCTTGAACCTGGTTTTCCCCTACGGAGAGCAGCGCTTCATTTGGATTTCTGTCCAGTCTCTGCCTTTGCCTTCTGCACTCAGGCTGTGTGGCTGGAGCATTTGGTAGTGAAGTCTGAGTCAAAATAGTCATGGAGTACCTCAGCCCTCTCCATGTCCCAGGTAACTGGGTCTTCTGTTTCCTTCTGGAGAGGGCCCATATTTTCCCTTTACTGAGAAGTGTACCTGTAGAAGCTTGTGGTGTTGTCCTTGACATCTCTGGCCAGATTTAATTCTATCGAGGCTTTAGCTTTCCCAACCCAGTCTCTGACCATTGTGTGGCCATGCTGAGGATTTGGCTGGAGTTAATCTGAACAATTATCTACATGGAATTAAGAAAGAAAAATTATGAATGTGTTCCTGTTGTTACATTTGCTCTCAGTTAATCTGCAGAACTGTTGCCAGAGATAATGAGTGTCATAGATCTTAATGTACAAAGGACATTTAGATAAACCTTACTGGAGCAAACAGTACCAACAACCTTTCAGGAAGGTCTCATTAATTTGCTGATTTTTAAACTAGTTTGCCATCCAGGATTCGAGAAGAAAATAAAGCATTTGGTTCTGTAATTATTTGTGCAACTACAAATGCAGTCTCTGCTATCAGCCATCTGCCCTGCAGCAGGCATTACTTTTAGTGCCATTTGGATCATCAGCACAGTGTGTGATCCTCTGCATCTTCTGTTTTGTGGCTGGCTTGGTGCTGATACTTATACAAATATCTGTTTCATGTTTCTGCCTTTTCCCCCTATCCTTTTGCTTTATTATTTTAGTCTTTTTAAGGGTCTTCTGCAAAGGCAGAAGAGGTGATGCTTTACTCCTGGACAGGCATGCTTTTATTTATCATGCTTTTATTTTTCATCCTAGTGAAACACTTTATTCCTCTGAAGCTTCACTTTAAGAAATGCACTCTCCATTTCTGCAGGAGTTCCTGGTGTCTATGCTTTCCCGGTCAGTTCAGTGGTAACCGAGAGGTGACCTGTTCAGGGTAGGCTGTTGCCTTCTCTGCTCTGTGAACATGCCATGGGAGAAATCCAAGAGCTGCTGTCGCTGCTGTTGGCAGTAGAAGGGCAAAATAAGATTGAACGTCCTTGGGCTGCTCCTCAATGTCCAGACTTCTGTTCACTTAGGTGGGCCAGGAAAGCAGTCACTCATTTTACTGTAGAGACAGTAGCTGCAGGTCTTACTCTAAATCAGGTGACTGAGCAGCTGCTTTAGGGTCAGAAAGCCTTGGTGATTCCTACCATGAGGGGAGCCCTTACAGTCTTCCAGCGGGATTTATCTCATTTATAAGTCTTTGATTAGCCTGTGTGCCTGATGCAATAATGTTCTCCCAAGTGGCTTCTGGTGTGCTCAGCATATGGTGTTCATGGGGGAGCAGACCTTGTTTTATGTGGCGACTTGCAGGTGTGGAGGTTTGCAGGTGTTGGCAATTTGCCAACTTGACTGCTTAGGAATTGGTTGAATTTCACTTGTTTGAAGAACCTAAATGTGTACCATTCCCCCTGGAGCATGACTTCAGCCTGCAGGTCCCTAACCCTGTTAATGGGCTTTTACAGTAGCATTTCATCGGTGCTGCAGGAAAGCTCGTTCCTAAGGACTTAACAGTAACATTATCCAGAGCAGTTGGGCTTTATGGAACTACAGAGACTTTACAGAGATTACAGAGAAGTGTAATTGGGTGAATATGACAGATGGTATCCAGTCAGCCAAGTGCTATCTCTTTACAGGAATTTTATTTCCTGTGTTTTTGGAGACTGTAATGCTCAAATGGCACATTACACCCATTCTTGTTCTTTTGAGTCTGTTGTGCTCTTAAGGATCCCATAACCTGTTTTTCTTGACACAGCGGCATAGCAGCTTTCTTCACAGCAGGAGTGTATGGAAAAGACCTGAGTGATCTTTAAGATTAGTCTGGTATGGTGCATTTTTTTCTTTCTATCTGGTTTGATCATCCATTGTTTTTGAATTGCAGTTCACAATATGGCAGAAGAAACTCAAGATGAAAATACCACCTCTAATTTTCCATTGCTTCTGGTTCAGTGTTCTAAATGAGAGGAACAATTTCTTATCCAATTCTTCATCTTTTTATAGTGTGAACTTTTTGTCTCAGGAATTTTCCCTGCCTATGTAGATTCATTTTGCTTGTGCAAAGGTCCCTGATTTCACATACAGCTTTTGGGTGCTGCTGTTTAGTAATGGATTATCATAAAGCAGCAAAAAGAGAAAGTGCAAAGCTGACACTTTTTTAAACAGAGTGTTAAAGTTGAGTGGTAGTGTGAGTCTGCTTGTTTGACCAGCTGTACTTGTTGGTGCAGTTAGTGCTGCACTGCAGAGATGTGCTAGGTGAGATTTTGGACCTTTGTCCTGGTAAAAAAGTTATTTTCATGGAAAATGTTCCTTTATGAAGCACTGTCAGGAAGGAACAAAAGCATTGCCTTGTTCGTCAGGCAGAAACAATAGAGCTGCTTTACTATGTCAGACTTTTTCTTTTAAAAAAACCCCTTAAATAAAATGGGTGACTACATGCATCTTGGACATTCTAATTAGAAATATTTCTTCTTAGTTCTTGCAATGGCTTCTTGAAATACAAGCAGTTTGCATGTTCAAAGAGCAAAGGCAAAGTACTCGCTGTGAAAAGTGTTATTTGAATTAAGTCTTTTAAGATTTTACTTAAAATTAAATCAGCCCATGTGGAGTTACAGTAAAATGTAGCAAGATGTTGACTTACAGAATCTTCTGCCTTCATCTCAGCAGTAAATTGTGGAGCTTCCCATGATCATGAAGTTTCATCCTGAAAACCTGATTAGTCTTGGGTTTCTCTCGAAATGTTTCTTAAGGAATAGAGATTATGAAAAGCTTAGAATACTAAAAATTCTTGCATATGTTTTCATCTTTGCTGTGACATGCAGCACCATAGTAAGCCTGACTTACTATAAATTGAATTTAATGTTGAAACTGTTTCTGCAAAATAGATTTTGTGTCTTAAAAGGGTGGTATGAAAAGTAATACTTTGGCAAAAATGTGATTGTACTTTTAATGATTTTCCCTTTAAAAAACAGGTGTTGAGATGTTTGAATCAAATGCTATACTTGAAATTTGAAAATAATGCTATCTAAAGATAATACTTAAGTCTTTGTGGGCCTTGGTCCAGGCAACTGGTATCAATCTTTACAATAGGTAGCTATAGGCTTGACTACTTAAACCCAGCAACTAGTAAATTCTAATGGGTGGATTGTTCAAGTTCTCTATAGAAGGATGGTTTTCCCTGCATAATTATTTGCAAGGAAATACATACAAGGTCTGATTTGTCAGCTGACTTTGGACTAGACTACTGCTGCAGAGCTGAAGGGCTGTTTACAATATTACATATAGTGTAAAATTGCTTTTTGTTTTAAGTGGGTCAGAGCCATAGCTAAGATGCCAGGCAGATGCCTGATCCTTGATCAAATATGGGGAAAAAGGAATCTTACTGGATCTTCAGGGTACTTCAGTATGCTGAGCAGATTGCTAGTATGTATGCATGCTCTTCAATAATTCAGTTTTCATGAATTATGAAGTTATATTTCTTTATTAAATCTGACTGAGTTTCATGCTGCTCCTGGGATTTTCTAGCATCACATCAAACATGTAGGCAGGATTGTTCTAACAGCCTCTCTCACTCTCTCTGAGATTATTTCCTGCCATCTTTCAGTCACAGTTTTTCTGCTGTACTGGGCCTTTCGTTTCTGACCATCCCAGTTATTTGGACCTGAGTGCAACAAAACCGTGGCCCGTTCCAAAACTGGGCAGGACAGGCTGGGTCCTCACTATGTGCACAACCCTTCCACAGGGATGGGCAATTGATTTCTGCTCTTTTGAAAGACCAGGAAGGGCAAAGGCTGTGCTTCTGCTCACACACTTTTGTGTTTTCCAAAGAAAGAAAAGGCAGAAATCCAGAACTGGATTTCAGCTCTTGGACCCTGGAGCATCCAACAGAATGCACGGACAGAATGCCAGATGCCGTGACGAGATGATCTGCTAAATCTTTCTGCAAGGACTCACTGAAGTGTGAGAAAAAGGGTCAGTGGCACTTACGCACTTCATCTCAGAGCCCTCTGCAGATGTTTTTCAAGGCAGCAAGACTGAGGGCCTGATGGAATTGCTATGGAAACAGAGCTTATATTATTTATTTATTTACTTACTTAGTTGTGCACGCATATATTTAAACCCTGACATCCCTTAATAACATCTCTTGGAAGTCACCCAGTTTCAGGAGACTTTGTCTGTTGGAAATTGGGGAATGTGAAATATTGGCTGCTGGTCGGCAACTCCAAGGTCCAGTAGTTCTGCAGAAAACACTGACAAAGTGCAGTCTCAAAGTGGGGTGCTCTGTTGATATAGCAGAAGAACACACAGGCTAGATTGAACCCTTTTTGTATTTGGAGTTGTGTAAGTGTTATTAGACATCAAGAAAGGACAGAACTGCAGCTTTTCAGTGATACTGGAACTGAGTAACTGTTAAAATAGGCAGAGTTGGTGGTCATGAGGCCCTTTTAACATTACCCTGTGAAGGATTCAGAAGAGTGGTGTGGCTGGCTGATGCGAGCAAGGCATTCCCATTCCAGTCCAGCAACCTGGAGGGAGAGAGGATTGTTGAAGTAACCGTACCCTGCTGAACCTTGCTGTCAGTGAAGAAAGCTGGAGTTCAATTTTATTTGTTGAATTTTAAATGCAAGGCTTGTCATTAATGCATACCTAAAAAAGGTTGTGGAAAACTACCCCAGAACTTTATAAAATACGAGGTGGGATAATGAAGGAGCTGGAAGCTCTAGATGAGGTTGTCATCTGGTTTTCAGAGCATGCTGCTCTCGATCTCAGCTTTGATTGCATGTATTCAGAAGCTTTAAAAAAAAAAAAGTCTTGCAGTAAGAAGGGCAATGTGGAGAGGTGTTTTAGCATTGCAACATCCATAGTTTTTGGATGGAGTTTTATTTTTTTTTTTGGCCGTCCTCTGATTAACTGATTGTTACTTTGCATTCAAGGAATGCTGAATCAATGCAAATCACACCATTCACTGACTGGGGTTTGCGGTTTGGTGTTACTTAAACTGCCACACTTACCATGCTAAGCTTGGGCATTAAGACACATGAAGAAGCTGTGCCTGAACCTGAATTTGCCTTGTTGTGGCTTCCCCCGCAGGACACAGGACACTTTCCTGCCCCTTTGTTCCATGCAGAGTGTCATGCCACGATATGGATGCTAGGATGGTATATGCATTGGTGCCTTTGTGGTTCTTGGGGTCTATATTAGCATCATTACATGGTTTTGGCTTTTTTTCAAACGTTGTCTGAAATGAGGAGGATTTGTTCAGGCCATTGAGTCTGAAACTTTATACTTAGGCATCTTTTACTCAATTGTTTGGCTGAAAATCTCCATTAGGGTAGTTTTATCTTCTAGCAGTGCAGCTAAGACTGGTGCAGTTGTAGTGAAGCAAGCACTCTTCTGCAAACCTGATATTATATACCATGGAGGAATGTGTGTCTTCCTTTTATAACTTCTGTAATTTATTAAATGAAGAATGCTTGGTGTAAAGTAGGACATTTTTATGAGTGGAGGTTTTTTTTCTTTAATCTTTTTTTGTAGACTATGGGTAATACATGACTTCTGCAAGAGATGGTAATTTCATACCTGAGGTGCTTGAACAGCACAGTTTCAATTTGTGGAACATCAGGCTTTTGTAGCATATAACCTAAGAAAAATTGTAAAAGGCTGATGCTACCAGTAATGCTTAATTATAGGTCTTTCATAATGCTGGCATTGGAAAGGTGGCATTCTGTATGCCTTTATTAGCAGCTCTGTCTAACTCTACTATAATGTTACTGTTTCCTAAAGGCTGTGTATTAGTACATGGGATTCACATTTTTTAATGTAATTTCTGTTGCAATATTGTTGATTTGTATGTGGGTCAGAATCCAGGTCTGTTTGTCCTGGATCTTTTTTTTTTTCTTTTTGATTGTTAAGAGTGATTATAAGAGAAGGGGCTGACGTTTTATCAAAGTGTATTGTAAGAGAAAATGATTTTTCCTTGTAAGAGGCTATTGTTTTTGTTCTATAGCACTATTTTCCTTGTAGATGACATATTACTCTTTAAAAGATTTAATTATCTATGTTCAATGTTTAACCATGGTGTTCTTACAATAGAGACCTTTGTTCTCCAGAAAAATAAAGCCTAGTCAGTAGTTTGATAAAATACTTCACAAAAATAGCTTTCTGATTTCAATGCTAGTCTTTAATATCTAATTAATGAAAATGATTGAATTCACAGGAGCTAATCTCCCAACTAGCAACAATTAGCAGAGAGAAATATGGCACTGAGCAATGCTGTTTATCTTGCCAGCCTCTAAGTGTTGAAGTGTGTGGCAGTAAGTGTGACTTTTCAGATATTCAGGAATAAATTATGGTTTTCAGTGTGCAAAAGATTAGGTGGTTAATTTTCCTAATATAATTTGAAATACTCTTGAGTTGCTAAGCAGTTCACTTACACTCCTCCCTTTTTTTAGGCTCTATATGCAAATTTTCAATTTCAGTGCTGTGTACGTTGATGTTTTGCATTAGAAGAGAATGGAAAAGAAACCAAGCTGTAGACACGGGATTTTGCATTTCTTTGTGAACTGTCTGAATACATAATTTTTGTTGAAGTATGTGTCAGCTAGAGTTTTTCAGTTTTTCACGGACTGCATTTAAATCCTCTGGAGCCAAGTTTTTCAGTTTAGGGCAGGCAAGCTTTCATGGAACATAGTGGGAATTTTGTATGGATAACTCCCGTGAGAGTTTCCTCCACTGGGTGCTTTTAGGTGTTGTTTTGAGTGATAAATTTGTTCCAATTATGTACTCTATGTACTCTTTGTCTTTGCAGTGTTCTGGATGATGAGGGGAGCAGCCTGCGTCAGCAGAAGCTTGACAGACAGGTAAGATTTTGGAGGAGGCCCTTCTTGCTCTGTGAAGACTGAATCCTGGAGCAATGAAAACACTGATAATTGATAGAAAATTGCATCCTCTGACTGGGGGATGCAGAAGATAGATCTGTGGAGGCTGAAGTTAACTTCGAAGTCTAACTTCCATTAAAATTTGTCTTCTCACTGTGGTCTGAGGGATTCCCACTGCCTTGGAGTTGTTTTAAGCTGATGTACAATGTATTTGTTACCCCACTGATGGAACAGTCACACCAGCCAACAGAAGTTAACCACAAAGATTTTATTCAGTGGATTTAGCCCTTGTGGCTGTAACCTAGTAGCACTGTGCTGTGTTGCCTATTTTCTGACTGTATTCCTACGTGGCTTGTACGAGGGAGTCAGAACCCCTTGCATGAAATCTGACGGAATCGTGTCATCAGGTTTTAATGGGAGGTGAGGTTTCTGCTTTTACTTTGATTTCTGTGGTCCCCTTCTCAAAAAACATTGTCATTTTTATAGTTAAGCCTTGTGAGTTTAATTTGTTCCTTTTCTATTCACACTATTTCATCAGCTTGCATGTCTACCAGCATCTCATTTTCAAATTCAAGTACTTTCTATTTATGCCTTAATCCTGTACTTAATTCTGATTATGTTGGAGTCATGTTGAGGTGTTAACACAACTTATGGAGCTGAAAGAGTTCACTCTCCATTTTTATCCCTCAGTTTTATTGAACCTCGTTTCTAGAGGCTAAAATATCACTGTACAGAAGCGAGGAAATGGTAAGGTAATGGATAAGTAAAATTAACAGTTCAGGTCTCTGAGGTTGTGGAAGAGGGCTCAAATAAGGTCCCCATGGTGCCTCTGAATGCCGAAGGTTTTGGTTTTCAGCAGGTCTAGCTGAGAAATTTAAGTGTTTAATTAAAGTTCATCTATTATAGCTGTTAAATTAGGCTCATGTCCAGTATTATCACTTGATTCTACTTTGCAATTACCTGCTTTTAATTTACAGAAACTGAAATTGGCATCTCTGCCTCATGCCCTTGCTTACCCTCCCATTGCTTCACAGCCAGCATTCTCACACTGTTGTTTTCCCAAGGGTTCTTTCCAAGCAAGCTCCGACAGCTGGTAGGCTGCTCAGAACTATGTATTTTAATTATTTGCTGTTTTCAGCAGAAGGTGTTTCAGCAGTGGGTTGGTTGTGGTTTTTTGGAAAGATTTCCTATAACCCGACATCCCAACATCCCGCTTGCCAACTGCTGGGGAAGGTGTAAAGTTGACCATTGTTTTCCATCGTAGGTTGCTGCTGTTTGGAGGCCAGTAACAGATGCTTTTCTCTGTGTTTTCTCCAGAGAGCACTGCTTGAACAGAAGCAGAAAAAGAAGCGCCAGGAGCCACTGATGGTTCAGTCCAACGTGGACAGTCGGGCAAGGACGCGCCGGACGAAGCATTCGGAGGAACAGGCCCCGCTGGTTGAATCCTATCTGAACAGCAACAGCAGCACCATATATCATGGTACAGAATGTCACCTCCTGCAGGTGTATTTGCTGAGAGTCCTAGCGCGTCCCTGTCATTTTATGCTCTTGAGAACAAAGGCTCTCGTTTTGCATATTTTAGTGAATAATTGATATCCTTTATTTGTGTTTGGGGATAAAACCATCAGAACTTGCAACTGTAGCCTAACAGGAGGGAGCAAGGTAACTAGCTGCCATTTCAGTGCTGAACTGGGAAAGTGACAGCTTGTCCCTTCTGCCATGACTATTTAGGTGTCCTTAGCCTTGGTTCCTACTAAGTAAAGCTGATGGGTTCCACTCTGTATATTCCTCTGTATGTAATTTTGCTTAAGCCTGACAGTGGTAATGATAAATTTGAAACCTATTAACTAAATTCAGCTAGGACTGAATATAATAATTTCAAAGATACTGTGTTTCCGCACATTAAAACAGGTGGAGAAGAACATTGCAAACTTGTACGATGTCTCTGCTTTCTTATTAAAGATTACAGGATCCAGTAGGGACAGAGGCACTTCAGGTGTCACACGCACAGGGAAAAAAAAGATCATGCTATTTCTTTTCAAAGACTTTAATAATATTGTCAGAAACAAATCCTAAGGAAACCAGGCATTATTTAGTTCTGTCCTCATATGGCCCATGCTTTTTGGCCCCCTAAAGATGGTATGTGCATACTTCTCCTCAGGATTTCCTAATGGGAAGCTTGAATAATCCTTGTCCAAAGTTTGACTCTTATAGATATCATTCCAGGTTGATAACACCTCCAGGATATATAGGGAGCAGACCATTCTTGTTTTGCAGACCATTAAGTTGAATTTAATTCATAAGGGATTCATAAGCCTCAAAAGCAAAAGGCTTCTTTCCCAGATTATTGATGCCTTTGTGGGACAGGAGCTGAAATCTACTGATACCGGGAATGCAGTTGGCAATTTTCTGGTTGGGAATGCTGTTATGTGGCAGGGTACTTAGGTTTTGGGGTTAATACATTAAATCTTCAGATGCCTTTGTGAATCTAACTCTTAAAAAAAAAAAAAAAAGACCAACCAGGATCCTACTCTTATACAAACAAAAACTTAACCCAGCATTCCAATCAAATTCCTATTAATTTTACTGCACATGCTGTACTTTTTGTCTGCCCTGTTGTTTTATTTTGACTTGGTGGTCATATCTTTCCACAAGGACAAGGTAGGTATTTAGCGGACTAACAAGTCCTGCTCTGAGAAGTGCAGGTTTCAGAGTCTTTCCTCCTGGTTAGCAGTTGGTGGAAATTTTTGGTTGATTACAGCAACAGAATTTACTGTTAGAATCTGGAAATTGCATTGTTTAAATGTTGAGGTTTTAGTAATAATGGGCCTTTTAAATCTTGTTTCTGCAAGCAAAAAGGATAAGTGGTTTCAGATGGAGAATTATTTTTTCAACTTAGTAAGAAGTACTTAGTATTTCAACATTTTAATTGTTTTTTCTAATAAATACTTAAAAAATTAGTAATATTCTCTCTCCTTACTGCCTGATTCTCAGGGTCTGGGATGTAATTTTTTAAGATTAAACTGAATTTCTTTCCAGACTGACCAAAAATCTTGATTTAGCAAAAACGTTTGGTTTATTTATTTTTTAATCATACAAAATAGAATTTTGTCTTTTTCCTCTTTCACTCAGGAGTTTATCAAAGGTACAGAGCTGCTCTAAGAAACAGTATCAGAGATGTTGCTGTTTGCTAAATCCGCTGTATTGTCAGTTGATCAAGGTTTTAATTTTCACAAATCAGAGAATAAGACATTATCATCCCATAAATGGTAACATATTTCATATATGTACACTAACTGAGCTAAATTTTGCACCAGTTTGCACCAGAGTGGCCTTTCTCACTGTAAGTGAGATTAACTGTGCTCTTAAGGTAAAAGTGACCCTTCCTGTCATATTATACCACACCATTCTAAGACTGGAATGCTTTGGATTTATTCTCCCTAAATCAGTTTGTTCTAAATTTGTCTCTCAAACCCTTTTAATGTTTCACAAGGTTTCAGAGAAGCAAAAGTATAATGTTTCTCATATTCAACACGACATTTGTTAATCCCTTGGGATAGCTCTCCTTGTAATAAACCATGCAGCTTGCAAGAGCCAGCTTAAAAGAATTTAATTACCTAGCAGAGTGTTTTATTGCCTTGTAAAATCCTTTGTTAGGCATGTTGCTTATGAAAATATTATAAGAACTCCAGAAGTGTCCTTTTTTGGTGTGGCCTTCTCTGGGAATGTGCTTAATGTCTTCAGTTCCCCAGTTTGCATGGTAGGTTTTGGGGTTTGATGGCCATTTTTAACTATAGCATTGAGCTTCAGGGCTGGCATTTTTTTCCCCTTCAATGAAAACATTTGTATGTGGCAGTGTCGGATGCATGAGACAGCTGGGCTGTTTCTAAAGAACTATTCTGCTCTTTTCCGTTCATTTGTTGCTGTTATGGGCATGCTGATTCCAAGTTAAGAATGACTCTTTGATGGGAGTTGACGCTCTGCTGAATGAACTACACTGCTTGGATGAGCATGTTTGTGAAATCAATTCCTGTGCTAGCAAATGCTACAGAAAGAACACTTCTTTCCACCTATCATCCTGCTCTACTCTCTTTTTTAGCTTGTACTAATTCCATGTAGCACAAAAGTACTTGTTGATTTCAACAAATAATTGGATGCCTGTGTGTAGATATCTCTATGGTACTTTGAGCAAAGTAGGTCAGAGATAACATCTCAGCAATTCTCAGATGCTGGGCTTTCTGTGCTGGGAAATTCTCCTTCCTCCTTCATACACTGCCATTGCTTATTCTGATGCCATTATCTGTGCTGGGAAATTCTCCTTCATACACTGCCTTTGCTTATTCTGATGCCATTATCTGTGCTGGGAAATTCTCCTTCATACACTGCCATTACTTATTCTGATGCCATTATCTGTGCTGGGAAATTCTCCTTCATACACTGCCATTGCTTATTCTGATGCCATTATCTGTGCTGGGAAATTCTCCTTCATACACTGCCATTGCTTATTCTGATGCCATTATCCCTGCTGCAATGGTTCCCTCTTGGGCAACTCTACTCTGCAATAAAACCTCATTTAATTCCAGAATAATTACCAGAGCTCAGAGTAGAAAGTCAGTCATTTCTGTTCTGGAATAGAACATCGGCCTGGTGAGCTACTTGTGTGTAGATACAGTAGAACAGCATATTTCACTAGTTAAGCTAATTGTGTATTGCCAGACATGCCATAATTTTTTTCTTAGATGACTTCAAGTCAGAGAAGGGATGCATTGGTAGTTCAAAATGGTATTTATGTTCCCTGCCAAGTGTTGCTAGCAATTCCTCTGGGTGCCATGAGACTTTTAAGAGGATGGGTGCCCTTCCAGTGAGGAAGTGGCTCTGCAGAATCCACCATGCACAAGTCTCCACACAGAACATTTCTTCTAATTTGTGCCCATATTTCACCTACAGATAAAAGTCTTCAGATGCTGTAGCTTGTAAATGACTTACATATAGTATACCTTTTTTAAACCCTTTTGTTGTTGACATAAGGCCTAATTAACAACCAAAGTTATCGGTGGGAACTAAGATGAATTAAGCTAAAAAGACCAACTTGAGATAAAAACTCCTTGGCACTCTAGTCCATAAGGGGTTAGTTTGAGCTGGAGTTCCAGCAGTGGTAACACAGGCATCAGCATCTGTAGATCAGGTAGGTAGACTTAGGCCCTGAATTTATCTGCCTGCCATTTCAAGGGTTAGGTATCCTTCCACTGACTTCCATGATGTTGTTCCATGGCTCTAGTTGGTACTATTACAATAAATCCTCTGTCTCTTGCAGTACTGAACACAGCTCAGTTGCTATTTCGTCATTATAAATAGCCAAATAAGAACCAATAACAACGTTTTGTATTGCTATTAAATTTAAATTCTGTATAAAAGACAACTAAGGCATTCATTCACTGGAAGAAATTTAATCCCTCTTTGTCACTTATATTGTCCTCTCTTTGAGTGTTGTGGTTTATTTTCAATTCAGTGTCCTTTATAAGGACATGTTGCTACCTGTTCATTTAAAGTTTCTTTAAAATTTTACTTGCCATGCTGTAATGTGTCACAGTTACATCTGCTTGCTTGTTTTCACATATTTCTACTCAACTTATTTTGTGGAGTTTGTTGAAAACCTGAACAAACATTTTATCCTGATTTGACATTGCAAAATTCTGCTACAAATACAGTTCTTTTCAGTCTGGATTGCAAATACTGAGCATTTCTGGAGCCAAATAGCATGCAGAGATACACTAATTACTGCAACAATTTAATTACATTATTTAATTACATTTAATGCAAATGCTGAAAGCCCATTTTTACAGAGATTTTACTTCTGTGAAAATGGTGAATTTCCACTGGGGAGCGATTTTTCTTTTCACAGCACTGAGGAAGGCAGAGATTTGAATGAGTGCCAGATATGCATTCATTAATATTGCCATACTTTGTTGCAGCTGTGGCTTTTTTTTATAAGACTTGAAATTAAAAATGTTTTCAATTAGATACTCTCAGAGTAATTTTCACTGCAACTTCCAATTTAACGATTTAGATTAACCATGTGTAAAAAAGGCAAAATGACTTTTTTACTTTTCTCCTTTGACATTTGGCAGCACATCTAGATGTAATGGATGTGTGGTGTGTTAAACAGACTTCTGATGACAATTCATAGCTTTGGATTGTTAAATTTGACATGTCATTCTGCTATTAACCATGACTGATAAGAGTTTTCTGATGAGTGTCCGAAGCTGTCATCTTTAAAAGATGAGATCAGTTAACTATTTTTTAAAAAAAAAACATATATTTGCCTGTTCATCAAAAGAGCGTCTTGCCATCCCTGTTTTCCACTGACCTTGAAATGAGAAGGTATTAGTTTATTTTTTGAAGATAGCAAGGAATGTTCTTTGCAAAGGGCTATTAATACTAAGAGATCAGGCAGCACTCCAAACATCATGTGGGCAAAATACTTAACTTCCAATAAGCATATATTCTGAAATCTTTATTTCAGCCGCAGTCTCTTCACCTTAATCTTTAAAGCATCTTTTTGATTCGTCAGCAGTCCTTACTGCACCAGTGCATTTCCGAAATAAACAACCTAACCCAGCAGCAAGGAGCAGAGAACAGTGGGTAGCAAGTGCTTCACAGGGCTTTTTGTGGTTCTTAGTACTGAACGGTGTGAGAGCAAAGTTTAGAGGAAATGGCTTGAGAAACTTCCTTCTCTTTCCTTTAATGTCCCACTTGAAGTGTATTTACTTTCAGTTACTACTTCACATTTAGCTGTTTTCTGTCCTGGGCAATCTCTGAGCAGCCAGGAGGTGAGGGTGCCCCCAGCACAAGAAATGCCCCGGCAGGCAGAGCCCCATCCCGAAGGCTTCGAACAGGGTGGGCAAGAGCTGGCTGCTCCCAACAGGATTCCCTGCAGTCTCAGGCGTGGCAAGGGATGAAGAGGGGCCAGGGCCCTCCGGGGCGCCAGCTGGGATGGAAAGGAGATGCTGCAGAGCAGGGAAGCAGCACCTACAGCACAGCCCTGGGCTCAGCTGAAAGCGAGCCCCTCGCAGGGTGTGGATGGAAGCCCCCAGGGATGCCCGTCAGGGCAATTAAAGCCTTGTCGTGCCCTCGAGGCCCGAAGGTTACAAAGTAATTATGTAATTTCTTACTGTCTTTAATCTTCCAGGCATAGGTTTTTCACGGATCATTTTAGCTTTCTTTATTAGTTGTCTGCTTTCCCAAAGTCTAATTTATTGCTATCAACTCTCCACTTCACATACTTCCTTTGCTTTCCCCCTCCTGAGGATTAGGCAGCAGATACGTGGGGGTTAAGAAGAATCTTTTATTTAATTCCTTCCCTTGTTCTCTGTGAGGAACTCTTAGACCAATGAGCTTTTAATAATGGCCTTAAGCAGCACCAGTACAGTTGGTCCTTTTTTTTGGAGCCCTAAGAAACCCACTCCATTTCACTTCTATTTTCAGGTTTGCAACATCAGCCTGGTCAGCACTTCAGTGTTAGAGGTGTAAACTGCAAGGAGCCTTAGGGAATTTATAGGCAATGTAAGAGTTTGGGAATCTGGAATCTGACTGTAAGTTACTAGCTGGAGGAGTAATGCCTTTGATTTATAATCATTTTGAAGCAGAAATCATATCTTTGTGTGTGATTAAACAGTCACCAACGCACCAAAGTCCTTGTCCTAATCCTTGTATTTAACTATTTGTGTGGTCTTTGTAAAACTAATAAAAATATTGCATTGCATTGTAAAATATTGTGGGTTTGCCCATCTTAAGAATATTTCTGATAAACTCCAGTCTTTTAATTGATTGTAGAAATACTAGACCAGTTCAGGATCCAAGCTGATTAAATAAACTAATAATGAACAACAGCCCAAATAAGTAGCGAGATTGCCTAAGGCTAGAACTTTACAAACAAAAGCAACAAGCCATTCTTACAGTGAAACACAAGAGCATCTCAGGCAAAAGTAAGAAAAGAACAACCAATTCACATTGAGTTGTTAATTTACACCCTGACTGAACTGTAGTTTATCTTTCTTTACATGGTACTCATTCTGAGTTTCACTTTTATTGTTGAGAGGATGTTGGTAAATAGAATGAATATTTGCTTTATACAGTATTTGCCTTATACTTGCTTCACATACCTCATTGTCTGGTTCAGCCTCTTTGTACGTAAAGTGTTTTCCAGACAGACTGCACAATTTTAGAATTTTTTTTCCTTTTTGTGACTTTTCGTTTACTTCATTCTTCACATAATGTACTGATCAAAAGCACCCTTTTTTTAGCACATGGCATTTTTATGTGATAGAGTTATGATTCATAGATTTTTTTTTCTTCCTACAAGATCATAAGAATGTGCAAGCACTCATATCAAGAAATATGGTCATACAAATGGCAAAAAAAAAAATCTGCATTTTCATTCATGCTACTTCGAAACTAATTTCCTGTGTGAACTTCTCATCGTGAAGGCCAGATGGAAAGACGTTTCTCATTTTCATTCACTCATATAAATATATGTGGGTAACTTACAGAATTGAAAAAGAACTTGAGTTGTCTGCATCATAGTTTACTGACATACTTACAAACCGCATCCTTTTATTTGATCGTGCATTGTAGCTTTATCCCTGTGACCTGCAGTGTTGTCCATCACGGAACTGGTTCATGGGAGGGGCTTCTTTTTTCCCCTTTTCTGAGTTAGGCCATTGGTGGTGCAAGGCAAAGCTGGGTCACTGCCCTTCTCTGCCTTGACAAAGCCGTTCTATGCTCACCTGTATTATGTTAACAGACTGTTTCTTGTTTGTTCCTCTTCTGTTTTTCATCTCAGATCCTGAATTAATATTGCAATATGTGCTCCTTTCTGTCTCCCAAAAAATACTTTTTTTAATGCTCTGTTGAGGTTGGTAGTCAGTACTTGATTTAATAAACATGGGTGAATAATACTGAAATTAAAGTCATGTCATTGTTTTATTTGTAAGCTTGGCATTTATCTCAAAACTATTTTTTACAATTTATAAATTCAAACTAGAATGAAATACCAGGTCTGAGAGTACAGTGGATTTTTCTGTTTGGAATGCTGACTGACTACAGCACTTGCTCCTCCATTTTCTTCTGGTCTGAATGCAAATTCTGGTACAAACAAATAATTCTTACTGAAAAGGAAAATCTCTGGGTTTTTTAAGTGAAGATTATAATAACCTGGGGTGGGGCATATGAAGTATCAGGATAGATTTTCAAATGTAGTCTCCTACTGTTTAAGATAATGTCAGTAGGGGTTTTTAAAGCTGTCTAAATGTCTATCTTTAGTGAAATTAATGCATTTTTGAGTGACAGTCTTTGAAACTTCACCCCCATATAGCTACATTTAAGGTTCTTAATTTATTTATCCTCTGGTGCTGCCTATCATTGTTTTTAATTTTTTTGATGTCCAGCAAAGGACATAATCATATTGTTGTATCAGTGAATATTATTTAGGGAGCCAGTTTACCTCATTTTCCTTATTCAGGCTTTCTTGCAGGGAGCTGTGAATTGTTTTATGGGGCTATCTAGAGCCCATGGAGAATGCAGGCTAGAGTTAACCTCAAGGTTTCCGTCCTGCTGAGAAGGGAAATTCTTGTCAGTCTGTTAGATAATGATCCAAAGATGCAGTAAAGGGCAGAGGGGAAGACGTTTGATCCCCTGACAACGTGGCTGGGCACAAACACTGCCTCTCTGACTTGCTTCATCTCCACAAAGGCAGCCTGGAAGGAGTGCTGGTTCGAGAAGTTCAAAGCTGCACATGCTAATGACCAGCTGCAGAGCAAGTACAGAGGGCTCAGAAATGGTCCTTCTTCCAACTCTCCGGGGCAGGAGAAAGCACTGGAAACAGAAAACAGGATTTTTTTACTTTGCTCCACATCCAAGCCTGCTGGACTCACGGAGCAGGGGAGGCTCACAGACCTGTCCCTGTAGGTTTGCAGGCTGCAAGGATCCAAATCCTGGCTGGCCTGGTGACAGGAACTGCTGCGCTGTGTAAACCTCCCCTTCCCAGCACGCTGCAGTGGGCAGGTGTGTGGAGAGGTTAGTGCTTCTGGGCAGGGCAGAGCAGGGCTTTGCCTGGGCGTAAATCCAAGGATATAACCAACTGCCCTGAACTGAACTGGTACAGAAAGCAAACTGTCTTTGGTATCTGCAGAGACAGCACCAGAGAAACCATGAGTGAGTGGATGAGCCTTAGCCAAGGTCTGCAATTTACCAAATAGCTAAAAGCTAAGAATGAGGTGGTTTTGTGGTGGAGATGGCATGTTGGGATTAAATTTGGATTTATTATAGAGGTAGTACTTTAAATGTAATGGTAATGCTCAGAAATGTATCCTTTAGAAACAGGACGTTCTGTGCCAATTCCTTTCATGAACCCAGGCACAGTATCATTATGTTCATGATTTAAATCTAATTTTGCAGCCTCCATCACTTGTGCCTGAAAGGCCCATTTACCACAGACAGCAGCGAAGGTATATGCTCAGAATGGCTGCTGAGCTGAAATCCTGTTCACTGCCTCATAGAGTAAAGCAATGGAAATACTCCCTTCTCTGTCCTTTGGAGCTCCCTCACTGAACTTATAATCAGATACCTCTTGCTCAAAGTTTTGAGGCAAAAGTAACTCAAAAAACTTCAGGGCTTTTACCTGTAAGATCAAAGGGAGGCTGGCAAGATAGAGAAGATAAGTCTTTAACTTTGCAATTAATAATGTCAGAAAGCTTCATCCTTTGTTGATTAATCATTGCTTTGGACCAAGTAAATGGTGCTGCTTCTGAGTGAACAAATGTGGCCAGATTTAAAATGATTTAGAGAACTGTCTGGCCATTTAATATATGTCATTTGTAAACTACTGAATTTAATTATAATGTGGATTATCATCTTCAAAACAATTAAAAGAACACAGATTAGTTTTTAAAGAGAGACTGAGGTACAAATACAGCATAGGTGCTGGGGTGGCAAATCACACCTATTTAAAGACTATGGGGAGGGGACTCTGGTTCCCTGCTTGTTCTGAGGCTGCCATGCCCATGGAAGTAGGACCCAGTGTAGTGTCTTTTATGTGCCATTTTCCCTGGTGTCCTGTGCACTCCCTCCTTTGATTTTGTCCTACTCATTTCCAGTGCTCCTCTCCACTCAGCAAAGGGATTGCAGTCCTGTGATTAGTGTTTGACAAAGACAGGCATGAAAAATTGGGCGGTGGCAAGCTGTTTCTTGGGACTTCAAGTCTCTCCTCTAATAATTTAACGTATATTCTCTATAGAACTGGAGCTCTTCTTCTGCCCAATGAGAAAAGGAGCATGTGCTTATTGAGTGCCTCAGGTGCCCGCTGTGTTGTGAACGCAATGCTACTCATAACAGATTGCTGTGCTGGGGAGGGTAGCAGCGGGTTTGGGAGCTGCAGTCTACACAGGCATGACTGAATCCGTTTCATCTTTCTCCTCTGAGAATCTCCTTGGCGTTTCTATTTCTATTCATGCGCTTGAAGGATTTGCTGAAGAGGAAAGTTGCTTCGCAGACCAGAAGCTTAGGGAGAATTTTCCCCTTCATAATGGAGAATAGTGTCAGTCCGCACGTCATTGAGAATCATTTAGTCCTTTGGGCGTTTAAGAAGTTTGTCTGGATATTTTTAAAGTGATTTTAGGGCAACCAGTTCTTTCCAGTAATGGTCCTTATTGGACTATTTTATCCTTTTAAAGAAAGTAGTTTTGGGAAAAAGAAAGGGTGGGAGGCCCATGTGCCAGGGAGAGAAACCATGGTCACCACATGAAGCCAGTGGGGCTTAGCACTTACCAGTGACCAGCAGCCAACCCCAAAATCTCTTAGTGCCCACCTACAGTTCAGGGTATGAAATGTGACAGTTTCTTTATGCATTTCACCAAGGCAATTGTGGTATTTATCTAACTTCAGGGTTTGGTCTAGCCAGAGGAAAGAGTTATGGTGTGTGTTGCTTTCACAGACTCAAATATTGACCTCAAAGCATGTCATGCTTTTAGGAAAATTGTAAAGCCTCTTTTTAGTTTGAAAACAAGGAGCACTGCATGATTTATGCTGACACTCACAGATTATGCCATGCATATTTTGTAGAGATTCCTTCCAAGGAATTAATTAATTTGTGTGTGCTAGAAAGTAGGAAGAGTTTTTAAATTCAGCTTGAGTGTAGTTTCACCATAAAATGTGTGGCAAATCTACTCATCATGCTGTGTTACACAATTGTGCAAGATGTGTTTTGAAAGTAACCTTCAGATGATTCCTTGTTTAGAGAGTTAGGATGTAGCTTTAAGCATGGATGCTACAAAGTCAAAATAAAATTTTTCTGCCTTCATGCTGCCACTGTTGATGATCATTCTGGCAGAGCTTTACTATGAGGAAAAACACTTCCTAAAATAGCTCAGTAACACAATAATATTCTGATGTGACTTTTGGATTGAAAGTTAAGAGTTGATATATTATTGTGGGAAGGAAAAAAATAAGGGTAATATATCTCAGCTAACCTAACACTTTCAGATTTTTGCTGTAGCTTTTCAAATTCTGGTTTACTTGACTCTCCTCACTACATGAATTGTCTGAAATACCAAACTCTGCTATGTTTGCTTTCTCTTTTATGCCTTCACAAAGTTCTCAATTCATTCTCTCGTCTCTCTCTCTCTGTTTCTCTCTTCTCTCTCTGTTTATTTTCTTTTTTGGTGGGGTACCCTGAATCTCTGAAGCAGTGCAGGAGGCTGAACAGGAAGATGTAAAGGTGGTAGTGGACGCCCAAGCTCCGAAACCAACTAAAAAAACCAAGGCAGCAGCTGCGAGCTGTCAGAGTAGCAGCACCAGAAAGGAGAAAAAAGGGAAACACAAAGGTTAGCTGCATGCAGCTGCATGTCAGATGTTAAATTCATTATTTTGCTGTCAGTTCTCTCTCTCTTTTTTTTTAATATAATTTATTTAAAAATCTGAAAATTGTCTAAAAGTTGTTTCCTGAAATTGTTCTGAGGTTGGAAAGTGTGTGTGACTTGGTCTTGTCTGGACACGTACAGCCTCGGAGTCAAGGATGGCTAAAATTTGTAAATGGACTCTTTTCCAAAGCAGAGTGTTTGTTCAAATTGCAGAGGAGGAAAAAAGTTCTGAAGGAAAGATGCTACTGTTTTCCTGCAGTGTTAAAAAAAATGAGAACCATCTTACAAGAGTGTGCTTTTTTAGATTATCTGAAAGTAATCTAGTGTGGAGAAGCAGCCTTAAATTGCAGCTGCTTCTGTCCAGACTCTGACTGAGGTTTAAATTATACAAATTAGAGGTTAAGGGGACATTTTGAAAATCAATTCAACAAAACTGAGATAACATCCTCAAAGGGGTTTTTCAGGTTGTTACTTGAGTGTTACTCTATCCCACCTGACAAACAGGAGGTACATGTATGAAAAATTTTCTGCCATGACTTTGTGTACGATTAGGTAGACAAAAAAATATGCTGTTGGTAATGACAAAAGGGTAGGTAGAAATGACATTTCTCGGCCACTAATAGATTTACAATTTGAGCTACATAGACTAGGTGGGAGAAGTAACGAGCTACTTTACTGGTATTCAAATTTTGTACATACATATATGTACACTCACAGAAAAAGAGATGCTGCTGTACCACATACAGTTACTTTTTATTTGGTGCTGAATGACTAATGAAATGAAATAACTTTCCAGTAATTTGCAGTTCTTGAGTAAGGCCACTGTAATACTGTTCTGCCTGGACTGTACTGTATTCCTGTCTTGTGAATGTCCAGCAGTTTCTCCACTGTTGTTTCACTGAGAAAGTAGTGTATATCCTTGACAAGTCTCTTTAAAGACAGCAATGACTAATAAGGTTAATTATTGAGGTCAAAGTATTGGGGCTTATCTACAGGGATTTTGCAGGACTTGAGCCTACCTTAGCAAAATCCTTTGCGTATTGCAGCTTAATTCTTGAGATCTGAATCTACAGCATCTCTCTTTCTGTCATTCTTCTGGCTGCAAGGGAAGCTCTAGGTTATACAGGCTTTGGAGCCTGGCCCTGAGCTAAATGCTATTCATATATTTGAGAAAAGATGGTGTGTGTCGAAGGTAAAATTAACTGAATGTAAAAATTGTTGGCAAAATAAATGAACAGAAAGTGAATGTTTCCCAGTTTATTGTAAAAAGTTATGACATTCCAGCATAGTAATACAGATGCCAATTTTATTTTGAAGTACATCTTGCTGAAGAGTAAAAAATCTTTTGCTAGTTTAAAAGAAAACCTGTAAGGGAGCATTATGTGAGCTAATACTTAAATCATGGCTACAGCATAGCCTTGAGGCTCTGTTTTATCTCATATAATGCCTCTTTTGACATGTCTGTGTCCGTACTGTGTTCAGAACTGAAGATATTGTGCTGCACAGGTTTTTTTATTATCCCACAGCAGGTAACACCTAGAATTTTTCTCACATGCCAGTTACAATTTTACTCATCTTCTGAAAAATCCCCCAAGCAGCCAAACGTTGGCCTATGTTAATAAAAGCAAGTTGTGTCAGTAAAAGTAAAGTCACTTTGTGTAGACTGAGAACTTTGGCATGCTGACACTGCTGCACGTGTTGGGAACTAATATTGTTAGCTCCAGAAACCTCAGCCTCTGCTGCAATTCTTACTGCTCATCCTGCTGTGCTATGGGAGCTCTTCCCTGGCCTTCAGCATTTGCCCATCAGTTCCAAGTTTTCAGAGAGTGGAGGTGTTACTCATCAATTATACATCAATTATAGCAGAGGAAATGCTGAGTATCTCCTCTCCTGAAGCTCGTGTTGATGATTAGTAGCAAATGAAAGTCAGCTAAAGTATGTTCAGAGCATACACATAGCACCTCATCGAGTTCATCTACTGTTTCTGTAAACTGGTATTTAGCTGTTCATTCATGTATAATTTCACCCTTGGAATAATATCTGGTTTACCTTTGACAGTGTTGTAAACTTGGGAGGATTATGACTGGGTGTCCAGTCTTCCATCCTTATCAAAGCTGCAAAATATTTTTTTATTGGATGTAAAAGTAAAACCAAATGCATCTTTAAAATTCTAGAGGGATTTTACTGATCAATCCACTACAGACACAGAGAATTTTGTACTTTGGAATGGAGAAAATGCAAGTGGTAACAGAACCCTGTAGTGGAACTTGTATTAATTTTCAGATTAAATTAAATTAAATTTAAAATAAATGTGAGTCTTAAGAAAAGATTTTTTATAACAATATTGAATGGGTTTGCTAATAATTTCAGATCTAACTATGAAAATTGATGAAGGGGAAATGGTTTTATGCCATGTTTTGGCACAAGAGATTTTGTTGGAGGGAGATCATTGTTAATTAGAGCAAATCTTGGGAAATTTTAGGTTCTGCTTTTAGCTTTGCAATTGCTTCAGGTTTGTCTCCACTCTGAGTGTAACCTTTGTATGTCCTGTAAATGAGCAGGATGAATGCTGAGGGGCGAGTGCACTTAACACGCTGAAATAGCGTTTTAAGGGTTTTTGTTAGTATTCAGCTATACTGAACCTTACCTTTCTAAGCATAGCCAAGCTCTTTGTGTTTTAAGAAAAAAGAACATTTAGACCAGATCCTATGAATAAGAAGCTAATTCAGAGCAAAAAATTGTTGAATTATACATGAGTAGCTGTTGAAGCTGTAGTGTAATGACTGCACTCTGGTTTCAGATGTGTAATGCTTTTTTAAGTGGCTTGAAGAGTGATGAAGCTGTGATCAGAACAATGTGCTGAAGACAAACGCGAGAGAAATATCAGGTTTAATGAGGTTGCACTGGCTTAGGAAAAGGAATGTAGCTAACTGCTCGTGTCAGTGCACTTTGTAATTCTGTGATGGGTAACATGGTATTCAGCAGTTTTTTCTAAATCTGTGATTATTACTGGTATTTCTTAATGGCAGTATGCAGCGTGCTCTGTGCCTATTTTTAAAAAGAACCATAATTTTTGTGGGACAGAGCCTGGAACTGCAGTAAATTGATGACATTTTGTAGTAGCTTAGCTCATTAAACTGGTATTTTTGAGAGCTTTGGTCTCACAGTTTAGAGCTTGGCATAATATTCAGTATTGGGAAAAAAAACCCCCTCAAAATGTAACAAATGCATATATAAAATGTTGTTCCAGTGGAGGTAGTGGATCAAATTCTGGTTTGATTTGTGGCAGATTGGGGTGATTAAGGATAGCAGTGAAGCCTGTGTACAGCATCACTACGTGGTTCAACAGAAAAATCATGCAAATTAGTGAAAATATTTGCAGCTGGAACCTATGAAAAGTATGCACCCTACATAGTATTACAAAACCAGAGCATCAAATACCTTGGTGATTCTTTTAAAAAGGAGATTCATGAAAATTTATCAGGTACATAGTGTGTGTGGTTTGTTGTATGGTGGGGTTTTTTCCCCTAAGATAGGTTTACAGGAAAAAGTGCATTTTTTGGCTGTGTGCAGTGAATGGGGCAAATCAGAAGATAAAATGGAACCTTTAACAAACCCCAGAAAAGCATGCGCAGCCAGGAGTTAATACAAAGTGAAATCTGATATGAAAATTCAAGAATCATTCTGTGAAAAGTTATTGGTGGTTGGTTGGTTTTGGTTTTTTTCCCCAGCACTCTTGCACTTAGATTATGTAAGTACATTCTAGGAAAACTCGCTCTGAACTGCCATGGACAACATAAATGAAGATCTCTTTTTTGTCAGTGAAATCAGGAACCTGGATGTGTTTAAAATATCAAAATAAACAATACTTTAGCAGAAATTTTCCTCTTATGCTGTACCTTAAATGTAAGTGGTACGTTGGGTATTTCCTGCTGACTTTCTGGGAGTCAGAAAGCAGACGAGCTGCTCTGACACACTGAGTTTTTCCTGCCAGGGTGGCTATTCCATGTTTTGATTTGGTTGGCTTCTTCCGTGTTTCTTCTCTCTCTTTCACGCCTGTCTGACTGTTTTGATTTGTGCATCCTGTCCCGTTTTCGTATGTAACAAGCAGCTACATTAACACTGGCTGGCTCAGAAAGCAGCAGCACTTGTTGGGGAAGAAGCATCACTTCTCACTGTAGCACTTCCTTTCTGACGCGGGGAGGGAAGTTCATGTAAAGCACATTTATCTCAGCTTCCCTGGGCACTAAAGAGAAAGGGTAGGAGGAACGATAAGTGAATTTCCCCCAAGAAAAGTCCTGTTATTTCTAGATCTGACAAACCTTTCAGGCTGTGCTTTGGCAACACATGAACTTGATTGTGAAGAAGTAATTTTGACCTAAGGATAAAGATTTATGAATAAACAGTTCCTGCTACTGTTTTCTAGATTTCATCAAGGTGAATATAGAACTTAGTGCTCAAGTACTTGCTTTTAGTGTCCTGATCTGATGCCAGCAATACTCCTTCTTTTGATGGAGGTTTGGACTAAATCACCTCTAGATGTCCTTTTGAAAAAGAAAATTCTATTTGTTCCCTTTCCCTCTAAGCAAATCCCTGTGTGATTCTGCAGTTGCTTGAACCCCTATCAGTGGATGCACAGCCCCCATGAAAACAGGAATATTCTGGGGAATGGATAGAAAATACTGAGAGCAGGGTGTGCTTCAAGCCAAGTTCTCTAAAGGATGGAAACTCTTTGTTCTGGTGTCAGATCTCCCCGAGATGCCCTGTCCTTGACCTCAGAGCAGGCCATGCTTTGAAGGGTTGTGCTGCTGTCCCTCAGTTGGAGGGAGAGCAGCTCTGCAGTGGTCTTGAATAGCAGTTGCACCCACAGCCTTGGGTGTT
Organism: Dryoscopus gambensis; assembly: GCA_013389985.1. Lineage (NCBI taxonomy): Eukaryota > Metazoa > Chordata > Aves > Passeriformes > Malaconotidae > Dryoscopus > Dryoscopus gambensis. Next base: position 54,391 of record WEIT01001120.1, read on the forward strand.
ATCCACGTGGATATGACTGTCAGACCAGCAACTGAGCTCAGAAAATGCGTGTTCTCTTCGAGAGACCTCCTGCCTGACCTTGGTCAACTCTCCAGGTCTGATCTTCGAAGGGCTTAATCATATTCTTAGTCTGTGAGCAGTATGCCCAGCTTCATACATCAAACTTGTGCCTTAAATGCTCTGTAAAATGAGAACAAGAGCTTCTCTATCCTGCAGCTCCTCATCTGTAAAGCAGGGACAGAATGACTTGTTTTCTGTGTTATGTTCCTTTCCTGATAGGTAATCTCGTTTGCCATTCAGTAGTTTAGATTACCAGCTTTTAAGAGATTGGTGCTGCCTATTTATAAATAGTGTCTAGAAGATTTTAGGTGCTAAGAGAGTACAGAGATTGATGAATAGTAGTTTATAGGATGCAAATGCCAGCAATGCTCATTTACTGATGCCTTTTTTTCCCCCCAGTATTGCTTTGTTTGCATTTCTGGTACCTCTGGTTTTCATCTGAGACATGACCATGTCAAAGTGCACCAGAGGGCTTTACTGAAGAGACTGGTATTCTGAGGGTTGTTCCAATCTTCTTCGTTTCTCTCTGCCCTCCTTCACATTTGCCTCTCAAAAATTCCCCTTTCTTCTTAGCAGGTATTCAAGGCTGCCTCTGTCAGGCTCTTCCCTACCTGATTTTTGGGAGGCACTTTAAAAAGTGCTGACCACAGCAATAAAAACTTTATTTGTTGGCACAACCCACTCAACTTTTTTGCTTCTTTTGACCCTGTCCTTAAGCACAGAAACTATAAATCAGTGGCTTATTTTATTACACGGAGAACCATCCTTCTAGGAAGTGGATGAAAAGGAGTCAGTGAGGCAAAAAGAGGGAGAGATCCACCTTGAATATCATGATTACATAAGCTTGGAACTGTTTTCAGATGTTTTCAGACATTTGGCAGGTGGTGGTAAAGCTGCCTTTTGAACTATGGCTTAAAAGATGCACTTATACCCTGTGATATAGAAAGACGTGTATGTGTGCCTGCATTTAATCCCATTTTACACCTGAACGTATAGCTACAAACATTATGCGCACACACACGTATTAAATAGTTAATGCTTGCATTTGCCATGAACCACCTACAGAGTTCTAATGCAGCAGAGGTTCTTTTTTTTTATATTTTTTTAAATCCTCTCTGTCTTGCTACATATTTCATTCCCTTAAATGGGCTCACCACTGGAACCATTCATAACGCTTAATAACACACTCTACCAGTGATGCACTCTTCAGAATACTGAAATTGATTTTTTGTCTCTAAAACTGTGACCTACCAGTGTACCCTTTGTCCTGACCCTTAATAATACACGATGTTCCTGACAGCATGGGATGTGAGTGCAGATGTTCTGCAGGCATCTGAAAAAAGCAGCCTCAGTGCAATCTCCAGTGCTGTCAAAGGCATTTCATTTGCTGCAGATCAATGTCTGCTTCGATGAGGAATAATTAAAGTGTTTTGTTCCTTCTCAAAAGCGTTCTCAAAATTAGGTTTGTATCATCTAATGCTTAACAAGGGGCTAGATATGATATTCATGAGGCATTTGTTAAACTCATGGATGCTTAACACTTTTGAAATTCAGAGTATTAAGGTAAGAACCTAACTTTAGGCAGCCACTTTAATGATAATGGTTAATATTGTAAAAGCTGTTAAAAATACCACAGAGGGTCTGAGCAGCTACCTGTACATTCTAGAGCAGCTTTGCAGTGGTGCTTCTCCTAGGACAAATTTTAAGAAAAATGCTGTTCTCTTCACTGCCGTATTACACCTGCCGCATGGGAAATGATACTGTTCATTCTGTATTGTGCAGAGCTGCTTCTGAAACTGTCATACTAGCAAGGTCACAGAGACATTTCCATGGACTTTATCTAGTCCTTCAAGGTTGGATGGACAGATTATTTATTTGCTGTTTGTCGTTGTTGTTGTTAGCTTTGCTGCAAGTAAATCAGAGTTTGCAGCCTTGGTGCAGAAATTGCCAGGCGCTGTGTAATGCAGACGAACCGATAACTCCGTGTGCTCTTGAACTCTGTGAGTTTTAACACCTCTGCAGTGCCAGACTGCATCTCGATGGGTGGTTGCACAGCCAGTGCTGTTCCTGGGGGCGGGGACCACTCTCTTCTCCACTTACGCTTCGAATTGCAGTGGCAGTGAGAGTAGATACCGCAAAGTACAGTTAAGCATGCTAAATGTATAATCCAGCTGTCTTTTAATGCAAGTTGACAACTGCTGGCAAAGCAGGATGAAATGGTATTCTTGGAGACTTCTGCTACAGATCACAGTCCAAAAAAAATCCCAATCCCTGCAGCTCCCTCTCACAGGGTTTATTCAGCTCTGTTTGGTGTGAGAAGCACCATATTCCTCTACTGAATTAGCTCTTTGTAGTGCTTGCTAACTCTTCACAATGTTGCTTGCTTATTAACAAAAAATTTCACAACAGCAGCAGTATACAGCTCATGCTATTTATTATATATGTACATGAAAATATTACCATTTTTATTGATGCAAAAGTGCATTTTTATATAGCTGATTTAGTAACATATTCCAGCTCTGTGTCTTAACTACGAGCTGAAGTACATTTGCAATCTGATCTTTTACCTTGCTGTCCTGAAGAAACAAAATGAAGTTTGTTTGCGGTAAGAATACCCCCCACCCTTTATTTTGTTTTTCTCTTTTCAAAGGTGATCTACAGCCATAAGGAGGTAAATAGTTTCTTTCTGGCTGTGGTCAGGAGCCACAGGATCACAGCATGGCTGAGGCTGGGAGGTGCCTCTGGGCACGGTCTAGTCCCACATTCCTGCTCACAGCAGGTTGCTCACGACCATGCCTGGCTGGGATTTAAGCATCTCAGAGGATGGAGGTTCCAGGGAATATGTAACATCTTCCTTACAGTTTTTCTCTGAAGTACTAACTGTATGGCAGTTTCCTAAGTCAGAAGGTGTATTTAAGCTTGTTAACATGCTTCCCCTCTGTTGGATACACTGCCAGATCTATGTGTGAATTTTCCAGGTTTTTGAATCTTTAAGTATTTCATGACAGCAGTGGTGTTTATATGGGGGATCTGGCATAACCCATAAACTGGGACTCAGGTTCTTCTGTTTCTGGATCAGCTGTGTGCCCTTAGGAAAATTTTATCTGTTGTCTTTGTCGGTTCTCGCCAGTGTATTTATTTTCTGCTTAGTTTTCAGTGTTTCTGGTGCACGGGGTGGGTGTGCTTTGGGCTGAGGAGGGCAACGGTGAAATCCTGATCCTCTGCTGGAGATTCTCTAGTGCAGTATGTGGGAAGTAAAATGTTTGGCTTGGAGGCTAGCTTAGTCTTGTTTATGTCTATAAATATTATTGAATGTGAACATCCAATCTCTGATTCCTAGAAAAGCTGCTTTTTTTGCAAGTGAGCAATTCTGTTTTCAGTAACTTCTTGACACAAAGGCAACTAAGGCTTTTGCTGCTCTCTGACAGGGATTGATGGCCCAGCTGCTTTTCAAGATGATGTTCAGAAGATAGAAAGTCAAGTGCAGATTCTCACTGTTGGACAGTCTAGCCATGATGAAGATGATGGAGAGAAAGTGGCTAGTGGCCAGCAACAGCAAAGCAAGCAAGACCTTAGAACCGCAATGCAGAAAAAAGGTAAGTAGCTAAAGCTTCCCTCATGTTCTCACTGCTTGCTTGATATACATTGACTCCTTTTCCTATTCTCAATCTCAGCCCTAGCCTAAGCAGAGTTTGTTAGTTCTGTGTGCCTTCTCCTCAAAGCCTGGTAGGCTTTATTCTGGTACTTAAAAAACACCAAAACCCCAACCCCCCAAAAAAGTATAAAACAATGAAGTTCTCTCTTGTCCCAAGGAACAAGAGCTCTGCAGGCTCTCGGGGATGTGGCTTCCCCATCTGCAGTGCAGTGCCATTATTACAGTACCAGGCAGATGCCAATGCTCGCTTCCATCTGTTCACATTTTTATAATGTACGGCTCTGGAAATCACTTACTTGATGGCTAAAAACCAGCATGAAATAGCAACATTCAAACTAGAATATTAATTTTAGTGGTGCAGTCAGTTATGCGTTGTTCATGATTTCATAGTGTGTGTTCGTGGTTGCAGAGGTGAAAAGTACACCACTGAGCATTCTGCAGCACTTCCCACACAGAGTCCTCAAATGTTCTGGAATACTTTTTTTTTCTTCCAGAAGCATGCATGCTTTGGGAGATAGACTGTGTATGTGGACATTCATGCATCTGTCTCTTCCTTCCTGCACCGTTGTTATCTCCCCTTAGACACTAACCATAGGAAGGAAAAAAAAAAATCCCCATTTTTTTGAAAACGCATTTCACAAAGGGTTTTCTGAAGACATTTGCTTTGCAGTTGTTCTTCTTCAGTGTACAGCTTTTGAAGCAAAGATGGCTCAAGCCAAGAGTGCTCTGATGCTTTAAGAATAAACTCTTTGTGTATAAAGAGCAAAATGTAAGTGCAAACTTGACTCGTGTAGAATGGACTATTCATACCTAAATGCCGCCTCTTGTCCACAGAGCAGTTCTCACTAAGATTCATTTTTTCTGGGACGTTACCCTGCAGATGTGAGCAGCTCCCACTGAAATGGGCAGATTTGCTCCAAGTGCACTATTTCCTGGGCGTTTGAGTCGCAGCGGGGTTGGGCATGACTAACAAGTTCTGATCTGTGTGGTGATTGTGTTGCCTTAGACCATGGCTCAGAATATTTAATCATCAGGCTCACTACTAAACTAAAGCTGATTGACTTAAAAAGTACCCACAGACTTTGCAAATTAGGTCACAGCAGTCAGATTTTTACTCTGGGGGACACTTCTAGTTTTGATGTGTTTTGGCCAGGTTATCATATATTTTTATTCTCTCTAAATTTGTGTTTATTTTTAATGGAAGCAGTGAGTGAAATTTTTTTGGTTTTCTTTGTTTCTGTATACTCTCAAATATATGGTATGACCTTTTTTACAAGGTCTGAGAATAGTCCTGCTCAGAACAGACACTGCTAAGAGTGAACCACTAGTCTGTTTCAAGTTGGGGCAAGGGGGACGCTTTTATTTACATGGGAATACTGAGGTTTATTCATTTTTGTTGACAGCAGAGCTATGCTGGGTGACAAAGACAGGTATAAAGATGATGCCAGCAGCATCCCTGTAAATTATTTTTACTATGTGTGTATGGTTTGCTGCTTGATACCAGCAGAGGAGGCTTGTTAGAAAGTTTTGAGTATCCCACTATTGATGTGATACTTTATGCAGAGATAAAGCTGGATTTATCCCACGTGAAATGGATAAATCCATTTGTGGATTCCCACTGCCAGTTCGCAGCTTGTGGCATGTCCTTACTGGCATGTCACCTGAATTTAGAGTTGCTGTCTCCCATCAGGCCTTCTCTTGCCTGGAGTTGGGAGCAAAAGGAGAGGAACACAGAGATAAGGTGCTGCAGAAAGGGACGTGGGGGCCCCGGTCCATGGCAAGCTGAACATGAGCCAGCAGTGCCCTGGCAGCCAGGAGGGACAGCCGTGTCCTGGGGGCATCAGGCACATCATCGCCAGCCGGGCAAGGGAGGGGATTGTCCTGCTCTGCTCTGCACTGGGGAGGCCTCACCTCGAGTGCTGCGGGCATCTTGGGGTGCCACAGTGTATAGAAAAGACATTAAACTATTAGAGAGTGTCCAAAGGAGGGCACGAGGATGGTGAAGAGTGTGTAGGGGAAGCTGTGTGAGGAGTGGCTGAGGGCACTTAGTCCATTCAGCCTGGAGAAGAGGAGACTGAGGGGAGACCTCATTGTGGTCTTCAAAATCCTCATGCGGGGAACGGGAGGGGCAGGTACCGATCTCCTCTCTGTGGTGCCCAGTGACAGGACCTGAGGGAATGGCCTGAAGCTGAGTCAGGAGAGGTTTGGGTTGGATATCAGGAAAAGGTTCTTCCCCGGAGGGTGGTCAGGCAGTGGAACAGGCTCCCCAGGGCAGTGGTCACAGCACCAAGCCTGACAGAGCTCAAGAACTGTTTGGACAGCACTCTGGGACACATGGTGTGACTCTTGGGGTGTCCAGTGCAGGGCCAGGAGTTGGACTTAGTGATCCTGATGGGTCACTTCCAACTCAGCATGTTCTATGATTCTATGAAATGCTAACTGGTCTAATGGGAAAAGCTGAATCCTGTTGGATTTGCATAGCCCTGGTTTGTGCCTGTTCTGCTCTTTGGCACTAACCCGGTGGAGAGAAACTTCTCTTAGCACGTGTCTCTGCTTCCCCAATGAGTCAAGTTCTGTTACAAGACAAGAGGTTATAGGCTACTGAGTGTGAAAAGAATATGCCACTTGCAAGAAAATGCCAAATGCTTTATTTGATTTCTCCATCTGTTGGAAATTGCCATCCTAGAATAATTTTCCTCCTGCAGGAAATATTCGTCCTTTTGATTTCCAAAGTGTTAATCTGTAGAGTTTCTCCCTGGCAAATGAGTCACTAGGACAGAGTCAGACTTCCATAAGTTTTAACTCTGAATAACTAACATGTAGTCCTCACACTTATCAGTTTCCAATATGTCTCTGTAAAGGACATGGAATGAGCAATTGGGTCTTAGTTCTTCTTTGTCACCTGAAGTTTTGAGATTTAGAGAAAGAATCAATTTCATTTTTGGATTCAAAACCAAACCAGGCACTCGCTGAAGCATTTTTCTCCGCAGGTCATGAGTGCAGACTTTTCTAAGGCTGGCACAGAATTTTCACCACTAAAGGATTGGTGGTGAAATAGTGAGCACAGGTGTGGAAATAAACCAGTTCTGTCTGTGGATATGAATTATGGCTTCATTGTGCAGCTGCCAGCCGAGGAGATGGACTGTGTCTATTACCCATGCATAGAGCCTAGAACATGGTTGTCCTTATTAAGAAATAATGCTTGTGATTAATGAGTGTGTGATTAATAATGAATGAATTCTACAGGCTTTGAAAATATCTGTTGACCTGTGAGCTCAGGCCTCCCTTGCATAACCAGATCCTATTGAAAGGTTTTGCTGTCGTGCTCTGTGGTGTATGTCAGCACTGGGGGAGCTGAAGAAGTGGATAATGAGACCTCTCACGGGGCAGCTGAACGGAATGCAAGCATTGCTTATGCTCCTGGTTTACTTTTATACCCTCATTCTTACTACTCTGGTGGTGTTTCACTATCCAGTGTGCATCTGGGTATTCTAAAGGGATATGCACTGAAGTTATTGGAAGCAGCAGTAACAGAAAAAAGTATTGTAATGCATTTTTTGCTGTTGTTTTTTCATCTGCTCCAAATTTTGAACTGAAGAAAACCATTACTGTTTATGTTTCTGTACACTGGTTTGGTTTAGGGTCTGCTTGTTACAGACCAAGTTCATATTCCAGCAGACTAAACTGCAATGAAATCTTTATGCATATCCCTGGAGCTCCCAGAAAAACAGTTTAAAGAGCCTCATTTCATCTCTTGATGATGAAGACGCAGTAGGCACGGGGACTGAGGTAGAATTTGGGCCATCTGAATATGAATTTGAATACTTCTTTCAATGTGACTGACTCACTATTGTGTAAAATCTGTGTGTATCGGGTATGTCAATCAGGTTTGAGGGGTTTTATTTTGTTAGAATTCAAAAGTAGGCCCAAACCCTACCATGCAGGGCACATCATGCACAGAAGTGTTGGTAGCACAACTCAGTGTGGATGATGTTTCCCAAAGCTTCAGCTCTGTGATCCAGGGCTTTTTCACTTTATTCAAGCTATTGAGAGTGAAGATCACAGCAGGTATAAGCTGCTAGAAGGTGAACTTGATTGTGCAGAACAGAAACTGGGAATCCAAGCAGCAGCATTGTGGCCCAATCCCATAAACCTTTAGCCCCGTGTGGAGTCCTCTGGCCAGGTTGCACTTGTTCACTCAATTAAGGGTTTGCAGAATCAAACCCTTGGATTTTTTCCTTTCCCAGATCCCCATGCAAATACATCCTGGTCCTCTTCCACCTCCCAATCCAGTCTTGTCGCCCTGGATCATGTTCCTGGTAAGTACAGAGGGAAAAAGTTAATTATGCCCATGCTGCTTGGCTCTGGAAATCTGCATTTCATTTATCCTTCTACATCGGACTTACCCATAATGGGAATTCTGGACCAAGTGATGTTTCTTGTTTTTTTTTTTAATGATAAAATATAGCCTCTAATATGTGGACCTCAGAGAGCTTGAACTTGAATATGGGGTGGCTTCATCTGCATGATACTCTTTGAAAAACTAGGCCTGGCAAATATCCCACCATTGATGCTTTTTGGTGCTAAGACCTATTTGATGTTCAAAGTTGTGTTTCCCTTTGAAATGTCTGAGGTTTTGAATTCCTGTAAAGTCAAATTTTTAAGTGCTGTAAGGCAGTTCCGTTGGCCTGGGCTGATACCATTCTTTTTACATGAAATAAAGATGCATGAGAACATTTCCTTGATGTGAATGTTTCTTCTCGGTCTGAGATGTGCTCTTCAGCAGATCACATAGGAACAGCTAAAAGTGTGCTGTAAAAGGGCTCGTATTTTAATTGTGAGCATTTCCAAGTGGCTGTGCTATGTTGTCTGCTCAGCTCCAATTTCAGCTTTATGATTTTGTGTTGTGTTTGAAGTACTTGATTGGATGAAGATGATCTGAATTTAGTTATTTGCTCCTATATCACTGGATAACTTGATCCTCTCTGTGGAGTGGAAACCATGATGTTTCTTTTCTCTTTTACGTGAATGTTTTGGCTTCTCAGGACAGATGCTGTCCCACCCATGTATTCATGCACTGCCTCACGCAATGAACCACTCTCACACACACCCTCACTCACCTGTGAGCCTGAGGGTGCAGCGGTCTGATAAGTGATGTTTTACAGCAAGTATGGACAGCTTTAATCTGTCAGTATTTCATGTAAGTGTGCTGCTTTCTCCTCAGGCATTTCAAGTAGCATGAATTTTGATGAGGAAGAAGATGAGGAGGATGAAGACAGCTCCAGTTCTTCACAGTTAAACAGTAACACTCGGCCTGGTTCTGCCACAAGCAAGAAATCCAATAAGGTAAGGGGAGGGTTCTGAAGAAGTGTGCAACCTGCTACGTACTGCATGATTTCAGGGTGCACTCAGGACAGGCCAGGCTTTATTGTTCTGTTTTTAATATGCACTGGAGTATCTCCAAGGTGATTTACTGTGATAGCTCTCAGGCTTCACAAGAGCAAGCAATGAACATAATGACTCGAAGAAAAGAATGGCAAATATTGTCTGAACTTGAATGAAGAGAAAGGTAAACAGTAAATATTTACCTTTCTACCTCTTGCAGGTGCTCAGAAGAATCTTTTGTTTCCATTGACTTTTTCTGGGCATTTTCCCACCCTGTTCTCTCTGCTACCATCCGAACATAAAATAAGACTTTGGCTGGTTCAAATATTCTAAATCACAAGCTCTTGCTACACCAGTTGATGGTGCCCTGCTCTTTTATATACTGCACTGACTTCTCATCTTTGTTAGATCTCTCTGGAGCTTAAACTCTTGCTCCCTATCCTATTTCTTCCTTTCATCAAAGGCCACCCCTATCCTTGAGTATGGCCTTTCTGACAAAAGGAATGTAGTGAGATGGGCAGGTGTGAGCCAGGGTTTGCTCTGTAACCACTGTACAGCCTTCTGTCTGTGCAGCCCCCCTGTTCTGCTCTGCCAGGTGGGTCTGTACACGGAGCATCAGCAAGACAGGATGTCCCTTGGTTTGATTTTTTTAAAGTGCAGCTTCTATCAAGTGCCGTTTCTTTTTGCTTATAACCTTGTAAATTGAAGTTAAAAAAAATCTGAGTTTTGCTTGTTGTTTTAGGAAGCGGCCTCAGCCCCCAGTCCTTCCACAAATGAGCCCCTCATAGATGTGGATGACCTGGAGGAGTTTGCTGTCAGACCTGCTCCACAGGGGGTCACTGTCAAGTGCAGGATCACCAGAGACAAGAAGGGAATGGACCGAGGGATGTACCCTACTTATTACCTCCACTTGGAAAGGGAGCATGGTAAAAAGGTCATAAAATAACTTGAATGGCATACCAGTTGCACCTGAATATTAAAAAAAAAATTAATAAAGATTGAAGGAGTCTTACAAAGAAAATGTAATGTTATATTTTAAATATGTTTTTGCTTTCACCAGATCTACCCTGCAGTATTCCCAAAGCCAAACAACAGTATCACTTTCTTCCACTGCCTTTCTTCTTATGTCTAATCTTTGGCCTTAAATAATCCATGCATGGCACCTTTATGTGACTGTCAGCAGTTGGGGCTCTCTGCATTTTGTGGCCTGAAAAACATCTACTTTCAATTCAGCTGGAAGAGCCAGAGCCGGTTAGAATGAAACATTTAACAAAATAGATCAGATTTAATTATTTAAACCATAAATAATGGAATGAGTGGCTGAGAAGTCATTTTTCCCTACCAGATTTTTTTTTTCCTTGTTTTGCTGAATCCCAGGAGATCCTCTGTTACTTTGCTGGTGATGCTTGAAGACAGAAAAACTGCTTGTGGTTTCCTTACATCAAAGCAGGAAGTGATGTGTGCTAACCCCTTTAGCATTCTAGAATATGGCTTTTTGCATTGCTTAGGTGTTTCTGTTGGCTGGAAGGAAACGAAAGAAGAGTAAAACCTCTAATTACCTCATCTCTATAGACCCAACTGACCTGTCTCGGGGTGGAGAGAGTTTTATTGGAAAACTGAGGTAAACACTGATAAGTCTAAGAATTTTCTTTATATAATGTAAAGTTTATTTGATATTAAGAAGCCTGTAAGCCACTATGTCTTCTTAATTCTTCTTCTTATTAGAGGCCTGACTACATCATGTGATCGTGGTCTTAAGGATCACCAGTATCCAAGGCATGTTTTCAAAATGTCTCAAGTACTTACAGGATCACATTTTATTAAAAGTCAGCAGGACTGAAGTTCTTAAGTGCTCAAAGGCCAGATTCTCAAGGGTGTACTGGCACAACATATCTTAATGGGATTTTCAGGAGTGCATGAGTACGTTGTGTCTACCCTCTACTGATATAAATACTTTGGAATGCCCTGTTACACAGTCTGAAAATCCCTTTGGTTTTGCCTGCTCCTTAAGATCCAAATGAGTTATTTACAGGTAGTGGAATTACTTCAGAGCCACGTGTTCCTCTTCTGTCTGTCCCCACACTGTACAGCCAGTCTGCTGTTGATCCCTCCGTGGAGCCTCTGGGTGTATGCTCAGATCAACTGTGCCTGTGCTGTATCTCGCAGTCCTTCCCATTGCAGTAGGAAAGATTGATCTCAGTTGTGGCTTTATAAAAGTCACTCCCTATATTCTAACAGAGTTTAGTAGTCAGGTAAGAGAGCAGATGGATTTGTAGAGCGTAAGTGTATTTTAAAAACCAAGCAGATAAAAAAAGTAACCCCACCCGAGTGTTTCCTTACAGCTTTCTTGAATTTCCTAGTTTGCAAGATGTTATCAGAGGCTCCAGCATAATGATAAGGGACCTTTAATATACACTTCTGTACTGTACCTTTACATTTTTGCCATTTTGGCCTTGAATTCAGGAATTGCCATGTAGCTGGGATAAGAAATAACAACTTTCCGTACTCAATATTTGCCTTTCCTCTGGGGCCACAGTGCAGTAAAGGATAGATGTCTCAGGCAGCATTGCTGACAAATGGTGATTGGATTTTCCATTTTTTTTTGGTAGATCAAATCTTATGGGAACTAAGTTTACAGTTTATGACAATGGAGTAAATCCAATGAAAACAACTTCCAGCCTGGAGGCGAGTACCCTGCGTCAGGAGCTAGCTGCTATTTGTTACGTAAGTACTGCTCACAGGCACAGCACGCAGCAAGGGCAGCTCAGTGTCTGAAACAGCACACTGAAGTTCCTTCTCACTTCTGATTATGTAAATCAGCATTCAGAGTTTGATGTAACCAGGCAGCTGATCTCCACTAGAGAAACCAGGAGACTCAGTGGAAAGGAGAGGTGAAAAACGTTGTGCACTGAACAGGGTTGCCCTGTTCTCACCTTTGGTGAGAAGAAGGTGTTGGAGCTCTTACATAACCCTCTGGAAGGGGTAGGATCACAGCTTGCAGGCACCACCTGAGGAAACCTCCTCAACTGGGAAGAGTTGTGCACATGGGCATTACTGCACTAAAATATGATTGTTTGTTATGGCATTTTGGAGGAGGCCTCTCTGATCCAAACCATTGGTAGCTGGACCACTAGGTCTGCAGCACCTGAGAGACTGGGATAAAACCTCTAAAACTCCTTTTTACCAGGAAATAAAACCAAGCAAACCCCAAGCAAAATGCAAAATTCGATTGAATGAGAGAAACTGGGCTCTTCCAGGACAGTAAGTAGCATTTGTCCGGAGCAATGCAGACAATCAAGACTTGAAACACAGTTGCTGTTGTTTTGCAATTGCTGGATGAATAACATTTTTGGTGAGAGAGTTCTTTCTGTCCAGAAATATTTGGGCCCAAGAAACCCTTCCAGTCAGAACTGTCATGTACACTGCTACAGAAAGTTTTCTGGTTTCACAAATCAACAACTTCTGATAAAAATATCAGAATGACTTTTCTGAGAGTTCCTGCCCAGCTCTAATCAAGGATGCCTGGAAATCTGTCAGTTTGAGTTCCACCACATACCCTGTGTACGCACAGAACGCGTTCCCAGAAAGGTCAGCTTTGGGCTGTGGGGAGCAATGCATCTGGAGGATTTCCATGAGCAGGAAAGCAGGGAGCCATCCTTTCCATGCAAAGTGCTGGGAGTTATGAAAGGAGGGCAGTATTAGCTGTCTGCATGTTCTCTTCCCACTGCTTAGGATGCAGTTTTAATGTGGATAAAGTGTAAATAGTGTGTGTGTGTGTTCACGTGTGCTGTTACTCAGGCACATGGTTTGTGGTTGGAGACAGATGAACAGATACATATCCCTCCCTTTCTGCTGGATTTGAAATTCTGAGAATTTCCAAAAATCCAGCTAGCAGGATTTAAAAAGAGGCTCCAGGATTTGATGTCAGTTTGACTGAAGTCTCAGTAGAAACCTAGCAGAATGTATGTGTTTAATAAAGGTAGTTTTACTGGTTTATAAAGGATGGCATTCCCTGGAGCCAGGTATCTAATCTGGTGCAAACTGGAAATGCAAAAAAAAAACAAAAGCCAATTTTAAAAAAGTTCTATATTGAGAAATTCAGGCATTGCTTAAGTCAACAACAAATGATACTTGAATGGTGAACAATACCAAATAAAAAGCTGTTGCAGTCAGCAGAGGTAATTAGAAGTATGAGTGTTGGAAAGAACCAAACCATGGCCACTGTTTGGAGAATGGGGCTGAGATAAGCTGCTTTTACATGTCTGTTTGTAATCAGCAGTTTGAAACTGGTACATTTATTTAAGAAAATTACCTGTTCCATTGATATTTTGGTACTAATGGAGAAAGGCAGCAGGCTTGCAGGTGTGCTGTGGCCAGAGGACAAAAGGAAATTGGAATTGTATTTCATTTCAAACTAGCCAGGTTTGCTGAAGTGAGATTATTGTTCCTGGCTGCAGCAGAACCAGAGCAGAGAGTGCCAGAAAGAACAGAGCCAAAACACCCTTGTCCTAAGGCAGTCTTTTAATTCCTGCCTTGAGATTTCACCTGCAGCAAAAGCTATAAAAACAGTACTTTGAAAGCCACCACTATGCCTCTCACTGTCCCTCAGCTCATCTGAGCAAGTACCTGTGTGGAGATCAAGCTGTACCCAACTTACTGAGCATGACCTGCTTAATCATCTCAGCAGGTCTAATTTAAATAGGCAGAAACTGATGATGCATCTCTGGCTGACTGTGGGATAAATGTGGTGAGGACTCTTGTGGAGCTCACCTTAAGATGTGTTTCAAGCAACAGGAACAGAGTTAGGCAAGGACAGAATTTTTTCAGGTGCTGTTGACCACTTTTACTCCCCTTGTGTTGGCAGCCTAGCATAATAATAAACCTGCAGCAGCACCTAATGGCTGATTGCAGAATCGTTTCCAAAATTTATCTAGGAACAGTGAGGTGTAACTGTGTCACTGATACCAGGAGTTTCTGTGCTAAAGGATTTTCGTTTATATCCTTATATCTCACAGTTCGTTTGCATCAGATTCCAGGCAGGGTGCTCAGCTGACCCTCTGAGGTGTGAATCAGGTTTCAGTAAAGTAACAAGACTCCGTGTTCCTACTCAGGCCTCAGTCACTTGCATTGTGCTCCTCCAGTGTTGTGGGTTCTGGGATTTGGGCTTTCCTTGGAATGGCAGTTTCTACAGAAACTGTTAAGCACGAGGCACAGCTGTGTGAAACAAGCCCAGGAAGGGAAGTGGCTGCAAGAAAATTGGGGTAATAAAATCATGAATCTCCTGGGAGCTGCTGGGATATTCACCTTGCTGCTTTCATCATGGCATCTATTGCCACTAAAGCAACATGCTTACTTAATTGTTTGAAAGTGTGTAAGACTTTAAAGGCAGCCCTGGGGAGAGGCTCTGTGTTCTTGCAGCCCAGTTTACTGTGAGGCTGGCTGGATGGGCTGAGGCAGAGAGTGCAGCTTCTGAGCAATACTGGGCTAAGTCCTGAGCTGATATAAATCGTTGGTGTCCTGGTTGAGTCCATAGGGCTCTGCCAGTGAAGAACACTTGTGTTCCTGTGTAAACCAAGAGTGTCAGTGGCGTTAAAATGGTGTGAAATCAGAATGTGGTTTATGTTCCCCTAATAATGCCCTTTGTAGTCTTGAATTTCCACACACAAAAGAGTGGAGGAGGGAAATAAAAGACAAGCAGGGAGTGAGGCAGGAGGGGAGGTAATTTTAATAATTTTCCTCACATATTCCATGTTTATGTAATTTCAGTTTGGTACTGTGAGTTTAGCAAAAGGGTAGCATTCAGCACAGTGTGTGGTAACTGATGATGGTGGTAATATGCAACTAGTAACCATTTTCTTATCATGTGCCAGAAGTACCAATTTCAGTGTTTCTGAGTAAAC
>WEIT01001120.1:69435-80071 GCA_013389985.1 Dryoscopus gambensis
TGCTTGTTGGGAGGGAAGTGATTCAGCACTATTATTTAATTTTACCTTCAATGATGTCTTCAACCAGTTGGCATCTAAATTAATTATGTATAGCATAACTTCGGCTTGAGGAGAAGAAAAGCTTGTAAGGCATGGCAGAGAAGCCCAAAATTGTCAGTACTTAGTGGAAAATAAGCATAAGCATGAATCTTTTCTTAGAACTTGTCCTCTGCTGTGCTGAGNCTGTGCTGAGTCTCTCCTACTTATAAAATCTGCTGGCAGTCATATCAGTTTTCATCTTGCCATGATGCAGAACCAACTGAACTGATAACATGTTTTACTCTGCCAAAGGATGGGACTTAAATGATTCAGAAAAGAGGCAGAATCGTCCCATTAATGTGCAGAGTTAGGAAGATATATGAATATGCCCGGATTGCTTCAGGAGCATGCAGTAAAATACTCCAGCAGAATTTCCCTTTCATGCATGCAAATGATTCCACAAATGAGTTGTGGAAAATCTCCAGATGGCTTGCTGGAACAGGCAAAGTTATTTCAAAGGTCTGATGATGGCAAAGCTGTGGGTATTTTAGGTGGGTATTTTCAGATGTTTCCAGTGAGTTGAGATGTGTAGATTTTTGCCTGCAAATGTAGAGATGTTTTAATAAGTTTAGTGTTCCATAAAATCAGGACACTTTAATTAAAAATATAAATGCAGAGGCAAATGAATATATCGCTTCTAACTGTCCCAGTGGTAAAGCCACACCAGCTGGAGCCAGGGGTTCTTGGCATCTTGTGCTATGTTGCTGGGAACAATGGGAAATGTTCTTCCTGAGATTCCTTAGTGCATCTCCAAAGCCCTTCATTTCCAAATGGTAAATGGGAAAAAAATACATGTGACTGAAAAAAAGCTATCACAAAATATGAGGAGATGGACTTTGAGGTGTCACTGTTTCATTTAGTGTTTCATTTTAAGGCTAAAATCAGATTTTACTGGAAAATATAGCTCTTCACCTTTTCTGGTTCAAAAGCAGATGATAATTTACTGAAATATTTGGCCCTGGTTGCTTCTGTGGGAGAAAAAAAGTGTCAGATGAAAATAAGGCTTTAGTCTGGTTTAGATTTTAATGGTTGTGTTTTGAGAGGACAGTGCAATGCTGGAGTGCTTGTGTGAAAAGCTGATCAGGAAAGCATTGAGCCATGTTTAATGGAAGAACTTGTATTTTTGCATGGATTTATTTTTACTGCCCATGACTTTCTCTGTCTTCATAGCTAGAAAATTTTCCCTCGTGCTAATGTGTTTGTTTTTTTACTGTGGTCATCTCTAAGCATAACATACCTGAAGACTTTGAAAACCACAGCACTGCTAACAGATGCTCTGAATAGCATTTTGTTTGCTTTTCTGCTGGCTCTGGAATAAATGGAGCTGGTCCCATAGATTTAATTTTTTCTCGCATCAAATGTGACTGCATTTTATGATTTTTAAATTGCAACTACTTTATTTTGGGATCTAGCAGTAGCCAAGCAATCTGGTTAATTCATATCCTTTTTTAACAAAGGGATTTTTAAAAAAAAATTATATTAAGGTTGCTGGCAGCCAGTGCTAGGAGTGTTTTTGGAAACCTCTCTATTTCCATTTTTCCTGTTGTCGGAGCTTCTAAGACAAAGCTAGAATGTTTGGCAGTGCCAGTGAAGGTGGGAGTTTCAAGATGTTTTTTGAGTTGACTAACAAATAACTTCCCTGGTCTGCCACTGTGTCTCTCTGTTGAAGAAATTAACTTTAAAAACAAAGAACATGATGAAATCTTTTCTAAACATTTTTAGGAAACAAATGTCTTGGGATTTAAAGGACCTCGTAAAATGAGTGTGATCATACCAGGAATGAATATGGATCATGAAAGAGTTTCCATCAGACCACGAAATGTAAGTCATACCAGCAGCCAACAGTAAAAATTATTTAAATTCTTTTTCGGGTAGAGTTGGGGGTTTGCATTGGCATTTCTGAAGGTCTAGAAGAACAATGGGATATGTGACTACTACTGTGACTCACAAAAGCACTACAAATAAAGTATTTTGATAACAAAAGATACAGCTAACGTTTCTCAAACTGTGGAAAGGACTCAAATGCACATTTGCATTTAGATCCTCAGCGTTCTCAGTTTCATTCATTGAAGCTGTTTTGAATGTTGAGGGTAATAGTTTAGTCTTTGGGCTAGGACTGATGAATTTTTTCTTCCCTGTTAATGTATTTTTGTCACACGAGCATGTTAAACTGAAGTGTGCATCTGTGGTGTGTGCAGGAACACGAGACACTTCTTGCAAGGTGGCAGAACAAAAATACAGAGAGTGTCATTGAGCTGCACAACAAAACACCGGTCTGGAATGATGACACCCAGTCCTATGTTCTGAATTTCCACGGTCGAGTCACACAGGCCTCGGTGAAGAACTTCCAAATTATCCATGATAATGATCGTAAGTAGAGCTCTCTGTCTGCAAGGTGTAGGAGCAGCCCTGTGTGCAGAGCATGGGAGGGATTCTGCCCTGACGGTTGTCACCTGAGCAGGTTTCATTGAGATCTGTATAAGAGGCTCCAACATTCCATACAGAAGCCATCTTCTCTCTGTGCTTGCAAAAAGTACTTTTTATATGCGTCATTTTTTCTGACAGTAACAAGTCTTGCAACCCTTTATCACTCAAGCTATCCTTGCTTCTCGCTCTGCTATCAGCACACCCACTTGCATGAATAAGTGCTGTGAAGTTTGATGAGTGAGCATGTTTGGTTGGTATTTCGTTGATCTGGGACAGAGGGTAGTGTTGGATGTATGCTTATTTAGTGAGGGCTGCAAACAGCAGTAATTCTCTTTGCCTTCTCTGACCTTTCTTGCAGCTGACTATATCGTGATGCAGTTTGGCCGCGTGGCTGAGGACGTGTTCACCATGGACTACAACTACCCAATGTGTGCACTACAAGCCTTTGCCATTGCCCTTTCCAGTTTTGACAGCAAGCTGGCTTGTGAGTAAAGGGGCGTGGGTGAGCATCCTCTCGAAGGAAGCAGTTTGCCATATGATCCCCAATTCCTGCTGGTGTCACTTGCGGTCCCTACTAAAAAGGTCAGGGAAAAATGCAGTTGTGGAGGACCATTCTGTTGCTGAAGAGAAAGTAAAAGGAATCTTCTGAAAATTCAGGACATTCAGGAAATTGTATTTTCCTTTTTTTTTTTCCTGTCATATTTTTCTGGAAGCGGCATCAAGTTTTTGTAAATAGGAGTTGTCTCTCATGTCCCTGGTTACATTATGGATGTGTGCCATGATGTACTGTACCGTGGCTCCAGTAGCACCCTGACAGTGGTGTCTTTTTTTAAAATCCAGAAAGGGCGAGAGCGCTCCAAAAGTTTCTTTTTACATTTAAGAATCATTTCCGAGGCTGCAGTCGTACCCCAGGGTTGCATTCCTGCATCAACTAATCAGAGCTTCATATCATCCAGCGTAAGAGAAAGATGAGGAAAAGAGATGCACTTTTTTTTTTTGTTTTCGATTGTGCAAGGATCTCATGTAGTATAAAGCTGAGTCTGAAGGTTGAAAACCTCTACTGGACTGAACTTGATGCATTGCTATTGTACATGTAGTAGGGCATGATGAATTTTAATTGCAGTAGGAGGAAATGGAGAAGTAGAAAGCACAAAATAATGTTGCACAAGTCACTTGAATTCTAAGCTGTCATTATGTTTTAACATCTACATGCTTTTTAATTTGTTTCAAATGGAAATGTACTTGCAGTACAGAGAAGGAAAAGGAAAACATCTAGATGCCAAGAAAGCATAACTTATGTTGAATTTGGCATTTTGTGTGCTGGGAATTTATATCCTTGTATTGCTGTGGTAATTCAAACACATATTTTGTATGAAGTGATATAAACAGTTGGATAAAAGCATTCTGCAGAGAATCTTATTATTTTGAACAGGCTGTGTAAAGCTGAGGAAGGTAAATGGAAATATTTTATTAAATTTGTCTGGCCTTTTGAGCTTTTACAATTTGTCGATTGCATTTTTTGAACTTTGAGCAACAACCACTTTTCATATTTATTTCCCATTGTAAGAATGCTTGAAATCGATTGAAACTGTGTATGTTGTTCTCTGATGTAAACGTGCCAGCTACTGAGCTAAATCCTTCTAGGCAAATCTAGTGTATGCTGCATACAAATGAGACACTGGCAGGACACAGAATAGCTTAAAATAGTGCAGATTTTCTGTTTCCTTTTTTCTGATTTATCTGGACTATGTAAACAAATACCATTTCAAAACAAAACACAAGCAAAGAACAAGCTGTTATTATCTTCCCTCCTGAACATCTCAAAAGCCAGGAGCTGCACCTCAAAAGCACATTGTAAAACACCTTTAAAAATAATGGTCTTGCTGCTATTGTTCTGTACAATGTTGTCCAAAATGGCACACAGAGTAATAGAATTTATATGTTCACCAGAAGGGTATTGAAATATGAGTGAGGTAGTAGCTGCATTTTATACTGTGTGTATTCAGGCCCTCCTTTTTATCCCTTATAAACTCTTGCACTGCACAACCAGAGATTATGCAATGCAAAAATGAGACCACGTCTGATTGTCTCGGAGTTGACAGGCCCTTTTTGACTGTAGGGGACAGGCCATAACGCTCTCCTTAAGGCTGTGCCATTTGGACTGTATAATTTCACCTAACAAAAGAAATATGCTCTCCTCACCTTTGCCCTCAGCTATCCTTCCCGGTATACAGACAAAGAAACTTCAGATAAGAGATGAAAATAAATAATTGCCAGCATTTTTTCTAATCTTTTAAACAATCTATGGGAAGAAAGTCTGCTGGCTTTAAACAGTGTTTTCTTGATAGACTCAGCTTGTCAAATATTATCTTTAAGTAACAGAAAGCTCTGTCTTTTTTTTCCCCACACATCTTTTTGCAAGAATCCTTTCCATGCAATGGTATAAAACGGAAAGACACCTTTTGTTTGAGAAAAATGAGCATCAGTTCCCTCAGTGAATGATTGAAGTGCTGAGTCATGAGCTGCAGGGCGATACTTGGGCTTTTCACATGGGTGCTTTGTTTTTCTCTCTAGCTGGTGGTTTCCCACAGTTTCACATCTCCATCTGTCATCTCACTTTGGATTTAACGCAGAAGGCCCTTAGGCCTCTGCTTACCTCATGTCAGCCTTTGAAAACTAGTTCCAGTGACCACCAGAATTTTTTGTTGGGACTACTGCAAAACCAGCCAGGGATTTCCATTGCTGGTATTTAGGTGTGATGTGGATTTCAAGAACTCAGCAGCATGGGAGTGGTTGAATCTGCATGGCTTGAATTCTGTGCCTTGCCAGTCACACGCTTACTTTAGAGCCTGAGAAAGCGGCACCTGAGAAAGTGGCACCTGACACAGTTTTCTGCCCCTGTCCTTGCACAACACTGTGTCAAAGGAACCGAGTGTCTCGTGGTGCAAATACACAATCTGCTGGCTTTGGTGGTGGAGTTGGTTTAGGAAGGGTTATTTTTAACCCGGATCATAACAATTGTCTGACTCACATCATGACCCCCCAGGGAATTGGCATGAAAGGAAACTCATGTGCAGTGAACTCCTGCACAAGGGTGAGAATGAGGGGCTGCCAGTTCAGCTTCTTGGGACAATTTTGCTGCCAGCACATTGTGTAACCTCACTCTCACTGCATGTTCTTCCCAGCCAGGTATTTTTTTTTAACGTGTAACCATGCCAGGAGGAAAGTGGTGACTCAAATTCCCATCATCTTAACAGAATCGTACAGGGCCATCAGCCAGTGAGCTGCTGAGGGAAAACCTCCCCACAATAAACTGAGGTCACTAGAGGGGGATGTTAACCTGGGACTAAGCAATGAGGAACTCTCGTTAAATCTGGTTCAGTTAGAATAGGATTTGTTCCTAATGGCCTTTGCCAAAACCCTAACTCCTCACTATTGTTGAGCAAGGTGCTGGGTTTGATTCATTTGGCCTTCACCTTCTGCTGTGGAAGCAGTTTCAAAGATTAATTCAAATCTGTATAATTTCTGATGGATAATTTTTGCTGGATATTTTCTGGTGAAGGTCACATGCAAGGTGATACCACAAGTTTTCCAGCACATCTCTAAATTTTATTCTCCTAGCTTGATAGAGTCAAACCAGGTTCTGTCTCAGCATATAGTCCAAATGAAATTATGTTTTCCTCACAAAGTTACATTTTCATCCCCACCAGTAATAAAATCTTGGTACCAGTAGGTATTTTCAGAGACACGTGCACGCTAAAGTAACCAAGGAGTAGTTCGTGGTACACTCCTGTTAGTAACTTCTGCTGGGCCTGCATTTAGTGTGCAGCAGGGCATAACCTTGTTTACTCAGTGTGACAAAGAACAGAATGGCCCCGAGCTGTGTATTTCCTTCACACAGTCTTTGTGAGTGTTTGGATACAGTAGATTTAATGTTATTTAAAATCCCAGTATTGATGATTTTTTGCATCTGCTGTTGATTTTGGCAGAGTTGTAAACAAATTCCTTGCCTGAACTGCTTATGGGCAAATACTGCATGCTTTAATGAGAGTTCTTAATCTAACTTGTCACTCTGTTTACATCAAACAGTTTCTTCCTGGCCCTTTATCTAATTTTCTTCATCTCTGATGTTCTGTTCTTTCTCATTCTCTTCCCAATTCCTTTATCTGCTCTTCAAGGATGTGCAACTCAAAAGTGTTTGACAATATTGCTCAGTGATCTCTCCACAGATGAATAATGCCTTTGGTGCACATTCAGTGATGCTCCTACAATAGAAGCCTTATCAGAGGGGTGAATTTGGCCCTTTGGCTTTTCAGCACAGTAAATTAACACATTAAAAGGTAGCAGATAAAAAAGCTTGCCTAAAATATAATCAGAATTTTTCTCAGTAAACATTCAGTTTCCAAACCATTGGTTGCAAATCAGTGAGCAGAGCTGTCCACAATCCTGGAGGCAGGCTGTTAGATTCCCTTTGTAGTGCTTGCCTTATTTTTCCTTTTTTTCCCCAAAAGGTTGAAAGTGATTTTGTGAGCTGAAGTGTGTTGGTGGCCTAAAATAGTTTATTTTTTAGAAGCTAGGCATCACTCTGCTCCTTTTGTAAGATAATATATGGCACATAAAATAGTAATGCCATAGGCTCTTGTTATAAATTCTGCTGTTAAGAAATCTGTGAGAATGGTTTTGTAATAATTACTGGGCAAGTCTCTTGCTATTCAAGTTGCCTTACAGTAGTGCTGGAGTTCCCAGCTGGCTGTCCTCATGAGGTCCTAGCACTGAAAGAGTTGAAGTGAAAAGGGCTCTGTAATAAAATCTGGTGGCTGCACAATGGAAAAATATCATCGTGGAGTCAAATGACACCACAGAGTTTTATCTGTCTTGGTGAACCGATGCCATCAATTCAAACCTTCTGAGGTTTTGCTCCCTTGTGATGAGCAAAGTGGGGGGCTTTAAACAAGCAGAGACACCAGTGAGGTCTCTAAAAATATTGGGCATTAGACCTACTTTTCTGCTATAAAAATCTTACCCCTACCTGGGCAATGCCCATTAAAAAATCAGAAAATCAATCCAGTCTTTACTATGGAAAATAATTTCTAGTTCTTGTATCGTAGCTTTTTACGAATTTTATTATTAATTTGTGATTTCACATAAGGATAAAACAAGGATGGGGAAACAAGAGTTTTTGCCCTGAAGGGATGATGAGTCTCGACCAGTATCAGAATATTTTGTCTTTGTTTATTGTACTAGGACAAGAGAAGGGGTTGCCTGGTGTTCTGGGCAGAAAAGGTTTCTCCCAATGTATTGCAGGTGTCAGAGGGAAGATTCTAGGTTTGATCCTGTGGCAGTCTGTTTGCCCCATACTATCTCACTGCTCTCCTAAAACATCATTTGTGAGGTTCTTCCTGGTTTTACAGAAGCCTGTGCTCACCGATCAGATATCTTTGCTTGGCAGTTAAGGACAGCACAGCAGTCACCTTTATTAGAATTATGGGCTGATGACTCAGATTTCTCAAAAGGCCTCATTTTGATTACTAGAATAAAGTAGTTTTATATATATAAATCTTGCAGTAGAGTTAATCTAACTGTAGGTGCAGGCTTCTCTTGTACGTGCTACTTAATGAAATCAGGTTCCTGTTGTTCCTCATGTACACAAAGTACCTTGCAGGGTTCTTCTTTGTAAGTGTTTGAAATTAATCGTGTAGATATTTTTCATTTCCTTTTGTTGCTCGCCAAGGAACTGAGAAAAGAATTTGCACAACTATCTCAATGCTTTGGTGTTTTGCTATGAACTATAGCTCAGTAGCTGATACTCACAAATGCCTGTATATTGGATGAAAATGCATTAAAACTTATTTTGTATGTTGTATTTTATTTAGCTGCCTATACATTTCCGATTCCCCGTTTTCAGGAAGGGTATGTTTATCTATACCTTCACTGAGAAGACTTGAATTAACTGGCTTTCCTGAAACTCTTTACTGGAACCAGTACTCTGGTTTGCCAAATGGCTCTAGGAAGAGGACACTGTTCAGAAAAATTACGCTCACATTTTTGAGAAAAAACCTTCCCTATTCACATCATAATTGGATTATACAATAACACTGGAAGCTTATCATGGTTTTATTTAAGCCTGCAATGGCAGTTTGAAAATTGCTCTGACAAACGCTTGTTAAGCACATGAAGTGTAACTAAGTCCTACGTGAGAGTCAGAACCTCACAAGTACCTTGCACACTGATGATCTGTGCTTGGGTACAGGCAAAAAAAGTCCTGAAAAGTCAAAATCTGTGTTAAAATCAACACAGTCTTCTAGGCCGATTCAACACAGGCCTGGGGATCAGGTCACCGGGGCTTTAATCCCAGCTGAGTGTCTGACTTTGTGCGCATCTCGGAACCTCTTTGTGCCTCTGTTCCAGTGAGTTGCATGGAGCTCCCAGTTTCTGGCCTGGCTGTGTCCATCTCTGTTCTGCTCAGAGGCCTGCCGGGAGTGCTTTGAGGCTGGTGGATGTTGCCGTGCTCAGAACCCAATTTAACGCTCCCCGAACCAACCTAAATATGAAGTTTTCTGCCACCTATGTAGAAACCACGTAACTGACCAACCCCTTAGGATAAAATCTTGATGCTGTTGAATTCTATGGAAATCTTCTCAATGATTCCATTGAGGCTTCAATTTTTTTACCTTGTGCTATTTTTGGTTACTAAAAGTGCAGAAAAACGAGCAAGGACAAACCATCTGATACACTTTTCCTTCTGACAGTGACATGTTGTTGGTTGTGTTTTACTTTGCAGCATCAGTTGTTTTAAAACTATTATTCCTGAACACACTGCAGAGGTTCAGTTAATGCAACTGCGTATTTATGCTTTTATGTAGCAAACTGAGACACTTGGCAATAGTGCTCAGTTGTGACAAAAGGGCAAATTGCCTTTTTGTATTTTTGTTTGTTTTTTTTCTTTCCCTTGGATGTGACTCAGCTGTTCAAAACTTGTTACTGCCCACTTTGACTCTGTCATGCACATCTGATTTAAAAACAATGAGCCTCATGATTTATGACTACCTTTATACTGAGCTGGGATGTTTACAGGGTTTCTCACATTTCACCCTGTATCTGTGGCTCCTTACTGAGGCTGTCCCATTTGGCACAATGCCATTGGAAGTGTCAGTAATACATGAAGTGCGCTCTCTAAAAGTAACAGAATGTAATTTAAAAACATTGTTATAAATTTTAACATTAAAGTCTAGCTAAGTTTGATGCTTATAGTTTGGATGAAATTGCAACAAGATTATTCGTTTAAAATTTTCTTTCCTTAAGCTTGGATTGAAGCTCGAGCTCACATTTAGGAGATTTAGTAAGCTTTAGTAAGTTTCTGATCCTGCAGCTCCATGCAGACTGCCAGACTGTGTCTGCAGCAATCTGTCAGTGTGATGAGGACACACCAAGTGATGAGAATTCCAAAGTCCTGGCAAGAGTGCACTTCCTAATTCTCTTAGGCACTCTTGAACATCACATAAGAAATTGTGTACCTTTCCTATGTTGACTTACCAAATAACAGCAGGAATATTTTCTCTCCCTTTGAATTTTAAGTTTTTTTAAGGCCTACTATCTAGGTAAGTGTAATCTTACCATTTAGTCTTGATGTGCTGGAAAATTATATCCTGCGATCACTTATTCTGCCAGTGCAGAAAATCTCACCAGTACACGAAACCAGAGTGTGTTGGGTGGGCTTTGGGCACTGCTCGTGGAATCAGTTAGGCTGGAAAAGACCTCCAAGATCATCAAGTCCAGCCTTTGAAGTTCAGTGTTCAAACAAGTTTATGAGCCCTGGCACCTCATAGCAGGAGGTCTTCATCCAGTCTGGGCCAGCAGAAGACAACCCAATTATTGCCATCCTGTTCTCTTCCCTAGGGAAAATCTCCTGTCCTTCTAGAATTAGAACCGTGTTGATCCTGATGTGTCTTTAAACATGACAGCATTTTTTAGCTATTTTAAAAATGTTTTCAAAGATGTGGTTTAAGCTCAAATAAAACAGTCTTTGAAGTAGTTAGAGGTGTACCAAGTTGGCTTAGTTGAGAGGCAGCTCCTTTTTCCAGCCATTTCCTCAGCTGTCATATGAGCAGAGCTTGATAGTCCTGATGGAAAA
>WEIT01001120.1:80175-107017 GCA_013389985.1 Dryoscopus gambensis
CTTGATAGTCCTGATGGAAAAACATAAGTTAGCTATTATGTCATATATATATATATATATCAGCATATTATATAATAATATGCTTTCCTTGGGTTTTGCCTTATGATGCTGCTGGCTCATGCACCACTACATTTCTTTCTGAAGGGCAGTACTTCCACTGCTAAACACAGGTAGAGCAGTGTTTTCTAGTGAAGTCTCTGCCTCATTTCCTGCTGCCTTACATGTGGAGATTTGGTATTTGATGCTAAAAATGTAAACTTTTCATGCAAGAAAAAGACGGGATTTCTAGACAAAATTACAGACACTTAGTGCCATATGCCTGGATTGGCAGAAGGCTTTCTTTGCCAACCAGGAATGTTATTACTCCTTATTGTTCCAGCTGTTGCCATGGGTGAGCATGAGGAGACAGAGGGTCTCCGTTATGAACTCCATCCTGAAGACTAAACTGTTTCACTTTAGAATATTGGAAAACCAAACCATGTAACTACAGAGTTCTCATCAGGCAATTAAGTCGCACTGAAATCGAGTTTAATGCAAATTAATTTATGAGAATGACCCCAAACAAACACCAGAATGCTGAGCAAATGTCAGGAACTGAAAAGTTGCTCAGCAAAATATTTAAATCAAGCTCGCTGAATTTTCCTACGTAAAAAAACCCAATGAGGCTCTATTTCATAATTGTGTTTAGTTGGGGATTCAGTGTTTCATAATGTGGGCTGCAAAGATAGGAATTCTGTGTACTGTTAATTCTAACTTCTGATTTAAAGTAGGGCTGCAGCAGTGATGTGTACTCTTACAAGATTTGTAATAGTGTCATCTCAAAAAGCTGATTGTGGGATATAACTCTTTAACTGATGAATTCTCCAGAGTTACTGAGTTCAGTGACACTCTGACAAGGTTTTTTGTTGGTTTTCTTTTCTTTCCAAAGACACCCCAAACCCCTGTTTTCAAAAGCACCGGTTATTCTGTCTTTTCGACTACACTGCACAAGTCCATGAGGTGGAATTCCTCTTTGGTATCACTTCAAATACTTTCTTGCAGGTGGTAGATGCTTTTCAGCTTCTTGGCACTCTGTGTTACTGCAATTCCTTGTTTTGTTTTAAGCTCCCTGATTTTTTTCCCCACCTTCTCTTCTTTCAAACATATTGAGGTTTTTCTATATGGGGACACTCCAGAACGCTAAGTCAGTGAAAGCTCTATAAATCCAATATCTTTGAATTAAAGTGTGTTAAATCCCTGTGTATATGTTCTCGTTTTGAAGTAGGGTGGCCTTCAATTCTGGTTGCATAATCCTCCACCTGGGTATTCATCAAGTTGGGCAGTTCAAGGTTGTTGGGGAATTTTAAAGTGCTGAACAGGTTTCTGAGCAAGACTCTGGTGAACATGTAAAGGATTTCACCCCTCTGCACTCTCAGGGTAGCACTTAGGATTTACCGTACCACATTTCTCGGCTTCTTGAGCTGTACCTCAGAGCTCAGCACCTGCACAGTAGAGGCCACGTTTCCCAAGTCCTGTTTTCCTACTGCAGCAGTTTTCAGCACTCTCTGATTTATTGCCACCTGTATGATGAACTTAAGCTTCCTGACAACAGTGTGCTTTGTATTTGGGATTTTGTGGCTGCCAGGATGCTTTACTGGTGTTGCAGAGCTTGACCCTGGGAGTGTGATGTAAATGATGCCAGTAGAGCTGGGTTTATTTTACAGGGCCCATCAGAGGGTATGCTTGTTTCTCAGAAAATAATCATCCTTTCTCTTTTTCTTCTTCATTTCTATCTGCCTGGATCTGGAGGATGAGAGCCCCTCTTAGCATTCATGCAAGCAGCCACCGTGTCAGAAAAGCACACACAGCGGGTTTATCACGGAGCAATGCAGCTCTCCCGTGCTCGCTGTCACCCTGCTCTGTCACAGTGCATGTTTGTCCCCGTGTGCTGTCCCCTACCTTGTGTGTCTGTCACCAGTCAGAGGACACGGCTGCAGAGGCGTGCATGGAAGCATGGCAGAGAAAATGCTGAACCGAAGCCATTAAATTACAGCTCTCCCAATCCTGAAGAAAGAGCTCCTCCTGAAGGCAAAACCTGGGACCTATGGCTCTTTAAGTTACTTGAACTTCCCTTGCGTTTGCATTGCATTTAAGAAGATAACACCTTTTTGTTACATTTGCACTATTTTGAGCCGTAAGTCCAGAAAAAGGCAGCACAGAATCCAAGGAGTGCAGCTGCAGAGAAGCAAACCAAAGTGCAAACAAGCCCCATTTGCAGCTGTGGGGGAAGTCCAGCGTGCAGGCCGGGCAGGGGGATGTGCTGGGAATGGCAGGAGCGTGATTTCCTGCTGGAGAATGGGCACACTGCTTGGCACTGCTTAGAGGCAGCCACGGATTTCAGTGTGCACTGATAGACTGATGGTCGCTGCTTATGTTGTGTTACATTGGTAAGAACTCTGCCCATACCGGTTGTTTCTCATCTAAACTGCTCGATTTCTGTTCAGATTTCTTCATGATGTCATTTTCACCCATTTATTTCCATGTCAGGCCTAATCCTAAGCCTGTGGTGTAACCAGTGCTTCTTTCTAACCTCTGTTGTGTCTCTATAATGCCACACTTGTATGTCCCTGCCAGTTCTCATGTCTTCTTGTCTGTCATTTTTAAATGTGGGCTTAACTGGATCACAAAAATTGGGCATTACTGGCATGAATATGTCAGAAAATTGGATTTGGAAGGGAGGCCAAAGTTTGCTCTTACATACATCCCATGAAGACTTGTTGACACTCAAAGGGGGATCTAGAATATCTGTTGGTGAAAAAAGTTCAGCTTTTCCCTCAAATGTGCTGCCAAATTCAGCCATGTCATTACTGCATCTCCACAGGGCATTTAGAGAAACAACCTTGCCCATGATTTAGGGGATGAAATAGGGGATAACTGAACCCGCACAAGAAATAGCAAATCACACAGGGAGTTTCCCTAAGAAACAAGGTCTGCAAGAAATAAACCTCTGAAAAACACGTATGAAAAAGACAACTATTGGAGCTTTATTAATATTTAATATCTTAAAACTGTAAACATTTTTTCTGGTGATTGAAACTAAGTTTATTTCAAACTAAAATCCTGTGCTCAGTGACAGGAAAATCAGGTCCTCTGACAGCTGTACGCAAAGCATAAAGGGGACATACAAACATGCCCAGCAGGATTCTCAGTATTAAGGGTGGAGTGGGTTTAATTTATGATTTTCCTAACATTTTCTGGGTTTAGATGTGCAAACACTTGTGCACACACACATACAAATTTGGATAAAGTGTTAAAAAAACTCCATTGGTGGAGTTTTCCCATTTTCCCTTCTGTTCACAGTGACAGCATAAACCATGACATTAATTTGCCTTGGTGTTAATTATTGCAAAATATCTCTGAAAGACCCAGTTATTTGAAACCGATTTTAAAATCATGTTGAACGAGTGATTTTTTTTTTCTGTTGAAAAGATTTTAAAAAGTTATTCTGTCTCATGCTTTCCATGTAAGTGTCTGTACCTATTACAGAGAGCCATCTGCTTTTCCTTTGAGCTGCCTTTTCAGTGGGATTGATCCATGCAGCGAGCCAATCTCTACGCCACGATCACAAGACCAGGGCTTTTGTTTCTCCCTTTCGAAGAATTTGTTATACTTAAGAGCAGGGAAACAAAACAAAAAATATCTGTGGAGGATGTTTTGTAATTTGTTGCATCTCTAGAAGTATCTCAGAAAATACATACTCTTGAGGTGGCTCATTTCTGAGAGTTCCTAGTGGACACTGAGCTGATTTTGTACTTTCCAACACTGTCTTCATCCAACTAAGGACAGCCTGAAAGATCCAGTGTTCAGGAGCAGCTGTAGAAATACCCATTTTAGAATATGTTGAGACTATATCTGCCTGTAAAGAAAAATAACCTTTGTTTCTGACTTGTTTACTTAAACTTCAAGAAGCAGAAAATGTGCTACATGAATGTTTCTGTCCCTAGAAAATGAAAAAGCAGATTAATTAGATTTTTTAAGGTGTTTTTTTTTTATTCCCGCAGTAAACATTTTCTGACTCATCCCTTTGCCTTTCTTAAATAAACCAATGTTATACAGTAGAATTTGAATATGTTATGGTCCATATTTCCTGTATATTACATGGAGTTTAAAGAATGGAATATATCTAAATTGACCAAAAATTACCTAGTCAAGAGAACTAACATTTAACCAGACATGTTTTTTCACCATAGCTGTAACATGTCAGGCTTGTTTGCACACAAAACTGTTTTGAGCAGTCAGGCATCTTCCTTTTTGTTCCAACCTTTAGAGAGTTTTAGATGAACCTGCAAGAATGTGCTTTTACAAATTAAATTTTTTAAAGAAACCCTTTGGTATTCTGGAGTAAATGTATTTATTTACCAGTATGTGCAAGGACTGATTTTTGTATTCTCACATAATTTACCTGCTGTATGTCATAGAGGCTCCGGTGTTTGTGAATACAGAACACTGTGCAGAAAAATTAAACTTAATTTGTTCAAAACAAAGATGTCTTTCCCTACCCAAGGTCAGAAACACCTCAAAAAATTACTTCCACTGAATATGGAGTTATTTAACATAAGGAGTTTCCAGTACCATTCAAGCTGTATTTTTACAGTTTCCTCTGACAGGAACAATGTACTTTGGGTAATCTTGCACTTGGGCAGGTGTTTGATCACAACAGAGAGGAGGAGTGGTCTCTGAGCACTAAGCCATCCCAGGAACATCACTGAGAAAAAGGAGAGGTGTCTATTTGCTCTTTAGGAATCTGTGCCCCTCAAAGAACTGGTGAAGCTCCAAAGCTGAGAAAAATCACTTGACCAGACCAACCTTTCCAGCTGTGTTTGGGAGGCTCAGTCTGTCTGAGCTGGTGTTGCATTCATGTGCTTTGAAATACGTGGTCAGTATAAAACCACTGAAATATAGATGATTTTCTAACTCTTACCTGGGTTCTCTTCTCCAGTGTTTGTGATACATGAGGTGAGAAACAGTATTTTTATTAGGATGTGCAAGTAATTAGAAGATTATTGCACAAAATTGTTCTGTATTCTCAAAGATAAGCGTAATTTTCTTAGCTGGAAAATTAAAAATCTGACATATAGACACTAATTGCTAAGGCAAAGAGTTAGGTCATAAACTTCTTAAAATATTTATTTGTTTTCCAAATACTATTTGATAACTAATGCTCTTTAGAGTATTTTTGGGACCAGCAGTGATCTTACTTTTTGCTTTTTTCCTGATGCCATGGAACAGCCTAAACAATCTGTAACCATTCTCAAATACCCAGGGAGAACTAAGCCCATTTGTGGGTTTTAAAATCTAGTTTTATCATAATATTTCATTTTAACAACACATGTGCTGTTTCTTTCAGCTTTAACAAAAAGTACAGCCATTTCATTTGCCAGCTGGGGAACATCACAAGTAAAGGAGAATGTGCTTTTAAACAGCCTGAACTCTTCCAGTGGGCGTCCACCTGAGCTTCTATGACTTCTTCTCAAATTCCCAGCTTTGCTGATGTTCTGACCTATGATTTCCATTTACTTAATAGCAGTTCTCTAAAAACCCTAATTTTGTTCAGAAAAACTCTACTTCAAATTGTGAGTGTTCTCTATTAGAAGTGAACAGTTAATAGAGAAAGCTGGGCACACGCATGCGATGGTCCTTTTCTAAAATGACATTTCTGTTTCAGAGGGGGGAAAGCTGAGGCAAAAGGAGAGAAGGAAATGGTATATAAACATTTTTTTATATATATACATATATAATTACATATAGGAGGAATCCAGTTTGAAGGCTGCGGGTGAGCTGCTGCACGAGGCATGGCTGGCTACATGCAGAGAGCACTCACTGGTCCCCGGGGAGGGGCTGCCAAGGCCATCGACGCCTCAGGGCTGAGCTCTTGAGGCTCTCTGGCACCACCCAGCCAACCTGCATTAGTGTCATCCTCTCCTGTCAGTGCTGCAAAGAAACCCAGAGCCTTTAGCTGTGTCACAGGTGTTAAAGGAGCCCTAACAACTCCTAAGGTGCAAGGGATTAGAGGCCTTGTAAGGCACAGGTAAAAGAGGAGTTCAGCTCCTTGTTTTTCATGTAAAAAGGGGGTTCAAGTCCCTCGTAGTGCTTGAAACAATTGAAAGTAGACCTGGCATTGAAAAGAGGACCCCCTTGGCTGAGGTTCTGCAAACCTGGGAGAAAATGTCTGGTACAAAAGAGGTATTCCAAGAGCACACAACAACGCTGTGCCAAGAGGATTGGGCAGCTCACACCTCGACTGACAGCTCGGCAGAGCAGTGCCCATCACGAGGAGCTCCTGATGAACACAAACTCACCTTTCTGCGGCCATGTGGATTATTGGTCCGTTTGGAACCATTGCACCTGGCATGTTGGAACAAGGGTGGTGAGGCCAGACCCGTAATCGAGGCTCCAGACTGGTTCTGAGGGCTGGGTTGATTGGGCTGAGACACAATGCGGGGCTGGGTGGTGACTCCGGATGTGGCACAGGCCCTTCCCAGGGGCTGCCCCAGCTGTGGTGGGTGGCATTGTCATGGGTGATCCCCCCACACCCCATCCCAGCGCCAAGGGCCAGATGTGAGCAGTTCTGCGGGGGTGGCTCCTGGCCAGCACCCCACCTTGTGGTGCCCATCCTGGCTTGGAGCTGATGCAGACCAGGGAATCCAATTTATTTCATTAAAGCAGAGTGTCCTGGAGGCCCGTGATGGATGTAGACACAGTGGGCTGCCTGCCCTGTGCTCCTGGGTTTGTGCCTCACGGAGCATCACGGTTCCAGCGACAGCCAGTGAGCACTCGCCAGCCTGTGACAATCCAGGGAAAGGGTGTCAGCCTCACACTGGGCTGTGCCTGTATCCACAGGAGGTCTTTGAGGTCACCAGCACATCTACTACCATGTCCTTGGGATTACTGGGGAATGATTTAAGGGCTTGCCTGAACACTGGGGTGAGGCTGACACTAGACCAGATTGGTCAAAGCCCAAGCCAGCCTGACCTTGAATATTTACATGCATGGGGCATCCACACTTTCTCTGGGCCACCTGCTCCAGCACCTCCCCACCCTTGTGACCACAGGCAGGTCCCTCAGCCTGCCCTTGAGTGCCGTGGGCCCCAACTCCTCACCATCTCCAAGGCCTGGGCTGGGCCCATACCCATCAGTATCTTTCCTGGGCTGCGGAGACCAAGAGGGGACAGAGGAATCCATAGGCACTCACCAAAATCCCAGGAAAGAGAGGAAGAAAGAATTTTCACTGTTATTTTTTTGGTTTATTGGTTTGGTTTTTTAAAATTTATTTCTCAACACTGAAAAGAACTTCTTATGAAGCAGCTAGAAGGGACCTCCTCGTGAAGGCCAGCACTTCTTCCTGGCCGAGCTGCCATCTGCTGCTTCTGCAAAGAAACAGCTGCCTACATTCTTGGCTGGGTCTGCTAATATTTGTCATGCAAGGCTGACTTCACTCACCCATCAGGGAATGTTGTTGTCCTCAGGCTGAAGAAACCCCACCTCCAGACCCCAGGAACCTCAGTGGCCCTCTTGGGGACAACTCCTATTACCTCAGCAGAGCAGTTTGGTGGAAGCCAAGTCAGTTCATGTCCTTTCCCTCTGGCTCAGAGCAGAGGAAGGTGGGGGCGGGGTATGGGAAGGAAGGGCTCATATCATGCATAGCAATCAACAAAATAATTGTTGATGCTGGGAGATGGAACAAGTGAGCCAGCAGGACAGGCCCCATGTGGAGGCTGGGACTCCATAATATTACCTAGCACATTTGGAAAGAAAAAATTCCTAGGGCTCCATGCCTTCATTATGATCATTTTACTCTGTTTAAAAAACCTAGTCTCAAATTGCTGATGTTATAACCTAAAAAAACCCAGGATGTAAGGTGGGATCAGAAAAGCATGATGTGGGCATGAAAGTTTGTAAAAAGAAAAGTTTCTAAAGTTTCTAAAAGTTTCTAAAAACCACTCCTAATTAAGGGGTCATGGGCGCAACAGGTGATGTTGCCAAAGTACCAAATAAGGAGGATGACAGCATTTTCATCCTTGTCTTGTTGCTTATTTTTCAGTCATGCAGGTGCGGATTTTGAGCCGCCAGAATTCCTGGAGGCATGCACTGGATGTCGTCCCTTCCATGTTGGCAATGGCTCTCATGGTGCAAAGGCTGATGCTCCTTCTCCTCCTCCTTCCCCTCCTCTTCCTCCACCTCCTCCTCCTCTTCCTCCTCCTGCACTGTCGATTGCTATTTTTCAGGCGCAGGGAAAGCCACTCCCTGTTTGGCTGCTGTCGGATGTGTCTCTGCGCCGTCCCAGGCAAAGGTGGGCGGCCACCCAGCTCCCTGCTCCAGCTGCTCCCTGGCAGGCCGATGTCCCTGGGCTGCACATCGTTCTCTGGTGGGCACAGAGCCAAGCTCTGCATGGCCATGACCAGGGAACTGAGGGCGGTGCCACTCGCGGCAGCAGGGTGGTGTTGCTCCTCCTCTTCCAGTGCCCCCTTAGCGTCCTCCTGGCACATGTCTTCCTCTTCGGCCATCACTGGAAGGGGCCCTGCTGTCGTCCCTTACAGAGGCAGGCTGCCATCCGCCTCGCTGCTCCGGCTTTTCTTCCTTCCACACATTCATCAAGGGCCTCGGAGCTGGGTGGGCAGGGGAGCAGCTGCAGAGGGCCCTGCTTCTATGGTGCTGGAGCTCTCAGGGGTCTGGTGACATCACAATCAGCCACTGTGACTGGGCCAGGGAGTGCGGCCCAATACATCGCGTTATGGTGAGCCTGTGGCCTGAAAAATGCCCAGATATGGGAGAAGGAGGAGGGTCACATCCTGCCTGCCACGCTGCTTGTACAAGAAAGGCTGTCCCTTGGGCACAGGGACTGCCCACCACCTCCCCTCAGGAGCCCTTGGCTCCAGCACCGTCCTCATCCCGTACCTGGGGTTGCCTCAACAAGACAGTGGCAACAACATTCCAAGAGCAAAAAAAAAACCTGCAGGTTTCCAGGAAGAAGGAAAAGCCTGCCTGCTACCTTCAGTCTGAGGGTCCCCCTCACGCTGTTCTCTCCTTTACAGACAACCCTTAACACTGCTCTTTTGGTTTTAGTCTCTGGGGATATTTTTAGTGCTCTCACACATTGTGGTCCACTTCCTGCAGTCATCTGGGAATTTCACCACGGCTAAGGCAAAGTTAAAGCACAACTCACAGAGCTTCAGTCTTGCTCAAACAAGTAACACAACATGGATTAGGCTACCATTCCAACAACACGGAGTAACTGGGAAAGGGGCAGTGGGGCAGCACAGGAGCTTTGTGGATTATAGTGACAGCAGTTTCTCAAGCGTAGGCAGCAATGACAGAGTTGAGAGAGTCACGTGTGTGACTATGACCTGCTCTGCTCACCAGTTAACATTCAGCTAAGAGAAAGAAGGCATATTTTGCCCTTCAGCATGCCAGTAAACTCATATTGATTAACTCTCCTAACTGGTAGCACACAGATGTTTTTGAAAAAGTCAGAAGAGGCATTTGGTTAACTCTGGGATGACAAAGGGCAAAACCAAGGACAGCTCCTTTGGAACTGAAAAGGAACGAGTCACAAATATCTGCTCCAAAATACAAGGCTTCAAAAATCAAGGACAAAGCACTGTTGGCAACATCATGGTAACCCATGATGAGTGCATGAAAGAGAGCAGTGGCTTCCAGTTCAGGCAGATGATGTGACTGGTACCACGAGAATTCAACTGGTACAAGGAGATGAACACAGAGAAGACTTCACTGGGAACAAAATCCACGTGAATAACAGCTTACGACCTCTACCCTTACCATCCGGATGGCATCCTGTTGTCCCTATCAATCAAGTACTTTGGTGTTGCGCTTTCTCAGTGTGCCTGTCTCCTCTGAATCACTGACTTTTTGCTTTTCCAGTGCTGCATTTTCGTTTTCTGACTCCACAGACAGGTCCTCTTGGCTTGTCTCTTCTACTTCACTGCAGCTCTCCGAGTGGAATCCAGCGTTCTCTGCTACGACAGCAGGATCATCATCACAGCAACAGCAGCACTCCCCAGTGCTCTGGCTGGGTGGAAGGTCACTCTTCTCCTCACGGATGAGAGTTACCTCATCCTTTTTCTGCATTAAATCCTGACCACCCATTCCCACAGTGAGATCATAAGGATACTCCTCATCTTCCATGCCCTCCATTCTTTCTGCCAGCTCTTCTGGAGAGGGCTGGCTCAGGTCAGGGTAATCTACAAGGATTGTGTCCTGTTTGCGCTTGAAGCAATCAGAATTATCGTAGACAGGATAGGTCTCTTCTGGATAACCTTAGGAATAAAGAGATACGCAGCTTGGAGTATTACCAGCATTTAGGAGTCCTGACTTCAGTGGGGGATGCAAAGTTGGCCAGGACAGTTGTTTTTTTTCTACTGCCAGTGTAAGTGTCACCTCTTTAATGCCATGTACACATCACAGTATTAAATCCATGGCAAGAATGTGCAAAGCATGTCTCCTTGGGAAATGATAAAAAAAATTCACTTATTTTTAGGAAGCTGCGATATCAACCCTGCCTTTGAGGAGTGAAAGCTGAGCTTTGCTGGAAGCTATGGGGGCTAACAGGTAAAAATGGTGTGTCTTAGATCTTTAAATGGATCTCTTTTTTTTGCCTACAGATTGACTGATCCATGGTTTGAACACTTGCTATAAACAGCATTACTTAGAAAATTGAAAAGACAGATACATCAATGATTTTTTGCATTTCATTTTAGAAATAACATCATAAACTTGACTTTATGAACAGAGCTCAAGGCCACTGTTTATGCTTTATGTTTTGGATCATTTCTGAAAGCTTTTTAAAAAGCAAGAAATTAAGCCTGCATTTAAAATTAGATAGTGAGCAGCTCAACTAAGATATCTTGAAAACACATTTATGTAGCAAGTAAACACGAAGGAATGGAAAGGACATGAAATTAAATAATTTTTAAAAGATAGATTTCCTGGAGTTGACTTTTACAACATTGGAGCAAACAAAGCATGACTAATCAAAAGTAAAAACTGTAAGTTATCTAAAACATATTGATTCTGATTTCCAGGGGTTTTATGATTGTCATGAAATCCAGCCCAGCAAAGAAAGGGAAAGATATAAATCTAGAGCAGCCAAGCCCCAGTAGCAGATGGAGCATATGTGAATATTCATATGCCACTTTGGGCAGCAGATAGTGCAGTGGTTACACTAAAAGAAATGTTGTATACCTCAAAACCTACTTTCTTCTATCATGGTTGGGGAAAAAAAAAGCCAAGCAACCTCTTGCAAAGTTTTGAACACTAAAAGGAAAGGAAGGAAAAAGTTAACCAAAACTTTGAAAGGATCTGGGACTGTGAGTAATCTTTCTTCAATTTTTCTTGTAAGGGTAATTGTGGGAAAGGCTCTCGCTTACCTTCCCAATCCTCCATGTAAGGAGCTTCCTCAGCTTCCTTCTCAGGAGAGATGTCATCTATGAATTTTCCTTCTTTCATAACTCTCGTAATTTCTCGGAGTTGTTGAAGTAACATTTTTTCCTGGTCTGTTGTAACATTTTGAGTCCTGCTAGAAAATATTAGACACCAGAATTTAGTCCACTGTTATTACAAGCTATGAAAAGAGTTTGAACCCAACTGTTTGGTCCATGCCAGCAGCACAGTCTGGAGAAACCTATCAAGGGGTGTGATCCCCCCTCAACATCTGTGTGTGCTCTGCACTGCAGCTGTGTATAGTTTATCCCTTCATCCAAAAAGCCTGCAAATTTAAACAGGTAAAGGAAGGCAGGTAAAGCCAATGTGAGAGCAAGATGAAAGTGACACACACAAAAGAGTTAAGGCACAAAAGACACTAAAGAAATTTCTTGCCCTTAAAAGTGTGTTAGGTAAGAATTAGAGTGCAGTGCCTTGTGTGAAGTATTATAAGGAAATGAAATTCTTAACCTGTGGTACATGTGTGGCTTGTGGGGCTGATCAAAATTTCTCACAGTCATTAGTCTCAAGACTGTAATGATCCCTCATTATGACCATTAAATCTGCAAGTTGGACAGGTCATCCTGTCATTATAGACTGTCACCAATGCAGCCTGGTGGGGAGATGGGGGTGTGGAAATAGGAAGGAAGATTTAAAAATGCAAAGAAGATGTTACATTTAACTGTCACTTGCCCTTTAGAATTAGAGGGAGAGGACTGAGATTTCCATCAGATTCAAAGCAAACTTTTGACTGGTTCTACACTGCTGAATCTAGTAATTATTACTGCTTAGGTAATACAATTACTGCTATAATAAAAATGGTTCCAATAGATAAGATCATGTAGTCTTGTGTTACATGTTATTTGCTCTGAAAAGAAAAAAGACTCCTAAAAATCTTATGGACAAAAAAGTAGTATTTGGAGCGGAGTGCTCTGCGGTCTGCTAACTCAG
Source organism: Dryoscopus gambensis (assembly GCA_013389985.1). Classification (NCBI taxonomy): domain Eukaryota; kingdom Metazoa; phylum Chordata; class Aves; order Passeriformes; family Malaconotidae; genus Dryoscopus; species Dryoscopus gambensis. The sequence goes on from WEIT01001120.1 coordinate 92,602, forward strand.
TAGGTCAGAATAGGAAAGACACTGGCTGCCACCAGGGGTGAAAATGGTTCTGACCAATGGTGCTTGTTTCATCCTGAGTTTAAAGTTATGGTATCTTGAGGTTTAAGTTGTTCTTGAGCAGTAATGCCAGCCCAAGCCACTCCTCCAGCACCCTTTTGGATCCGTGTTTCAGTCAGGATCTGTTGCCCCAGTTACTTGGAAAGGGTGGCCCTGGCATGCACAGAATGCTGAACTGCAGGTGGTATGTGAGGTCAGACCGATGATCTCTGGTGACCTCTGGTCTGGAAAGCAGACAGATAATCTCCAAGAGCAGATTCACTGAGTAGGCTGCTCAGTGAGGGATGAGATGGGAAGACGGGAGCTGGAAACAGATTTGGCTCTAGGTGGCTGTATCTATGTAAATCTCGTTTTAGTTATCTGAATTCTAATAAACTTGCAATGTCCATCTTCAGGTTTTCCTCTTACCAGCTGCTGGGACTGGAGCAGCACTCCGAGAGGTACTTTGTGCCAATCTGCCTATATGGGAATGATGGTGACACGATGGCTGCTCCACTAAGGGCAGCAAAGTCACCCTGGTTTAAAGCCAAGATTAGCATCCTACTGCTGCTTGGTGGTGGAAGTGCTGATCCTGGGCTGGATTTTGTGCACAGCTGCAAACACAAGTGTGTGTAACAGAATTTAGCTGAGGAACTGGTTTCATTAGCACCTACCCAGATTAAACTCTTTCACTGAGATCACGAGGCAAAACATCACTTCCCTGCATTTCCACCAAGGAGCACTTTGCCCCACGGTTTGAAAAGCTGATATCCCAACACTACATGTAGGTTGCACTGAGTGCCCCCAGGTTGTGGTGGCAATCTCTTCCACAAACAACTGAAGGCGCGAGGCAGCATCTTCCCAAAAGCCTGGCTTATGCAGATGTGGAATCTGAGATGTGAATTAAGAGGCCCACAAAAAGGAACGGTTTCATCAGCCTTTGACCAAGGCTGCGACAGAATTGCCAAACGAATCCTCCTTTTACAGACAAAACTGTGCCCAATTTGAATATATATCTCTTGGATGAAGACAGAGAGGCCTATCTCTTTAGCACACTGGGCAGATAAGCTAGCTCAGATAATGGGATCAATCAATGAGCTGCATCACTGTGGGATTTCATACAGGAAAATTCCTAATAAGGGGGATACCCTCATTAGAAAACACTACTGTCTTATTGCAACACCAGGGCTCTTTCAAAGTATTCCTCCTCCACATACCTTGCTTAAAAGGCAAATTTCTGTGCAGAGAGGGAGAAACTAAAGCCCATGTGTTATTCTGACTTCATTTAAGGCCTCTGGGAAGACTTACTATAGGATGCTGGCAGTGTGTAAGACATCTGGCTGCCTGCACAAGGGAGATTTACCAGGATATAATGCACTTAGGAATACTAAGAGGATAACAGATGCAGAAGGTTTACAGCGTAAGAAAAGGTCATTATTTTTGCTCTCTGTATTTGTAGCTCCAACACAACTATTACTTTTCATAATGGCAATACTTACCCTTTGTAGAGTCCCAAAGTGCTCACTAACAGGTAAAATAAAAGTTTCTTATTCTTACTCTGAGATTAGAACATTTTCTAAAGAGCCATCATGACTGCAGGGAAAATAATCTAAATAATCTAAAATGGCATCTCAGACATGTTAACTGGTATTTTTTTAGCTTCATGATCTTAAAATAATCACTATTAAAATGCAGCTACATCCCAAAAAATGGCACCCCATGGAGCCTCTCACTCTTCCATATCACCTTTGCTCAGTTTATGCTAAAAAGGAAAGTTTTTCCAGTTGACAGCCTGGTAAACAGGACTTTAAAAACATGTAGGTGAGCTGCATTATTTCTACCTCTTACCTAACTACCAGGAATAGAAATTTTTGGTTACATTGTGGAGGACCTGGCCAGGCAGATCTTTCTTCCTCTTGCTTTCTTTACCTTGCTTCTCCCTACAACATGCTGGGCCTTATTAGAAGTATCTGCACTTATACTTTTTGATAGTTTTGCATTTCTGCAAAGATGTTTCTCTACTTAAAGGTGTAGCAATTCCAACTGGTATGCTGGTTTGGAAGGAGGTCTCCTCAGTTGGTTTGGAGGTTGGTCTTCAAGCCTCCTTTAAAAAAAAGCAAATCCAAGTTTTTGGCTGCTACTTTCTACAACACAGGGCTGGGTAATAGTAGCTATTCCATCTGAGGAAACCAGCTAACAGCATTGAGAGGTCTTCCAGCCTCACTTCACTCAAATGAGTTTGAAAGGCAAAGAAATGGAGCAGGACAAGTCATAGCAAGAAAACAACATGTACACTTGCTACCAAAGAAAGCAGAATAAAATCCCACAGCACAGTTATATTATTCCTTTGAATGGTACAGCATTCTCTGAGAATAAATGATCCTTTCAAATTCATCCAGATTTCAAAAGCAATTTTTTGGAAGAAAATTTACAAGACTAGAATGTCTTTGGATTCTAAGAATCTGCTCCAGGAGAAAGCCAGGATGAATTTGGGAGCAGTTCAGCTGAGGGAATGCTCCTGAGGTACAGCGAGAGAAGGCTGAGGTACGAGCTCAGCCCTCAGCACTCTGACAAGCACTGTGTGTTATGGTGACACCTCAGGTTCTGTGACAATGCAGAACATGACCTTTGGTTTGGTTACTAAAGCTCCACGTGTCCAGCTGGCTGTTGCTTTGCCATACCTGCTGCTAAGGGCCATGGTCTCACCTGGGGTCTTTCAGCATCAGCTTAAACTTGATACCAGTGATTTCTGTCTCTGACTTTTCTGTGTAAGGGTTTCTCTTCAACTGCGCATCAATAAATAAAGCTCAGGTCATTTTTACTGTCTTACTCTTTCCTTCTTTATTTAAATCTATCAATATCCAGATTGAATAAGCCTAGCTCAGTACTCTGATCTAGCTACACTTTCTAACCACAGGTTTTATTCTAATAGATTTATCCAGTATTAGTGAAATTAATGAGTAGATTAAGAAAGCTTCAAAGTGTTTGAAAACAGCTATTTGTTCCATCAAGAGGTGCTTTTCCCCTCCTCTTCAAAGAGGCAACATACAAAATTCTTCATTGGATTCAGATTCTCATTTCCCCTGAGACCTTTAGACCCATCTATATAAATAGTCTAGTTGAACAAAGAAGGGAAGTTCTACTTAATAGAGGCTTTGGGCCAATAACGCAGAGTGGAACAAACACTGGATCAGACCCTAAACCGATTTTCCCAGTAAAAAAAATATTCCATCCTGAGAGTCAGCACAATATCTGGGCAGCTCATAAGCCTATTTCTGTCAGCTTAGAGGCACGTGTAGAGCATTGTGTCAGCTCTCCAGAACAGAGATGAGTAGTAGTCAGAGCAGGATCCTTCTGTTCCTTTAACAAAACCATGGCAGTTTTGGGGCTCTCCCACAGGAACCTGCCTGAGCGTGGGCAAGTTGGGCACCTCGTCTGCCCGAGACAATACAGGGCACAGCACAAGGTGGGCAAAACTACACTCAGAGAGAAGTGGTTTGAGGCATAAATGAACAAAATGTGCATGTTCAGCACAAAATTCCTACGGGATGGGTTAAAACAGGACTTGGCTGATCCAGACAAAGTTAACGTGATTTACAACCACAGCAGCTCTTGTTTTTTGCAAACCTCACCCTCATATTTATGGTATTTCAGTTTTCAAACACTGCAGTTATGCAGTGTCCTATTGATCTGTTCTTTTTAGTCCTTATGAAAAACATAGACTTGTTCCCAGTGTTTCTTTGTAATGCAGACTGGTAATATCAGATTTGTAGGAAACATTAATAAACATAACAAAATTTTGAATGCCGATTTTACAACCCTTTGTCTTTTATATTTAGAAGCAAATGCACAAATTTACTGGTTACAGTGTGGAACTAAGTTATGTAATCAGATTATTATACAGTTGTGCCTTAAAGAAATATTTTATGGTTATTCTAACAGGAATTTACATAGATTATAACAGAATTTCAATTTAGGAAAACAATCCATAGAACTGGAAAAGAATGATTCAGGATATTACTTTGGTCACATAAAACAGGTTGTTTTATGTATTTTAAATGTAGATGGTTTATCTTCTGTTTACACATACCTGTCATTTTCTTCAAAATAACACTCTGTACAAAAGAGGGAAATAGGGATAGTTGCTTTTCTGCTTAAGGAAAGTGAAGTTGGAAAAAATTATTTATTTTATATATAGATGCTGAAAAGAGAAAAACTGCAGAGCAAGAATTGTGATGTGTAAAATCAAACTTCTCTAATTTGAAGTAGCAACAAAAATGCTATTTTAAAATACATAATGCAAGAAAGGTTAATTTCTAATCAGAGTAGAATCTCTTTTTAAAATGCTGAAATTTGAAACACACCTGTCATACATAGGTCCTACTCTGTTGATTAATTTTTCCATAGCTTCTTCTGTCTCTCTCAGTCTTTCCTGGAGCTGAGTGAGCTCATAGTCAGCTGTAAAACAAACAAACAAAAAATCCCAAGATCTGTCAGTAGGAGCTTTGAAAATGTATCCCTGTCCCATTATCACAGGTAGCAAATGCTGTACCAAACAAAACTGTGAGGAAACTAAAACATTCAGCTTAGAGAGTTCTACCTACTTTTCCTGGCCTAACAAGGGGAAGAATAACACCACTGGTAATAGGACACACAGAAAGAACCTTCTTTCAAATGTTCCCAAGCTACCTCCCAGTAAGCAATGAGTGGGCCACTAGAAATGCCCTGGAAATTACAGTTTAAGAAAAGAAAATTCTGTGGGGGTTTTTGTGTGTTTGTTTGGTTGGTTTTTTCCTGTCTCCTGCAGAATTAATAGTTCACATGGAATTTCCCTCTTAGGACATTGGAAGCAGAAACAAAAGGTCATTTGAGCATTTTCTAATGAGTCCAAGGTTTGAGAAGCCACCTCTTTCTCAAAGAGAATGAACTTCTTGTGCTTGATGGCTTGAATCCAGCCCTGCCCAGGTGTGCCATGCTCACTGGGATGAACAACAGCGAGCCCATGGTGTCTGCCTGGGGAGCAAAGCCACAGCTGCAGCTTTTATAAAAAATGTGGCCATAGTACAATAATAGACACAATGCAGGGACACCCAAGCTGGCTTTTTGAAAGCATTGACAGTCAAGATGCAACAGCAGCATGGATGCCAAAAATATGCTTGAAATCCTTGTTGGGCTTTTGTAGCTCATGCTCCAAATCCTACAGCTGAGACTCCATTGCTCCCCACTGCAGGACAAAATGAAACCAGCGTGGGTGAATGAAATATTCGGCTGCTTCAGGCACACCCATTTAAGCAGCACAAAGGCACAATGGAACTTCACCACAGCAGGAATGGAGAAATCCATCCACAAACATCCTGTTTTTAGAAAGATCTCTATTCTGCACAGCTTTTCATTACTTAATGCAACACTGATGTAATTATTTTGCATGTCTGAGACTCTAAAAAAAGAGGAAGGGAAATAGGCAAAGAGAAAGGAAGTTACTTCCTCCAAGTCACTGTGTAAGTGGTGACTCAGTCTTCAGCTTCCTAATCCAGTGACCTGTCCCCTGCTCTGCTACAGCTTGCCATGAATGCTTTAGGAATATAAATGAAGAGCTCTAGAAAGAGGCACCATATTTTTCACTGTTATTTCTTTGGGATATAATGATGGCAAAATTAACTTACTGCAAAGTTACTTTCTCTCACCAAGCATCAGAGAAAAAAAAAATACAATTACCATTGCTAATATACTCCCCTAAATTGCCAGGCACAATGCAGTACAAGTGCACTGGAGACACAATCTACAGCACTGAGTACATTGGGTATTCCTAATATGTGCATTAATGTCAAGATAATTACAGCTATGTTAAGAGAATTACCTTCCTGCTACCACTTTCTATAAAGCCCTAAGTACTTTTCTTTCCTATTACAGTTCAGCCAGCTAAACACAACACATTTAAATGCTGTAATGGTAACTACTCTTCCAATCCTCAGTAATAAGCTTATTAATTTATTTAATAAGTGCCTACAAATACTTGAATCTACCTCACCAATGTTTAGGGAAAATCAAATTAACATTTCAGGATATTATTTGCTCTCTTTATTGCATTTATGAAAACTGTGCATTGCAAAAAAGAAAGGGACAAATTAGGGAAGTGCCTGATGATGGCTAAGAATTCACCAATTCAAAAAAATGAAACTAGCTTTTATGGTACCTTTCTATGCTCTTACTAGACTACAAGGGATTATAGAATAATTATAGCTGGACATCCTATTATCCATTTTTAATCATCAGCGACACAGCTTTTCAGCAAATCCGCGCAGTTAATTCAGCAAACCTCATGAAAAGCCATTCCTTCCAGAGGGGCTTGGGATCAGGCTGCTATCACAGCCTCACTGCCTCAATGAGATTAGAAAGTGACAGTGCACTAATTCTTTTTAACTCTTGCTCATTCCAACACAGAAGATTCTATGGGGGTTTTGGGGCTTTTTTGGGGGGAGGGAACATCAGCTTTACAGTGCACCCAGAACTTGAAGAACACTGTTGGACATTACAGAGTCAACAGCTACACAGATACAACTTAGAATCACACTCACTGATTTTCCTCTTCATGTTCCCAGGTGTAGCAGTAGGGCATTTCCGCTCGGCAGGAGTAGTTCTTCCCTTGGAAGCCAGCTGATGAGGAAAACAACACGGCCCTTCTATGAGTTACAACAACAGTAACAGATAAGCCCCAGAGGCAACCGAAAAAAATAGAGAAAACTGAAGCATGCCAGAAGGCAGCCACGAAAAAGCACACCCAGCTGCAAAACTATGAAAGATGCCTGGGGCATTTTGCCAGCTGAAAACTCCTATAAGACTCTTGGAACAAATAACCACATGTGACATATACAGTACATATAATATGTAGCCACTTAAAACAGGGGAAAGAATACTATGTGTATATTCAAAATTAATCTAACGTTGCTCTAGATATGCACATTTTCCAGGGGAAAAAAAATCCTTGAAAAAATTGTAAGAGGTCAGAGGCCAATGCAGGATCAGAGAAATCCTTCCCTGCATTCTTAGCTGCTTTGCAACAGCAAATCCCACAGGATACTCCAATCTTTTGACCACCAGGCAAAGGTCCAGCAGAAGCATTTTTTTGAGCACAGCTGAAATGGAACAAGGTACTGAAATGAGAGCATTATATTTTTTCTCAAAGTTTTTTGATTTATTTCCCTGACCTTTCAATTTATGTTGGTCTTACCTTAAATAAAATGTACAGGATATATAAGAAGATGCCAAGTCCATAAATGGGGATAATCTGTCCCACAAGACCTCTCCCAGTTCCACTGGTGCTTCCACTACCACCTCCACCCGCCTTGGCTTTGGCAACTGCTTCAGTAAGGTGAGACCTTGGAAAATGAGGGACAGCTCGGCTGTCGGGAGTGGCATGGGAATGCATCCTCAGTGGAAAGCGACCGAGCTTCCCTGCAAAAAAACCACAATGATCATTTCCCTTCTATTGCTTTCCACCCTTTCACATGAAGCATAAACCTGCAGCAGGTGCAAGTGACCAATTTTCTCTGCTTGTAAATTCACCACCACTGATGAATAAGTAATTTTTTGGACTAAGTCTGTAAACTCAGTCCTCAGTTTCTTGTGATGTGCAGTGATAAGACTTAGGTTTTACTTAAAGCCATTTACTCCTAGCAATTGTACTCCTACACAATTAGGAGTGGAATCACACAATTAAAATCTCTCGATTTTAAGCAGAGACAGAGCTGGCAGGACAATTAATAAAACATGGACTTTAACAGGTATATTCTTGTCCGAATATCCAACGGGTCAGTATCTCCAGAAGGATGAAATGCCGAATTCCTACTTGTTTCTCTCCTCAAAACCCCCCAACAGCATATCATTTTTCCACTGTGAGCCTGATCTTTCAATACTGCCCAAAGGCCTATTAATGTATAAATGTATTAATGTATGAACCATTATCCACCTAACACCCTGATAAACGACTGCAGTGTTTGCCCAGCATAGATTTTTGGCTATTCCCATTAGAAATAGTATTTTACCTGGTTTCACCAAGCGAGTAATGAAAGACTAAGAAAAGAGGTGTTACCTCAAGCTGTTCTCCTTAAAAAGGTCTGAGGTGAAGCAGTGTAAGAAAGGAGATTGAATATAGCTCAGGCCATATTATCTTTGGCATTTTAGAGGGAAAAAATTTAGAGGCTTCCAACCTTTCTAGGCAGAGCTAATTTAACACAAGAAAGGAGAGCAAGCACAAATGGATGCACAGATGCTAGAGGAAGACTGCAGAGAGCCTGAAACAGTGCTGCACATGATTTCATGCAACTGAAAGGCACAAGAACCTCAATAAATTTGAGCTCATGCATTATTCTGTTTTCTCGCTGCCATCAATTCAACAATTTTGCTGTGAAATTCACTATTTTACTCCTCTGTGTAGTTGACATCCTGCTTTCTATCTCCATATCCAGCTTGGATGTGCACCTGCACTCCCTTCTGACTGGGGCTGAGCTGAATTACTCAGCTACTCTGCCATGGAATCTGGTGGCAGGAGGCGCTGGATGGAAGCACCAGAGCCAAGAATTGCCAGGCTGGACTGCAGCTCACTCCCTGATCCCAGCTGGAAAACTCCCCCTCCCTGGCACACAGGGCCTGGATGCTGCTGCCTGGTGCTGGGACAGGCTGCCTGTGCTCGCAGAAAGAAACTGGAAAGCAGGTTTGAAGTGGCACTGCAAATAACCAACTGTACTTCTGCGAGTACGCAGCTGCAAATACTTTTATGAGGCACAAGAGAAAAACTGAATTAACATTTGGTCTTGCTAGGAAACACCATCACAGGCAGCTAAATTCCTGAGCACAGAAAATTGCAGTAAACACTTATTAGGAAGTGCTATCAATAATTCATGATGTTCCACTATTAAAAACATATTTTTCTTGTGGATGATAGCACACATTCCATGAGCTCTTTAGTGTAACTGCCAGGGAACACTACCACTGACCAAACCCACTCTCAGATTAGCTTAACTTCGAGGAAGCTGTTATCATGCACTTAAATTTTAGTGAATTATTCAAGGTCTGTGATGGAAAGCACAGCATCTTATTTACAAGAAAGTCCCCCTGCTCCAGCAGCTATGCCCTGTAGCAGTAGGTCACTGTGGAAACGAGTGGGATGTCGTGCAGAGAGCAGCATCACTGAGGTAGGGATGAAGCAGCAGGGTAGGTAAACATTTGTAAAACATCTTATACTTATGCAAATATTATTTATTTTTAAAAAAAGAGAGAGATAAAGAAAACAGAAAATAATTGACAAAGGTGAAACTGTATTTAAAGTGAATAAAATTTTTTTAAATTATTCACAAAGCCTCATTTGTGATTTAAAATATTCAATTCAATTAAATACAATCAGGCCAAGGGAACATACACTAAACATTTCATTATGAAAATAATTTTAAAGGGGAATTTCATGGCTCCTATTTCTAAACTTACCCTGTTGATTTTACACTTCTATAATTATTTCATTAATAAACAAGAACTATCTTCCATAGTTTTTTATTGAGAAGAACCCATGCAAAATTGAGAGCAGGAAATTGAACCCACGAAATTGAGAGCACAGGCAACTTAAAAGCAACATATGCACAAAGCTCTTAAATGCACAGTACAGAAATGGAAAATGTAACGATTTGGGTGCCACCATGACTTGAACAAGATTCCACATTTCCGGGGATGAAACAAAACACTTCCAAAAGGAGACAACAACACACTCTCCATCAAGAAAATCAAGTGACACTTGATGAGCACAGAAGGGCCCGTGTTGGGTCCTTGTTTGCCGCCCCATCCAGCTGCCAGTGGGGATAGTGTGTGCTTCAACAGGACATCTTCCATGCTGCGGGAAGAGCACTAACTCCAGTTAGCTTTGAAAGGTGCCACAGCGCTGCTCTGCTCTTGAAACATCTCCCATTTCTCCTGTGACAGCCCGAGGGCAGCCTTCATGCAGCCTGATTGCTGTGTGTGGTAACTCCATCAACCACACCCTACCTGGCTTTGCAACCTTTTAACCTATGATTTATCCTACACAATTAATAATTTTGTCAGTTTTAATGCTTCAAATCAACTTTGTAAGACAGCTACAGGGCAAGCAAAGCATGTTTCGTCTAAGCCTGTCCCTTCAGTAGCTTTAAGTCCAAATGAAATGATGCCTCAGTGAACATTTGTTCAAAATGTTGTTCAAAATTTGTTTAAAAGACTGTAGGTTTCTGAATGTAGATGAAGTCCTTAATGGCATTTTCACATGAGAATGACTGCGGGGTTTTTAGTCTCGCAACAATATTAACACTCAACAGAAAAGAAGCAAATCTTAAAAACTGTATTTACAACACAGTGAATACAATCAATCAGATGATGATACTCGGACCATTCAAGCCTGTTTTTCAAAGAAAGCTGTTACAAATTCTACTTAATGGGTTTCAGGAACTGCTACTGAGCCCAACTTGACTATTTATAAAGTTATTTAGACTCATGTTACTGTACTATTCAGCAGCTCCTAGGCCAGGTAATATGTCTCTCGGCCACATCTGGCCAGCTGTACAATGCTGGGATACACATGCACACGTCTAATAAAAGAATAAAGTTTGACACACAGTACACACAGGCTGTTGCTACATGAAGTTTGCACTTCATTCATCAGATTTATGACACATGACTGCATTGACCAGATGTGTACATTCTTCAGACCCCAGACATGTAGGAGGAGAGTTGGAGATGGGAAATGTCTGTCTGGGAAGTACATGGGACTTGTCCAAGCTGACAGCAAAGCAAGGGATGCTGTTCTCATGGATTCTCCAATTTCAACCGAGATTCTCCTCAGGGGCACCTACAGTTCTGCTCATGCTCTGCAGGAGATCTGCCTTTTGGTTTTTGTTTCCATCCCATAACTATGGTTGCACAACTTTGGTCTGGAAATGCTAAGATTAAGTGTGTTTTTTCCAAGTAAGACATTTACTATTCCTAACTCTGCACTAGTAACAAACCAAACAAAAAGCCCCAAGAACAAATAAACATGTGACAGTGGGATACAGAACTATCCTCCTGCTTCCGAAATGTAAATTCCAGTCCTCCAACCTATCTTTAAACTACTCTGCCTCCCACATTTAGGGATGCTTAGGTGCTATTGACATTTTCCTGATAAAACCACCACTTTTTCAGACAATCATAGCGATCAGAAATGAAATGCACTTCTGTGAGATCCAAAACTCAGAAATTTTGCCTGTTTTTCTCCCCTGCTGTGCTGGACTTGCTGTTTAAAGAAGATGTGTCCTCCAAGGAAAGCTTTTGCTAAGTAGGGTCTGCAGGACCTCTCTCTCTGGTCGAAGCCAATAAAGACGCATTCAAACTGGTGCCTTCACCTCAGGACACTTGAATCAATCTTTAGCCCCTCTCAGCAGTCTATTTTCATTAGCTATTTATTTCCTCCCTCTCTCTGTCCAGTAAGATGAATTACCTGCAAGTTCTAAAGCTGCAAGTGGCAACATACAGCAAGACACAGTGACTCCGTGATGATGTAACTTTATGTTGTCTAGACAAAATGTCCTTCCAGGTTTTCTTGCATGTTTGGAATAACAGCTTAGAAAAATCTGTGCAGAAACTGTTTTCTTGTCATTTAACCGAATTATCTTTCAAGCCACTATATAATTTCTACTGCTGTTCTCCACCCTGTCATTTCTCCAATGTCTGCCCACAGAAAGCCCAAGTGATTACGCCTTTTCTAACACCACCTCTTCAGTTTTACACACCACAATAAAAAAAAAGACATTAGGCTATTCGAGAGTGTCCAAAGGGGGCCAACAAGCATGGTGAAAGGTCTGGAGGAAAAATCTTCATTTTCTTCAGGACACCAGCAGGCAGCTGATGTGTGCATTGCACAAATTCAAGCTGAGCAGACGGGCTACGGGAACTATCATGCATTTTTTCTGTAAAGCTGATGAAAGTTGATTGTTCGTAAGAATGAAGAGCTTGCTACTGTCATGGAGCTGTAAGGTTTTCCTGAAATTACCAACTTAGAGAGTAGCTTTACAAAATGCATGACATGTATTTATGAACACTAGACTTAAAATGTACTTTTTAAACTGCTAGTAGGTCCCCTTTTTGTTCCTCTTTAACGAAAGATAAACATTCTAATGCCTGTCTATGAAGTCAACTAGGAATGTGATAAAAACACAGTAAGTTCTTTAAGTAAGCTTTGTCATATATATGAAATTATTACTGTGAAAAAGAACAACATTCCTGTCTGGAAGATAATATTAACTTCTATAGTTCTGTGCTCACCATTTTCCTAAAAGAGACCTCTGAAAATAGCTTTGTTAGAGAAAGAGCCATTTCCATGCTTAGAGCCTGTTTCGATAAAAAGCTTTCTGGTAACACTGAGTTCTACCAATGGTACTAAGCTTCAAGCATGTTTTATTCAGAGACATTTTGCCCCCAAGACTACAATAAGCACTTTATTAACTTCAAGAATGATATGATTACCTCAAGCCCCTGAAACTCCTGTCAGGTAACTGCAGTTATCAGTGCACCAAAGAGGATGACTAATGACAGAGATATGAATTGAATGCTTCAATCAAGATTTATTCTTCCAATAAAAAATAACTTCAGGTGAAATAAAGTTTGGTCTACAGAGCAGGTGTAATGAAATCCTTGCCATCAAGCTGAAAATATGGACTATAAACTCTCATCTGAAATTGACCAGCCAAGGTGAGTTGTTGCATCCTCAGCCAAAGACAGGTGCTGGGGTCCAACAGGGGAGCAACGCTGGGTGCTCGTGCTGGACCAGGCACACACTGACCTGTGCTGTCCTGTGATCTCTGCAGGAATGATGGGAAGTATTTACAATATTGAGGATGGAAAGAGTATTTATGCTCCCTATTTTAAGCATTTAACTGCAGCTGTGATTAGACACCCTATCCCAGCACTGCTCAGGCCGGCGGTGCTGGAACAGGTACATGCATCATTCATTAGTCCGATGGCACTGAAAATAACTGGGAGACAAATTTGTTGCTGGGTTTTTTAAAGCTAGTTTCTCTGTCAGAGCAACTTGCAGCCACAGAAAGAAGCACCACAACATTACTGACACCTGCCAAGGACTGCACTGCTGCGGGCAAACAGTGTGCCAAATTCCATCACCTGGTACCACTGTGGGATCAGCTGGGAGCTGTGCAGGGGCAGAAGTTAATGGGGAGCCAGGTACCACCTCCCACGACATCTGCTCCCATCCCTGATGGCTGCTGGGCCTTGATGGGGCCCTGCGCCCTCACAGTACTGCTCTTGATGCGCTGCCAAAAACTCAGCTCCATTTCAGGTTTTCAGTGTGAGGACATTCTGCAATGGAACTATAAACCTGTAGATCTACAGTGCTGACCAAGCTGTTTTCAAGTTCTTAAAGACCAAAAATACACATGGTAACCATGAAAGTGCTGTTGTGGCATGGAAATCCTGTATTTCGTTTCAACATAACATTGTTTTAGCAGTAACTTCAGCCTGGACGTCCTTAGAAAACCCTGAAATGAAATACTAAATGAAATCCATGTCACCGAAGTGTGCAGACATGGAAGAAGCAGGCTGTTGGAAGGATGCACAAAACACATTCACTGAACATGAGTTCCCATGGGACAGCATCCAGAAGAACCTTTAAGTTCTCTGTGCTTCCACCACCTTCACCTCTGGCTTGCAGGCAGCCCTGGACAAAACTTCTCTGCCAAGACTTGGGGTTATGATACCAGCTACTTTACTTTTGTGAAGTGCCTTGGGGAAAAAGCCCTACAGTAAAAGGCAATGGGTATAAAAAGGATGGGAGATGCTTGTACGAACCCATTCCTTGAGAACTTAAGAGAGGACATGCAGAATGGGAGGGTGGGCAGGAAGGACACAGCTTGGGGTGCTGCATGGACAGGGCACGAGCCTAAAATGAGCCATGATGTGGCCACAACATTATGAGAATTCTGGTGCATGAAAACAAAAGTTTAAAATGTGTGCGTAGCAAACTGAACGATGAAGACGATTCAAATGGATTTTTATTTCATATGCAACAAGAGAAGCATTCCGTACACAAAATAACAAAATAATGAAGGGATGTATTGTGATGAAAAAACAGAACAGACAAAAAAACTGGAATGAGTATGTCACTTCTCGGAAGCTTTAATATCCCACACATAGATAAAATGAAATTTGGAAGATTTTAAACCACTTTTTTTTTAAAAGAAAAAAAAAGGCAGCTCCCAGCGGTAACCACGAACGCATCCTCAGGCACTCCGCACGTCGCTAAGGGAGGAGCGCGGGGGAGTGACGCGCCAAGGGGGAACTACGCTACGTTTCCATACCAGGCGGCGGAGCTCCC
>WEIT01001121.1:1645-15251 GCA_013389985.1 Dryoscopus gambensis
TCTTCTAATCGTACAGAGTACATGCCGTGTATTGGAAAAGGGCTTGTCTTGCTCTTGTTGCTGCTGTGTGACCCAATATCAATTTTTTGTCATCACAAAGTAGTGCTGCTCACAACAAGTAATTATTTCAGGCATTTTTTCTGCTTGGATTTGCCTTCGGAGTCTTCACACTATTTTGTGTGCCTGTCCTCTTCTCTCCCTANGACTTTTGACATCTTCAATACTTGTATTCAAAGATGTAATTAAATAATTTATAGGTATTGCCATTTTTATGTCATAACTGTGCTAATGTCTTATCAAAACACCATGCCTCCATGATGAATTTAAAAATGGAATAGGAAAGATTAAAGTCCAGATATTGCAGGCAGCTGTATTTATTTATCTCATTCACATACATATGAGAAGTAAGCATACACATAAGCTTTGCAGCGATTCCTTTCATTGAAACATTTTCTCTCATTGACATCAATCTCTGTCAGTCAAAACAAAAGTGCCATTAAGAAGTCATTTAAGCTTTTTACACATTCAGTAGATTAAAGTGTTCTTTATCATATTCAACAATAACTTTGTACTACATTATGCTGAAGCAATTACAGATCAAAATATGCTATAAATACAAACCTGTTGATTTAAAATAGTTTTCCCCAGGCAGAATGCTTCTTTCAGTGCCCAACCTAGTGTATTTTGGTTTTGTTCCTCTTCTTTTCTTCCTTTCAACACTGATAATGTTGAAGTGCTATTTTTGTTCATCTGAATTCTTCTCCTGGAGACATCTCCATTTTAGTTTTTTTTTTTTTTTGGTCAGCCAGAAAACAATCTTGCCTGAAGAACTATAGCCCTAATCACTTCACAGTCATAAATCCATAAGCCTTTTTTAATCTTTTGCAGTTTTAGCATAGCTTTTGAACACATGATAGCTTTCCAGCATAGCCAGTGGTACTCTGAGGGGGACACACTTTGGGTCATTTTAAACTTTGAATTTGTTGTATATTGGAATTTGGAAATGAAAATATTATATTATCTGTGGTAGAATTTTAAATGAGCATAGCTTGGTGTGCAGATACCTGCAATACTGCAGCAGTATTTGTGTAACACAGTGTGACAGAATCTACACAGAAACTGGAGAAGTGCTGACAAAACAAAAAATGTTTAACATTTCCCATTCTTCTGTTTGGAAGGAGTAGGATTGCATGCCAGTGAGTTACATGTATTAAGTTTCCTCATATATCAGATCTGAGTACAAGTATCTACTTCACTTGTAATTACTTCAGAACAATTTGCTTAATGCTGCATTATTTTCCTTGAGGAGTACTGCAGGTATTCCAGTACCGATGATGGAAGCATCAAAGTCCACTTTATTATTTACCTCTCTAAAAGAAGTGCAGACCTTGCCATAGATAGTTGTGTAATCATGCCTTCCATTTTAGCCTGTTGATTAAGTATGTCTATAATAATTTTATAATAAAGATACAATAAAACTGCAAGAGAAGTTAAAGTCCACATTTTCAGAAATGCTGTCAGCATGCTTGACACCTCAGAGGGCTTTTGCTCTGTAAAACCCGACTGTAATTTACCTTTGGAAGGAAGAAGGCATTGGCCATCACAACCATAACAGGGTGTAACTGGTGCTGAGCTTGCTACTTTACCATAGGATCTGCAGACATCCATAAAATGACTCACCTCAATAGAGCTGTTCAAAATAAATAAATGCAAGATCTGGCCATGGCTTTCTTGATCAACAGTTAATAATTTTTCAGTCTACAGTCCACTGATCAGTAAGCCAGCTGAATTTATAGTAGTGTTATTTGCATGATAAATACAGAATTATAAGCAACCAAACTAACTATCTCTGCTTTCCTTGCCCTTGTTTGTCATCTTTTCCCATATCTTAAGCGTTTGCTTTCTGAAGCTATAAACATTATTATGTTTTGCTGCATGTCTGCATATCATAAACGTTACTGGTGTCATAGCCTTCCTGATTGGTGCCAGCCAGTACAGACATACCACTACTACAATATAAACAGTAGATTCAGAATTTATATGCTCTCCTTTATCCTTAGCCACCAAAGAACATAACCAAAGTGTGTGCGGTTTTGTAGATGAGACTACTGAGACACATTGAACATTAAATGAATATAAATCACTTTTTCTTTTAAAAGATACAGTTATAAACCAAAAGCCTGAGAGTATTATACATTAGCAAACAGTGCTCAGAGCAAGTAGGGGCCATTTTTTATTTTCTTGCCTCTGTGGTTTTATTGATGATGAAAATTACAGTTTTGCTTTTGTAGTTATGCAGACCAATTTCTGACGAACATCAGTACTTCCCTGATAAAAGTTGCAAACCATAGCTTTGTAATGCTTACTTTTCAAATATATTTGTAAAAGCATGAAGCATTTCTTAGCTTCAGATAAGGAGGGTGTATCTTTAAGATGTATACAGGGTGTTCTCATACCTTATCTCGGAGCAGGTTATCTTAACCAGTTCTGTCTCTTGGTCTGGAGTGCTTGCACTGACTGCCCAGAAGATGTATGGTGTGAGGGAACTAGAACAAATTCCTCAAAAACAGGCTCCGTGGTGACCCCTGCTTTCCCCACCAAGGTGTGTGGGAATGTAGCTGCCTTCAGAAAATTTTCTGGTGCATCTTTTATCCAGGGATTTTTGCAAACTGCAGCACCAGATCTCCTCAGGCCTTTTCGCTTCTGCCAGTGATCCTGCTGTCAGAGACGAAGCTGGGTGATAGGATAATATGCACCATATCTCTTAGAGATGAAAAGAAAACTTTGAGATCTGCATCATTCACCAGTAATCAGGCTTGAACAGTAGCACAGGATTGTGTGTTCAGGCAGGCAAATAGGCGTGCCTTCAGTTCAAACGGCAGATAGAACATCTCAGCCTTATTTTCATGCTGTTTCCTGGAGCTGCAAGCACTCTTTGCCAAGAAGGCTGCACTTCAGCTCGATAAACTCCTATTATGGCTTAAGCACTAGGTAAAGCACTAAGACACCACCTTTGAATTCAGGTAATCTGAGTGGCATCAGCCCACAGAAGGCATTAGAGTTAGTGTTTTTCTTTAGGCTTTTGATGCTTGATGAGCCAGAAATAATACTGAGGATGAGCTGAAATAACCAGCACAGAAGAAAATTATGATTCCCAGTGGGACCTTTCTCAAGAAATGCCCACTAAGGGACTAAGCTCTTCTTAAGCTGTGCAGAATTCCCTGCTAGTGAGCTGTGCCTTCTGATAAGAGTTATCAGAGGCAGCAAACAGAAGTTACAGTGTCAAGCCAGCAAAACTGATTTGCTTCAAATGCCAGGGAGATACTGCTTGTCAAAGCAACTAGGTCTTCATCCAGCATGACAGAGCACAGTAATATCTGAAGCTGTCTGCTGTTCTGATTATTTCCTGTCACTGACTAATGGTGGATTAGCACAGGCACGCAATAATGGCCTGAAAAGTCACTGTTAAGGGCGTGGGGTTTTTTTGAATAATAGGCAGGCCTGTGTGGCTGCATGGAATATGTTTGATAGAGATCAGTAACCTGTGTTTGCTGAGGATGGGCCTAAAAATATAGCCATCTAAAGGTCTAATTCTTACAGCAATATGTACTCTAACAAGTCTACAGAAAGTTGCTTTAAAATGTAACAAAAACTATGTTATTTTGCTCAGACGATATATACTTTTGAAATGAGAAGACTAAGAGTAGAGATGAAACTGGGAACTGTGACTTATTCTTCTATTTGTTTATTTTCTATCACCCTATTTCACGTTTTAGCGTAACATGAGCACCAGTAATATCACTGTATTTTCTAGTGGATTTTATGATGCACAATATGATTGCAGTAATATTATCATCTATTCTGTTAATGAATTCTAGAGTATTGAATATCAGTAAGCTACTTGTGCCAGAAATCTCATTAGTCAGTAGATTTGATTTCTTATGCATAAGTTTAATGATGAAAGTTCAGTCCAGGTCTGAAGTGCCATGATGTGATACTGCAATCTCCTTTTACAGGATTTCTGTCCCAAGGCTCTGTACTTTGTCTTGAAGTTAGAGGACTTAAACAGTGTCTTTGCAATGAGTTCTTGAGAGCTTCTGTGTACATATCAGAGCCTTTCAAAGCCAGAGCTCCAGGTGCTTTTTGGAGGAGGGAAAACAAAGGAAGGAAAAGATGTGTTGTTCTTGGGTGTTGGGAAAGAGGCATGTCAGAGGAGCAGGGATCTCTGCCAGTCCTTTCAGTTGATTCTTACTGGAAACCAGTGCAGCAACTAAACACTGTTCAGACCTTCTGAGGGACCATAACACTCTGGAGCCTGCACCCAGGGTGAAAATGCTGGCAGCTTGAGGTTACTGGAGTCTTAGAACACCATGTGGAAGCGGACAGCTTAAGACATACAGAGGTGTACCAATGTTTGAATCAGCTGGGCTCTATTCTGTGGTGGGGAGCATTGATCAGAAGTAACTCCCTGAGAATCTGTATCAAAGGGGTGGGAGTAAGGTGCAAAAGTTGTGCATACTGAAGTGACCATACTTACAGTATGATAGGAAACCATCATATATACATTTTTGGTCATAGTTCCTCTTTCCTTTCCCTCCCTCTTTGCCCCCCTCTCCAGCTCTGTCCCTTGGACAGCTCTATCTCCTCTTTCCTTTCTCCTTTCATTGTGCACCTCCGACAGAGGTGAACATTTGCTGCCTGCTATAGACACTTCAGGCATCTTTCTGGAAAGCAGTTCCAGGTATGACATCTGGGAATAATATCTCTCTCTTAGGTGAATAAAGAAATGTGGCTGCCCTGGAGGATGCCAGTCAGCATACCTGAAAGACAGCGCTTGCAGTACGGTGTTTGTGTCTATTCCCCATCCTCTGTCACTCCCATGAAGAACTTGTAAAATGTTGTGGTTTGTAGTTTCCCTGTGATGGTGTGGCAAGCTGCAGACCTTCCTGGAGAACGTTGTGGGGCTTTCAGCCCTGCATGGCTCCAGCTAGCTCTCAGCTTCTGCAACACAGCGGCGATAAAGGAGGTGAGAAGGCTTCCTGTGTAGAGGGGGACCTCAGAGGATGTTTATTCACATGGTGACCCAAGGCAGACAGAGGACCAGCACAGGCTGATACCCCAAGGTGGAGAGGGAGTCACATGGCATGGGCCTGGGTTTTATGTGGGGATGAGGGGGGCGGAGAGAGCACATGGCTCAGGGCACAGGGGCAGTACATGGGCAGGACCTTGACATATAAGGGAAAAAGGGGCAGGGAAATCAACGGGCCAGTCAGGGAAACAGAACTAGGGTACCTGTCCCTTTAGGGGATTCTCTTGTTCCCTGATTGGCATCCCACAGTAAAACACCTACATGATGTTAGAAACACAGCAATGCTTTCCAATTGCTAGTCAAATCAATTTTATTGCCAGGTTTCTGACTTTCATTATAAATTGCATATCTGACATTAAATATTGGGGAGGTAGATTTTCTGAACAGGACTGTCTTACTGATGTTTTTTGGCAAAAATTACGAAGTTTAGAGATGGAGCAATTGTGTATCAGAAATGACAGTAGGCTATTTAATTACAACCGTGACTGCTATACGCAATTGATTTTCATCTCATTTTAGCAAACAATACATCTAATAAAACTTGACAAGAATTTTTTGGGGGGATATTTAGTAAAGGGCAGAGAGACAGAAATATAATATGTGCTCAAAGAAGACACTTTTTCTTTTCTTCAAGCAAAATTAAATCCCTAATTCTGGGAGGATTTAAATACTGTAATTTGTGCACATGAGAGGTTCCATTAACCTAACATGCATATGTTTGCAGGATTGATGCCTAGGGATATAGCCATATATCATTAAGGATCTGATTTTGAATGTTTAATTAATCTCTTTCTCTTAAATCATGCCACAGTACATTTTTAGTACAAAATGAGCTACATCAGGTGATTGCATTCACTATGAGCAACTAAAAAAAGAATAATGTGAGTCCAAGCAGACTGCTGTAATTCTTTTATTCTAAAGAAAAAACTGTGGTGAATAACTGAATATCTGAAAGCTAAGCAAAGCTATGAAACCAGTGGAATGTTTTCCTTTCCCCAGGTGCTATTCCATCCTTTACTGATCTCTGCATTCATGCCCAGGTCCTGCCGAAGCAGGATGGATGCACATATGAATGTTACAGAAGATAGGCTGGTCCCTTCAAAAGAAATACAAGAGCAAGACTTAATTTATCATGTTGATACATAAAGAGCAAGAACAGATTTTGCCAATATAAAATGTCTATCAAAGAACACTTTATTGCATAGTTTCCTATAAATGGCCCCAACCAAAATTATTAAGTCCTCTGCTAGCAAACCTTAACAGTTTATACTGGGCATACAGGCTTTATTATATTCTGCCACATTACACATGTTTACTGAGCTTATGTACACTGCAAGGAAAATTCCATGGAAAAGTTTCTCAATTTTTACTCTTAAGGCTTTAAAAATTATTGCAAAATGTATTGCAAAAAGCACATGTGCACTTTTTCATGCATGCTGGCATGCAAGTAAGAAAAACAAAAGAAAAACCAGTAAGAAGTGAACATCTGGAATTTAGTTATTGTGGTAGAACTGTCCAAAATAGTTTATGGATTTTGTTTTTTAAATGCTCCATATTCTTAAATTAAAAGAAAACAATCACCTCAAGAAATGGACAGTTATGACATGTTGATATAATATGGTGTGTACACAGATATGTGTACCTATTTTGAATTTTCTTAGTGGTGTTTTGAAAAATTCTAGGGATCAGAACTCTATAATCTGCTAAATTCTGTGGAGAGACATTGCTCGTTCTGTCTGAGGAGGTTATTTGCTAAATTTAATTGTACAAAGTAGTCCTTTGAGATATAAAGTAAAAGAAGAATGCATTTAAGTTTAATGTGTTACTGTCTAGTTCATATCCCAGCTACCTATTTTTAAGGTAGTAGACTGCACATAACAAAAATACAGATAATTTGTAAAGGGAAAATATCTTATTTCTGAAATAAATAATAATAGTATTTTAATGCAGGCACTGAAGTTGCAAAGCTGAGTACTCTATCTGAAAGCATCATTAGAAGATGAGCTTGTCAGACTTTTTTCCACAGAATGTAATTAGTTTCAAAATACCACAAAAAGCTAGGTGTTTAAAGATTTTTGGAGATTTCCAGCTAAGTACATTTGTTGAAACATTCTAGGAGCACAGTTACAGTAATCTGTTGTGGAAATATGATACTGAATGAGCAACAAAAAGCTGTGGCATTTTAATTCCAAATACAGAAATCTTTCTGACTTGTTTTAAAGAAGTAACAGTGGCATTGTTGGCTGCCTTTCATTTCACCATGATGTTCACACAGACTTTCTAGTTTTAAAAATTCAAATGAAACTTAGTGCTACTTGTTGTCATACTGTGTGTGGGGGGATTCATATTATATGTAGTGCATGCAAAAAGAAACAGACATAGGTTTAAGCATAATTTTTCCTTACTGAGTAGATATAAATTTGGGCAGTCTCTTTGATCAGTCTTGACTGAATGTGTGTCAAAAATCTAAAATTTTCCCTAAAAAAAAGAAATCTCTGATATAGTACAAAAAAGCTTCTTGTCAGTGCCTGTTGGAGGCATTGCTGTCCTATAAGTGGAGATGTTTCCGATAATTACGTTAAATATACTCCTGTTTGGAGATTATGGAAGAAATCACTTTGACCAGACTTTAGGCTACTTCTCTAGTAAGGAGAAATTTGGAAATATAGAAAGCAATGTAGCATAAAAATTAAAAATAACCCAGTAGTTAATTTTTTTTTCTGATTTAGTGACTTCCACTGACTGTCCTAAATTGCAGTGAAAATACACTGTTTTTTTCTTTTTCAACAGCTATGAATGAAGCAATTACAGTGGTTAAAAGAAGTAATAAGCATTGAACTGTTCTGGTTTTGTTTTTAAATTGCTGATCTGTGGCTCTAAATTGGATTTTGGCCTGAAACAGTAAAAATATAAAGCGTCCTCTATGGATCAATTCTATGATTATCAAATATATATACCATATAGGAGAAATCTCTTTACCTGTTGAAAAAAAGAAGAAATAACTGACATTAAATATTTTTCAATAATCTGTATTAACAGGTTACAAAATATTTATATAAATAAGTGCACACACACACACATTGGAACTTCACTGAAAAGCTGGCTGTCAGCAGCTGCCACAGGCTGAAATGCAAAACAGCTCTGAATATGATGTATGCCAAAAATCTTTCACTGTAATTATGAACATAGCTAACTAAATTAATGCATTATTAAAATTGTGAATGGTGTTTAACTGAGGACATTTTAATTAATTTCAAAGTCATGGTTGGTTCTTGAAGGTCAGCAGGTTGTCCAGGAAGGATTTTAATGGTAATAAACTATACACTCATTTTTCCTTCCTTTCTCAAATTAGTTCAAAACCACAAAAACAAGAAAATCTCAATTTAAATGTTTCATTTGTTTTCAAGTTGTAAAACATTCCTCCATGTTTCACAGAATCTGCAGTTTTTGCTTCCTTGGGTTTTTTTAGGTGTGGTTTGGGGTTCTCTGTGCCTGGGAATTTGAAGTGACTTGCTCACTGCACTGTATCTAGTGAGAATTCCTATGCCCCAGGTTCATTCCCCTCAAAATCCCAGTGGCACGGCTTTAGTTTTGAACTCATTCATAGAAACACGGTCTCCCCTCAAGACCAGCAGTTATTCTGGTATTTTAATGAGTACCATTTTTTTTATATAACTCAATCTTCTGTACTTCTTGATTATATGCCGCTGCTTGTACTGTGCTCATGTGTCTTCTTCATGAGCCTTGTCATTGCTTTCCTTTTCAGATATGATTTTCTAATTGATTTTACTGGCAGTTGTTTTGAAAAAGAGCTGGGTAACATGAGCCTGTGATCAGTGTTTGTATCCTTTAAAAACTTGGAGGTTTTTCTGCCTCTCCAATTCCTCTTTGTAGCCATTTCTGGACTGCAAAATCAGCAGAGGCTGATAAAACTGAGAGATTCACAGGTGCTAATGTCAGAAGGGACTCTAATGATAATGATATCTGACTCCCTCCACAACACAAGCCTGATGGTGTTGCATCTTCAAAGAGCTGATACTAAGAATAAATCTGACCTTAAAACATGTGGGTACTAGTCTTACTGTCAGCACTTCTGGGTAACCAATTCATAATTGCTCAGGAGATAATTTTTTTTTTTGGACAACCACTTTCTCTAAATGATGGAATTTGCTTGAGGAAACCCATACTACAAGCCCAGACCAAGCCTGCTTGTATCTCATCACTCAACATGAGAGTCAGCCAAAAGAGAAGGTGCAGAGAATTCTAAATGCAGGACTGGAGGGTGAGGTGAGGCTTGGGCTCCTTTGTAGCTGCAGGGCTTGCTTTCATAGGGACCTTGGGATGCTCAGCCTCTCCCCAAGCACTGGCTGTTGGCCTCTGAGAGTCTGCTCACACAGCAGGGATCAGTGCACAAGGACGCTCCTGAGGAGCAGGGTGTCTTCACCTCCTCGGAGCATCACCTTACCATGACTGGACTGTTTCCAGTAGCAAAGCTCATTAGCAGTGGCCTGACTCAGGTGTCCCTGCACAGGACAGCAGCATGACATGCACATACACACACCCCGTGTATGTTCAGTTTCCCAGATAAAAATAGATGCTATATTCCCACATTTATGGAATGGTTTGCGCTTTATAGAGAAGAGCTTTCTGTGTGCATTTAAGTGTTAATTTAAGAGGAATTTTAAAAGATGCTTATTTCTTCTGGTAATTCTTCCAGAGTCTTTTATGGCAGAGAAGTGGTGGAACCAGACTTCAGTAAGTTTCTGGCTTTTTAGTTGCACCAGAGATGATTCAGGAGGTTGTAAAAAACATTACTATATTAAAAATATATTTCTATGCTGGATAAAATGGGAGCGATTTCCATGTTTTTGTAGTTCCCTGCATTTGTATCCATTCAAAGGTCTTTTACATCCTTTAAAAAATATGGTTTTGTTTGTATGTTTTTATTTTTGCTGAATATAGAAGTTTTGTGATTAAACACATTGGTCTAGGTCTTGGAAGACAATACAAATTCCTTGTAGAACACAGACTCCTCATCTATAAATATGACTATTAGACTAATTTGTGAAGACATATACATAGTTTTGGGTACTCATGTGCTAGGGTTGGGGAGCACAGTTTCAAGAGCTTAAGCTGAAATCTACCTTTTTCAGGTGCTTCCAGTGGTTTAAAGCTTTATACTTTGCATCAACCTTTTGTGTATTTGTTTTGTCCATGAGATTGTTTGTTTGCTTTAGAGCATTCAAGCAGAAATATTTCAGTTATATCCAAATATGAAACAGAGTTGTTTGCTTCTCCATTATCTGCTCATGTTCTGATGTTACTTTTT
The DNA here is from genome assembly GCA_013389985.1 of Dryoscopus gambensis. NCBI lineage: Eukaryota > Metazoa > Chordata > Aves > Passeriformes > Malaconotidae > Dryoscopus > Dryoscopus gambensis. Next base: position 12,064 of record WEIT01001121.1, read on the forward strand.
TCTCACAAGGTTCCTCTATGCATCAGTGACAAACAAGAAAATAACTTTTTTGTTGCTCAGTTGAAATAGTGTTTCTAATTTAGGTTGCAGTTCAGCAAGCGCTCAGTCACCCACAAAAGTGTCATGAAAGTCTTACCTTTGCATACCTGACTCGTTTCATTGCAAAAATTGTTCCTGTGTCAGTGAAAATTATGTATATTGCATTTCTAAGATTGAAAAGAGACTGGAGTGTCTTTTAATTACCAACTGCTGGTCACAGTTAGTGAAAAATTATAATAAGCTCTCTGAAAAATTCCTTCCTGACAGCTATACCTCAAATCTCAAGTGAGTGCGCACTGCACCAACATCTGAAAGCAGATTCAGAATTACAGGGAAAGACTCTGAAGATCGGGAAAAGATTTAGGCCTTTTTAAGTGAGCAAGAAAAAAGGATAGAAGCTGTCCTGTTATTACATCTGGAATTATTACTCTTTTTTTCTTTTGTCACTCCAGTGCTGGTTTGAAACTTTTTATCTAAAGGAAAGAGGCAAATAATAAAATATGGTTTTTTCAGTCAATGTGTGTGCACGTATGTGCAATCCTCTACATGCACATGTACACACTGTGCTACAGAAAGCGTGGATTCCAGGCATGCACACATGCACAGGGAGCATGGCAGTCTGGGATGGGGACACGCTTTCTGGCATGAACTTGGAGTGGGCGGGTTGCTCAAGGGAAGATGTTTCCTGAGATCTGAGAGGTACTTTGGAAGAACAAATATTTATTTGAAAGGCACTAGTTTGCATCAAAAAGCAACACTTTACAAAATGTTCTTGGAATAAAATGTTCACCTCTCCTCCATGGATGTCTATTGCAGGTTCTCCTCTCCATCCTTACTTCAAGCAACTAAAGTTATCTAGTATATTTAGCTGTCAGCATGCTTGGCACATTTTCCAACAGAGCCAATTTTCCAACAGAACATGGCTTAATATAAATCCATGGGTGGTTTGGTCAGTGGTGTTTCTGCTTTTGCTCCTTATTATTAGAAGGTTCTGCTTTTGATAGCAAAAGAAGTGACTTTTCCTCTCTGCCCCTCACGTTTCCTAGCATATATAACCTTGAGGTACACAGCTTTTCAACACAGGAATGTTTTGTGCCTGCAGGCGATTCGCTGGCACAAATAGGCAGCGATTTTTGCAAAGAAAGCTACTGAGGAGCTGCAGTAGGTGCCCCTGAGACTGATTTTCTTCTCCCTTCATTCTTAAATCCAGGTATCTGCTGTGATGTTTTGAAGGATACCACCCTGCTCTAGCAGGAGTTTTGTATTTCTTGCAGATGTTCAGCAGGCTTCCTGATTAGATCTCTGATTATCATTACCCAAGTGGAGGTTAGGTGTGTGTGTGAACTGGCATGCAATGCACATCAGGAGGAATATTTTGTAGAAAGGGGAATGCTCTCACATACATGAAGCTGTACAGTGGAAGACTTGTGATAATATGTTTCTCTTCTATCCATTAAAAAACCCCTATTACCTTGCCATGTTAGTCACTAGCTCAGTTGAATATAAAGGGTTCAGTTACTTGCACAGTGAGAACTCATTTATTTAAATAATTGTTCATTTTAATGATTCTTGAATGAGTGCTTCATTATGCATCCTATCCTTGCAAGAATGGGAAAAATGGGAGGAGCAGACCATGAGCATAGGATGACAGTGCCCATCTGTGGCTGAGGCAGATGGAATCTGGATCATGGAAGGAAGTCTTGCAACCTGGCTGTTTGTCTGCTCCTCCCCAGATGTGTCCTGGAAGTGGCCTAGGGCTCTGATTTGAGAAGACGTTATGAATACACTTAATAAACTTCTAACCATTAAAAACAAACTTTTACATTTAAATGGAAAGAGTATTAAATGGCAAAGATGGAGTATTATAAATACCTGATCAGACTTTATCGCAAAGATCAAATAATCTTTCCTCTGATTTTGCATAATTGCAGTATCAAACTGCAGGTGATGAATTAATACTTCTGTGCTCTTGTGGAAGAGCTGTATGCAGATCAGTGAAAGCTGATGCTAACTGCATTTACAAAATAATAGTGTCACCAAGATAATTCTAAAACTGTATGACTTCTTGCTTGCCAAAGATGGTTATTCAAAAGTCAGCTCACACAGAGGCAAAAGATCAGTTGAGCAAAAACCTGGCAGAAATGAATATAAAAGAAATGTTTCTTTAATTTTTTTTTACTTCTATCTTTGAATTCCCTTTCTTATCCCTTGACTTGCAACTCCCTCAAATACCTCAATACCTGTGGAAGATTCATGCTCGAACAACAATTGTCAGGTTTCACTTTAAAAGCTTTTAGGGGATTTAAAAATTGAAATAATTTTTATAAATGCAAGGTTTTTAAAGCATAGCATTGGTACTGAAATTATAAGTCTTTAGTGTTTTATTTTTCAAGTGCTGCATTTGATTCAGGAATTAAATTCTGTTTAGTACCTTGTTTAGTTCCAATTCACTGCTCACTCCACTGGGGCTACAAGAATTGCAGCATTACTTATCTTCTTCATTTCAGTTTGCTTCACAGGAGATTTGAGCAGGGCTTTTATAATTGCTTCTCTACTATTTCAGACATCTTGCTCCATATGTTAATGTGCATAAAAGTCTGAATCTGTTTTCTTCCTGAAAAGCTGCACATAATTACTTATTAACAAGATTAATCTATTCTTATCTTTAGGACATTTTGCCGATGCTTTCAGACTAGTCTGCAATTATTTTTTCCTTTTTCATTTAATCTATAATAAATAATCTAGCATGCCAGGGTAATGGATTTCACCTGAGGATCTGAACATGATTTGCAAACAATTAATTAATTAGTTTCAAAACCTGTCTTTAAAACAGGTGAAATTGAAATGCAGTCTGCCAGCACATAGTCATTAGCAGTATGTTGCACAAGTCGCTGTGGCTGCTCTATGAGCAGGTGGTGTGATCTGCTTCTCATGAGTATCAGGGAAGGTTCCTGCTCAACTGGCAGCATGTTTAAAAAAGTAAATAGTTTAAATCATCTGACTGGGTTGTTTCCTGGCATTCAGATGTAACTATGTGCCATATGGACTTATGTAGGCATACATTATGTCTGTAGTATGTTTCAGAATACTGATCTGACATCCTTGCTGTTGCTTTTTTTGCAACATAAATGTTACTACAGGTGTTGTCC
>WEIT01001127.1:0-18813 GCA_013389985.1 Dryoscopus gambensis
GCTGTTGCCACAAATAAGGAGACATGGACAAAGTCTTGGACAAAGGCCTGGAGTAAATTCTCCTTTGTCACTGTGTTAAGCAGCACACATTAAATTCCCATTAGAAAAGCCAGCACATGTACTTTGAAATTTAGTCCAATATGAAAATAACTGAAGATCCTGTCTGAAACATCTGCATGGCTTTTCTCTGGAAATTGTGGAAACACTGGAACCAGACTACAACCAGTCTGGGTACTTGGTATTTTACCCCAAATGTGAATGTGCATGTAACTGCATGTGTATATATTTAGATTTTTATACTTGATTTATTTTCTCATGGTGAACAGGTTTCCATGAGGTTTTTAAGAGTGGTAATGAGGATTCATGATGCAAGAAGCAAAACAATTATTTTCAGCAGCTGAACATCCTATTGGATGTTTCAAAGCATTGTGGCTTCAAGAGCAGAGGTGCTGCTCTGGTATGAGGGTACTGCAAATCTCCAATATACATAGGATTAAAATCCTCTTAGAGAAATTCAGAGTATTCCCTGCCTATAGAGATAAATAAAGCTCACCGGAGAAAATTATTCCAAGGTCTGAAGCCTCAAGCTGCTGGGTGCTTTTTGGCTGACAGCTCAGTTTCGGAGGAGTGCCAAGCTACGGCAGGAATGCCAGTGGGATGGTGCTGGTAAAAATGTAACCAACTAAGGAAGGAAAGGTGTGAACTGCCCGGAGCTTTGAACATGGCCTGGAGCTGACAGCTCCCAGAGCCAAACCTGGGAGATGTCACAGCACAAATGTGGGCACAGTGTCCACGTGCTCTGCTACAGCCCAGGTGTGTCACTGCCTGAGTCCTCACCCGAGGGCAGTGCTGCCCAGAGCTCTGATGTGCTGGGAGTTAGGGCAGCCTTGGGGCTGCTCTGTCCTGGGTGCTGTAAGCCCGTCCCCTCCCTTCCTGCATGGGACATCTCTCACAGCCAGGAAGGAGCTTGTGGGACAATCCAAGAGGTGCTCCACTGGCTGCATAGCTCCCTGGAGGAATGCAATCAGTGGAGCCCACAGCAGGTAGGTTTTGCCCACTGTGTCTGATAATGAGATCACCACTAGTAAACCATTTCCAAATCAGGGTTATTCCAAAGAACATTTATTTTACTGTGGAGCATATATGTTTTCCCTGTTTTATATACTCCTAAACATTAATCTCAATTGTTCCTGCAACATACGTTCTCCACCATGGTAGGTAAGGCCCCCATTACTGACATGCTCACTTTGCAGCTCCAAAATCATCTAATTACACATGAAAACATTTCATTGCTGAATGCGTGCTTCCAAACATTCGAAATCCCAAGGCTGTGAGGTTTTGGTTGGCGCTAGCAGAAGGTGCCAGGCTGAGAGCACTACACAGTCCCTCCTGGAACAGGTGGAACAATCCAGCTGCCATCCTTGCTGTCTCTGTAGTGTCCTGGTTTTTTTCTGTGGATGTCAAAGCACAAGGATGCTACAGTTGTCCCACAGCTGACCTCTAGAGGGAGGCTGTGCACCACAGGGACTCTCGGGCTGGATGGCACTGGAGTCCTGCTGCTATCACTGGGAGCTGGGCTGGCGACAGCCTGACTTCACCTGCAAGGTGTGCTGGAGGATTGCCTGGTTTTTACTTAAGCCTTTTACTGTGGAAGTAATTATCATTATTATTCACCTCTCTGGATTCTGATGCTACTGAAAAAAAAAAGATCTGCTATGTGGTGCATTCCACCCAAAATCTCCCGTGTTCAGATTTGCCAGCTTGGGAGAATGACACAAATTTACACATTTGGCTAAATCTGAAGGTCATCTGGGGAGCTGTTGTGGGGGCATTGCTCCAACTGTGCCCTCTCAAGTGAGGGAAATAGTCTCCTCCTTGAAGCAATCTTTATTTCATGCTTTATTTCTGAAGCAGCACTTCCGAACTGTGCTGACAGGTACCACCCAGCTACTCCTGTATTTCCTGGGATCTGCTCTGTTTCTGGTTTTGATGCCACTGTATGAAGCTGTTGGTATCACTCAGATCAATGTACAACTTACTAAACTGGTTTAGCTTTTTTCACTCTTCTTTATACTCTTTCTATAATTGCTTAATGTCAAAACCAACACTCATTCTTTCCACCAATTAATACGCACTCTTAGGATAGGCCTTTTCATCAAGGAGAAAATCCATAAAATAACTGTTAGGTCCCTGATACTGTGTCCTTGGAAAAGAGACTTTGGAGGAAAGCTGCATTTCTTTTGGGGTGGTTGTTTTCAGGGGAAAAAAAAATCCCCAAATTGTCAGCAGAGCCTATAAAGACAAATAGTGATGACAGCTGAAGTGTTTTGCCAAAAAGTTCTCTGTTGAATGCAGCTGAGATGAATGCTATATAGAAAAACAGTCCCAGGAAGGGGTCTGCAGCAGTTAGTTGGATTTTGGGAAAGGGGCATTTCAGATATAAGACTAATGTCAATAGAGGTTTGGTTGGGGGTTTTTGGGGGGGGGGTTGTTTGGTTTTTTTATCTTTTTCACCTAAATTTTTCCTAAAACACTGTTTCTTTTTTTGGATGTTGTAAATGCAGGCTTCTTGTATGGCCCTGCACTTCAACCTGACTTGAGGTAAAGGTGATTTCAGTTTTACTGAGGAAGAGGGAGGCACTCCTCAGCCAGGGATGTGGCACAGTCAAAAGGGATAGTGGGGCAGTCCAGCAACTGCGCACTCCCAGCATGTGCTTCCCAGGTACCACATGGGCCGGGATGAGGGCTGGGATCCCCAGTCAGGGGAGCTTTCCAGTGCCACAGAGCAGGGCAGTTCAGCTGAAGAGCTGACAGCTCTGGGGGTCCTCAGGATTTGTCACTCACTTGGTTAGCAAGGCTTGTTCACTAAAACCTTCTGTTTTGATCCTGCAACTTCTGTACCCTATGGCACTGCTGGAGGGGGGAATGCTGCACCCCTTCCATCACCATTTCCTATGAGGGTCTCTTTTCTACTAAGCCCAGGGGTTCTGAAATCATTCCTGCTACTTATTTTCCTGTTTACTTGTCTAACACTGTGCCTTGGAACACATATAACTCAGTGGGAGGATTCCAGATGACTTCAGTGGGATGTTCTGTTAATAACAAGCTCTGATTCTCTGGATTAGTTCTTTATCTGCAGATCACAATATTAAAAAGCTGAGGGGAAAGAATGGAGATGATAATTTCATAGCTGGTTTTCATTTAGCCTCCAGGCTGATGGTTAGACAGCAATGAAAATACAAACTGCCTTCATTTGTCCCATCGGTTTTCACCCTGTCACTGTATCTTGTTTAAAATCCTATGCACTGCAAGTTCTCAGTTTTCAAGGTGAAGGAATAAACCTTCTGGAGTCTTTCTCATCTGATGTTACATGAGGCTGCTGAAATATTGATCACATCCTTCATCTTGTACATGGCAAATAAAGCAAGAATTTCCAGTTGGAAGTTAATTCGTATTTGTTAGGCTAATCTGGTGGTGCTGGCTCTCAGCAACTTGGTGCAGTAGCTTTTAGAAATGCAAATAGAAGGGAGACAGTGTACTGGAAAGTGACATTGGTTTGGGGGCAGAGATCAGCACATGTACCCTGGGCCTGATGGAGAAACATCTGGGTTTCAAAGCCGCTTGTGGAGTCCAGTGCTACTTACTGTGAGGAAGGGTAATCTGCACAAAGAACAGCTAAGAGCATGAAAGCAACGCTTCCACAGCAATGCAGGGCTGCTGAAATCCCTGAGGTCAAGCAGGGGGAATTCCTATACAAGAAATTGATTGGTTCAGTTGGAATAAGCCTCATTCCTGTTCCCTTGCTTGGCCTTGCTCAGTTGTGGTTAAATGAGGAGAGGGATGGTAATCATCTCATTATCCTGCTATTGACAGTCTGTGGAACGGCTGGGAGCCCAGGCCTGTCCTCTTGCCAATTCCAGCTCCAGGGATGGGTTCAGCATTTGGAAAGAGAAATAACATGTTCCACAATCTCCAACAGGTGCAGAGGCTGTTCCACTGCTGAGTGCACCAGGAGAGAACCTGGAATTGTCACTCTGTTGGCTCATCTCGCCTATGTTCCTGACTCACACTGCCCAAATTACCCACCAGCAAAGAGCATAATTTTCTCAGTAATTAATTAAATATGTTAGGAAAGACTTCCCAGGTACAGGATGCAATGTCTGCTTCAGATGAAAAAGTTAACTTATAGCAGAGTCTTTGGTTTCCTATGGGAGACCTGGCATGGGGAAGGCTAATGTTCAGTGCTGCTACCCTGTATCTATCAGTGCCACCACAGTTGATCCCAGCTCTTCTGAGATCTTTTGGCCCCAGAGTTCTTGGATTTTGTGCCATACCACGACCAACTCAAATTTAAAATTGTGTATGTGTAAACCAGCAATCTTTTCCACAACAGTTAGTAGGAAAGTGTTCATGAAGCTACCGTGATCAATTCTTCTCATAGATAAATGTTACTAATATTTCCCTGTCCATGTTAGTAGGTATTCTTTTCTTCAGACTTTATTCCTTACAATAGTAGCCAAACCTGAATATGTTCTTTCTGAGCTCCAAGGATACTGGTATTTGTCACCTTGGTGTTTAGCTCTCTCACTATACTTTAGGTCAACACATTGATTAATCCAGACATTAGATAAAAGATAAGAGTTTATTTAGGATTAAATACTCATTTATAAATGGAATATGTAACTTATTTTCCAAAGTCTGTGATATATTGGCTTTGTTAGAGATTTATCCAGAACACCTGAAAAAGGACTGAACTGTCCAGTTAGCCAAGATAATATTTCCTTATTACAACTTCATTATTCATGGAATCATAGAATGGTTTGGGTTGGAAAGGACCTTAAAGATCATCAAATTCCAGCCCCTCTCTATTGTGGGCAGGGACACCTTTCACTGAACCAGGTTGCTCAGAGCTTCAAGACTTCTTCAATTGCTACAGCCATTTGACTCCATTCAAAGTATTTCAAGGTCTAATGCTCATTTCTATGACTTTTCCATTAACTTCTTCCTATCACCCCTAAATAAATGGCTACTCAGGTTTCTACAAGTAAGGTCTTTTCATCTCTGCTGTAATGACTCCAGGTGTACAGCTGCCCTGTAGGACGTGCTCCATTTTGTCTGCATCGTGTCTGTAACACAATGACCTGCTATTGCTTTAGAAAAAGATGTATTAAATTTTCCAGGCAATAACTAAGCGGCTTAAGTGGATGGGGTTTTCCACAGGGGAGAGATAAAGTTACTTAAACAAATGATTTAATTTTACACAGGGTCCTGTATATTCTTCCCTAGGAATCAGTGACAGTTCTGACTAGGGAGACTCTCCAAAGTTTGTATTGGTTAATTGATGTCACTGTACTGACACACGGGGGCATTAAATTCAACTCTGACTTTCACATTTTATAAACTACCTCACCTGAGTCAGTGAATAGCACCAATGTAGACTATGCAAGTTTTACTTTGCTCAGAGCATAAGACAGAACAGAATCCATCACAGCAGTTGGGAATAGAGCACACACAAACACCAGTGCCTTTTCCTTCAGCTTCGCCACCATGTAACGTGCCTTGGGTGCAGGAGATGTTAGAGCATCCACCATTGCATCTACAACTTCATTGCTATTAGTGCTTCCCTCACTGAGGATGCTGTTGAAAAAGTTTGCCCGCTCTTGAACGTACTCCTTGTTGTAAACAGCCTTTTCCTCCTCACTCAGTTCACTCCAGATCTCTTCGGCACTGACTGGTGGCTGAATTTTCGTAGAGGGTGCATAATTTCCTGGCTGGATAATACAGACCTGAAAACAAGATGTAAAACTTATCAAGATACAATCAGTCACTGTGAATTCAATTAAATACTGTAGTCAGTAACACAGATCAAAAGCTCTCTGCAGACAGGTTTCTTCCAGAAAATGCTGCTTTGTTGAAATTTTAACCCTGAAAACTTGATTGAAATCAAATATATTCCCCTGAAATATTTAAGACTGCAGAGGTGCTTTATTCTGACTTCCTCATTTCACTCTGATGTCAATGTTCTTGTTTTGACTACTCAGCACACCCTCACAGAATGCAATAGAGCATCTTTGATTTCTGTGGAATGCTTAATGGTATAAATGTTTTGACAATACCGAGACAAAGCATTTGAGTGTGACTTTGATGTCTCCAAAGTGGAATACCTTGGATTTTTCACTCAGTGGAGAATTCTGCAACTGATAATTTTTGACCCAATTTGGGACAAAAGGATATATCAAAAAAATTTAGCAGGTCCTGGGGAAAGAAGGGCTATTTTTCCCAAGTATGTGTAATTAAAAATAAAGTAGGTCTTGTCAGCGAAGAACAGGGGGACCAAAGGTCCTGCTCTGCCTCCCACTTAAGCCATTAGCAAATTTCTGTAGATTTGTGCACATAGATTTAAATGGAAAGCACACAAGTCCTTTGCTGCTCCCCATGTTTTCTTTGTGTGTTGCTGCTGTTCTGCTCCCTTCTGAGTCTTCCAGGGAATTTTGGAGCAGGCTGAGCACTCACAGCACACATGCTGTTCCTCAGTGAGCAGCAGCCCTGTTCAAACTATTTGTAGATATGCAACATTAAAAGCTCCGTGGCATTTAACTGACCTGATTTCTAAAGCCTGCAACACAAGGTGAGGAAAACTCGTGCTGAGCTGTGTCAGAGACGCAGGGATCTGACAGGCGTTCTCTGGGAAGTCTGCGGTGCTATAAAACCCTGATGGCTCCACTCTGCCACCCAGCAGAGGCTCCCACCTGTGTCAGCGCCCGCCTGCTGGCCTGCATGGTGATGGATTCGCTGCTCTCAGGAGGACTGGGGTGCAGGTCCTGGGCTTGGGGAGAAGGAAGTGAGGCAGACAAACTCCAGCAGAGGGATGGTGTGCACAGCTGGGACAGCTTGTGCTGCCTCAGGTAGGTTTGTCACACAGCATCTTTGGGAATCGTCCCTTCTGCTACTATTTAAAAACGTGTTTGGTGTCAGCCAAACTAATGCCAATAGTAAAAGTCCCATGTTCGTTGTTAACAAAAGGGTTTTGAAAGTTTCCTTTTTTGGAGTTGGCTTGGAGAGAAGAAGAGATGGTTTGGTTTTTTTCCTGTCCCACATTTTCTGTAGCCTTTCTACTCTGAGACACACATTTTGTTTCCTGTAGAATGTCAGCTTGCCTGGCCAGAGTTCAGTGGGACAGAGCCATAGCTCCATCTGTTCCTTGCCACCTCTGTGCAGCTTTCTCCTGAAAGGACAGAGAGGACAACAGAGCAGTGGAGGGGAGCACAGGAAAAGGGGACTGTGTTTTTTGTCGGCTCCCCACAGGGTTGGTTCTCAGGCAAGTGCCAGCCAGCATCTTGCATACAGTGAGAAACAGAAAAATACCTCTCAAAGATACTCCAGAAATGTTTGTCAGCCTGGCTCACTCAGTTATGTGCTGGGACTATTGCAGAGGTGGAGCAGTAGAAACACCAAAACAACCTGAGTAGCTAACCTGTTGAACTAAGCCCTTCCATGCATTTGAGATTATCCTCAGCTAATCAGCTAAAATCCTCATCATGCTGTATGGTATTAGGATGTGTAAAGTCACTTGCATTTTATAGCCCTTCATATTTATCCAACAGGCGTCGTTAATAGATGCATAGCTGTAATATTTTCCAACACAAAGCTTATCAACAACGCTGTAAATCTGTGTACGTAAACAGTGCACCAATGCAAACCTGCCAGGGAAGACTTCCAGTATTTGAGAAGAGTGTTTCAGCAGTAGAGTAACTCCAAGGAAAAAGCCTAGTGAAGCTACTTAGTGATCTAAGCTTCAGGTTTGACTATTAGAGTTGCTTAGACGGGGCACTAAGAGCACTCTTAGAGCCTCTTAGGTTAAGAGAATAAAAACATAATTACTCTGCACAATGCTGCCTCTTGCAGTGTAGCTGCTCTCACAAAAAGCAAGGAGCTTTTAAGCACCGGTGGTGTGAGAGGAGAGAAAGAACCCCTCGGGCAGGTGACCAGCCTCCCTCTGGCTGCACAGCACTCGGTGTCTGGGCTCTTTGCAGCCACCCCAGCGAACATTTGGGCTCCTCACTGCTGTTGGGAGCTCTGTGTGGAGCATGGCACTGCTCAGGCAGGCCTGTGCCAGGAAGCTTCTCCACTGCAGAGGATGCGGAGAAAGGGTGAAAGTTTCAGTGCTGGCACACAGACCTGTTACCCACCAGCTTCTCAGAACCACAAACATCACCCAGGACTGCTGTTCCCAGTGCTTTCCAGCTGACTGATCAGCCACAGAGAAACCACCTCTTTCCAAACGGAAGCTGCACCCATGGATGCAGTTCTGATCTTTTATCTTTGTCACTTTGTTTCACATAACTCATTACATCACTTACCTGGTTTCCAGGTTCTTGCAACGTCACTTACCTGGACACCAAACTTCTTCATTTCCAGTCTTAAAGCATCACAAAATTTTTCAATAGCTGCCTTGGTCATAGAATAAATGCCATTTCCCAGAGTAAAATAGGCAATGATGCTGGACATGAAAACAATACGTCCTGGAAAGAAAACAGGGCAACTAACATAACTTCACTCTCAGTCTTTAACATGGAATCGATTCATCTCAGTCTTCTGAGCTGCTAATAATGTGGTGTTAAGCAGGAGGCTGTATTACTGCACACTGTGCCAAAACTGGGCAGTGTCAGTGTGCAGTCCCAGCACAGAAGGATGCTCAGCTCTGTTAAGCGGAAAACTTCACACAAAAATCTTCCAGCTAGCAACAGATGCTGGACTAGACAAAGTGTAACACATTCCCAGTGTGCTGTTTATTCCTTCTTAGCCTGAGACAGGATGAAAAAGATGGAAACAAAGCAGTGCCCTAAAGACTGAAAAACAGTAATAAGAGACTGTGCTAATAGGAGGAGAAGGATTGCAGAGGAGAGGGGAGGTGATTTTCCCTGAGGTGGATATATGTTACGAAATACCATTTTTTTCTGTGCTGATGATGTCTCTGCACTGAGACCTGGCTTTATAACTGTGCATATAAAGTCCAAGCCAGACTGTACACTGATAAGCTTCACCAAGGAAATGTGACTTTACAAAATGTGTGCAGGCTTACACTACCTAACAATGATTGCCCTGCTCTGTGCTGCTTGTTCCTCCTTTCTGACTCCTGCTGAGTGCAGGCATGCCTTAAATAGCAGAGATTTCTCATCTGAGGCACTGGGCTATGGTTCATTTCCATTTCCTTGTAAACGTCTGTCACATAGTCCTACCACGGGGTAAGGAATGTGTGAGTGTGGGTATGCAAATACCAGAGGTGAGGGAGAAGATGGCCTTGTCACTCACAATACAGGGAACACAGCTGCACTCCTGTTGCTGCCACAGGTGCAGATAACATCTGGGCCCCAGATGTCACCGAATGGAATAGGGTTGGGAGATATCAAAAGGTATCATGGGAATGCAGTGAAACCTGTCATTCTGAATTAGGTTCCCTGCCTTCCTATACAGCGTCCCCAATAAATCTTATATACAGTAAGAGAAAAATAACTACCAGCCTGCCGATCAAGATGCTCTATCAGCTGGCCTGGCCAGCTGGAAAAGATACAGGGAAATGTTGCTCCTCTCAGGGTAGGATGTTTAAGTTCTAGGCTAGAGGGCACTACCTCCCTTTACAAGTATTAATAATTGTATTAATAATTTTGAAGTGTTTCTTGGAATAGGTGCACACCCATGGCAGTAAGCCAAGGGTAGGATGACCTCTGCCTGCTTTGCCCAGTAGCTGAGTGCTTTGGGGCACGCACCCAGGATGTGGGACACCTCAGCTTCTCTCTGTGTCCAAGGGAATTGAAACCCAGCTTCTCTCTGTGTCCAAGGGAATTGAAACCCAGCCTCCCTAGGAGATTGCTCCAATGCCTGTAAGTCAAGCTTTTCATTTGGAGAGGTCACTTGCTGCCTCTAAACATGTAAGCTTCAGCTTCATGCAAGGAAGGAGACAGGAAATCTAGGATTCGTCTTACAAATGCCCTGGCCTCCTCTCCTACATAGATGGTACTTGAAAATGGAGTGCAGGAGTTAATCAAGGAAACACTGCCAGCCCTGAGTGAGATACGAAATGTTCCTTTGAGCTAAGGTGTGTGTGCAGCCATCCTGACCCAAACCTTCGAATGGTTTATGCATGTGCTTAATATCACATGCTCAATTAGTCTCTTTTGCTTTGAAGTATCCCTGTGCAATTCATGGAGTCAGAGAAATGCCTGTGATGGATGAGCCTCACAGAGTTTCAGCAGTAAGCAAGATATCACAGGGAAAAGAGATGTCTCCCTGTGTAATGGCCGCGTAACACACTCACTGGGAACATACAATAGCACATTTTTGTACAAGAACACATCCAACACGCAGTTTTTAAAGGTTTTTTTTTTCTTGTGTCAGAATATCATCAACCAAAGGCAGCCAAGCAGAAAGAAGCACAACAGCCAAAAAAAAAAGGGATGCTTTTATCGTACCAACAGTTTGTGTAGCAGCGACACCTGGGCCTTCCAGATGAAACCTACCCCTTCCTGTGCTATCTGCTGCACACAGAGCACAAATCCTCACCCTACAGAGCCTACAGCCAGAACAAACAAGGAACAGGATACCTTCTTCCCCAAATACAGATGGAGACAGGGAGGGAACAAACTGCAAAGCACCCAAGACATGCTGCCATGCTGCAGAGAGCTATTAAACCCTTCCTTCTCAGAAGGAAGGATAAAGCCCAGGCATAGGGAGCTCCATGCAAATGCATTTATCCCATGTACCTCTACATAGAGTTTCCTGCCCAAGGTCACAGAGGCTCCATAGAGCTGGAACTGGAAGCTGAATGTCTCTAGTTCACCTCTGTAGGGTCATTCTTCCTCTCCTAATTGCCAAACAGTAAAATTGTAAAGCCTAAATCATAAAATTAACAGTTTATTGGATCTTTGTGTTTTCTGATTGTCAGTGCTTTGAAAGTCTTTCCTGGACTTAAAGATCTACTGTAAACATTTTTCTCTCTTTTTTGAGTCAAATACTGAGAGAAATCCTTATTTATAAATACTTTTTTCTGTGTAGTGCAAAGACAGAATCTTTAAGGATATTTTTTCCCCTTATGACTTCACCCTCTTTTCAGGATCAAGTTGCTCTTTCAGGCCACACAGAAGGAGGCTGTCATTTCAGTTCAATGAGAGAAAATTAAAGCCTCTTTTATAGATGCTACATTACCCTGATTATAGTAAGCTAATTATTCTACAACTCTAAATAACAGTGGATTAGCATTACCCTTGTATTTCCTTAGAAGGGGAAGAAATGCCAGGGTTGTCCTGATGCTCCCAAGGAGATTCACATCCGCAAATTTTTCATACGTCTCCATAGGCAGCCACCCTGTCTCACCAAATGTTGATATTCCTGCATTGTTGACAAGCCCCCAGAAACCTATGGAAGAGAAATGACTCAGCAAGCATCTTTAACTGCAAAGCAACCCCTATTTGGACAACAAAGCAACACCCCGGATTCGGACCCTTGGAAAAACTGTGTAGCTGTGTTACATTTTGTCTTTTCTACTTAAAAAGTCTTTTCTACTTAAAAGTGCAGGCATGTTTTGTTTAATGAAGGAAGGCCATTGTGGCCATAATCTGGACTAAATGAAATTATAGAATAGTTTGGGTTGGAAAAGCCCTTAAAGATCATCCAGTTCCACCCCCCACCATGGGCAGGACACCTTCCTCTAAGTCTCAGTGCTATTTAATAATCGCTCACTCTATAGTTGTCTTAAGTTATTTATGAATAACATAATCTGGGAGACCACATTTTACTGCCAGTGTGGTGCACCATGATATTTTAATTACTTTAATCCCACTGTGTGCTATGAGCAGCTTTGCGAAAATTATATTAAACAGCCTAAAGGCTAAGGGGTACTATTTTCAAAGTGCCTGACTAATTTAAGAGCCTAAGTCTTGCATCTTTTTCCAAGATGTGAGCTCCAACTCCTTCTGAAACCAGCCATAATCGGATACATGGGTGCAACATTGGGTAAAGCAATCAAGTAGGGTCAGTGGCTGCAGTATTTTTTAAATTTTTTACTTTTGAACAACTTTATTCCCCATGTAATGCCAGGTTTTGGTGCTAAAGAGCCCACCCCCGACACACAGAAAGATTTCAGTGTTTACAAGCAGAAACGTATTGGCAGCAAAGCTGGTTCTGCCAGAGCTCTGTGACAGGAAGCTGAGGCCCTTCAGCCCAAAGCCACAGCAGGTCTCGTGTGCGCCCTGCGCAGCGCTAACAGCCTCAGCCGTGGGGATGCTGCGCTGGAGCCAGCAGCGCTCGCAGGCTGGAGCTGACAAGCTGCCTAAATGCTGATTAAGCTGTGCTGACTTGTTCCTGCCTGCACAGCACGTAACTGCGGCTGTACAGCAAAGCAGGGACTGACACAGTGCTTTTGAAAACATTTCTGTTTCTGTCCTCCAGTCCTGACTGACAGCATTGCTAGGGTGGCCAGCAGCGTAATTAAGGAGTACCAGGGCAGCCTGACTGGCACTGGAACAGCTGAATTTGCAGCTTAGTTCTGCCAGCCTTGACAATTTTGCTCGTGCATTTCTTTTAAAGAATTCTTGTAGGTGTCCAAGGCAAATTATTGTCTTGGCACACCTTCTACAGGAGCTCCAAGCCTGGGTTTCTGGGGAGGCAGAGCAGGTTTCAGTGCCTCTCTTCATCCTTCTGGACACAAGAGTTTGGGGCAGGGGTGATGCTGACCCAGCTGTGGCCTCCTGTACCTGTGACAGCAGAGTTATTCTCAGGGCACATCTGACCACCCTAGGGAAGGCACTGCAGAAATGTTTGGGCTGAACCCTTTTCCCTCTGATCTTCTCTGACAAAACTACTGCAATAATTTCATGGTATCTTGGTCCTTCCAGAGCCCTGCCAAGAACTGCCAATATTAAGACTGCATTCAAAACAACAGTTAAAGATGAAACAGAACATTTTTTGAATTAGTTTGTAAAGCAGATCTCTGTAAGCTTTTCTAACATATATACACTACTTGTATTACCTAATGAAACTGGTCATTAAACAGAGAAAGAAACGGATTTCTGTTAGTAAACATCTCATTTGCAGGGCAAAACACTCCAAATCAGAAATTTACCACTCAGAACTTGGATAACTCTATCCTCCAAAGAGAATCAATCACTATTCAGCAGCCTATCACGCAGTAATCCTTGACACTGGCCCTCTCTTACAACTTTAGTTACTGACAGACTGCTGCCCTAGTAATGCAGCAGTTTCCTCTGGACTCACTTCTTTTCCATGGCCCTGAATGTTAGCAGACAGAGGAGAGGAAATGGACTTAAAATTAGCCATGGAATTGGGCATCCTAGACTTCCTTCTTCCCCCTGCCACTGCCCTATTGTTTGGTGTCTTTCCATCATTCTCTGGCTTTATTTCTCTGACTTAAAATGGAACTCAGCCCCATGGGCCTTATGTCCCCATAAAATGCTCCCAGATCAATGGCTTAGAGAGCCCTCTGTAGAAGCTAATTATCAATATTCTTGTACTTGCATGTGATCTGATCTGCAGGTGGGCTCAGTGGCTGCACACTCCATCTGTTTCTGCTCAAGGCCGGAGGTTTCTGTACTCAGGGTTATTTTTACATAACCTTGCCAACACAACCCAAACTAAAGCCTGGCATCACTGCAAAAGCTGTTCTTTTCAGCTTCACCTTATCTAGTTAAAAAAAAAGTAATTTTGCTTCTGCCACTGCACCCTGTGCAGCACAGCAAGAACGCTTGCTCCCCATACCCCAGATTTCCTCAGGCCTTCAAAAATACAGCCATTAATCTTTAGACAACTGATTTTCTTCCTCTTTCTCTAAACTGTGAAACACAGAATTTAGCTTGCAAGGCTTGAGTTTTCTCTCCAGCCATTTGCCTCATGTGCTTCAAAGCCTCCAGGTGGCTGCTGGTGAGGCCAGCCTGCGTGTATCAACACAGCTCACAGAATAATGGCTCCTTCCTTCTGTGCAGTGGCCAAATCAAAAGCCAAGAGGAGAAAAATTGGCCTGAGTTAAACTGAAACAGACTTTTTAAAGAGAACATTAAGTTAAACATAAAAAGACTCTTTGCACCCGGTCAGCTCAAAACACTTTGTTTGCCCTCAAGCAAAACATATTGTTTCTTAGAACATTTTGGCATTCCCAAATGGGAAATGTTCTGATATTTTCCAGAATGTTTCCTTACACTTTGTTTAGTTGAATCAATTCGCAAAATTCTACCCGAATAACAAACAGTTCATTATTCCCTTATGCTACTTTCTCAGAATATTTCCTGCCTCCTAAGCAACAACTTGCCCAGCTCAGTATTCAGGGTACTTGAATCTGTTTTGGTCTTCCTTTCCTGAAATGTTTGTGATAAAAATAAATGCTATAAATGTGCAGATAAAACATATTGTAAATTTGCCAAAACAAATGCAGCTCAGGTAACCTAAGAAACACAGATGGAAATCCTGAAGGACAAGGCACAAGAATTGAACAGCTGAGGGAGAGTGACACTGCATTTCCTCAGTGTCCATGCAGAGACGCATTTGGAAAAAGCAGCTGATGTTTGGTGTGTCAGACTGTCAAAACAGAACTCAGTCCAAACACAGTTTATAAAGAGAGGTGTTAGACTATGCTACAGCAGGCAGGGAAAAAATAAACTGGAAAGCAGGACTGGATGTCTCAGAGATTTTCACTGATCTGTGTTGGGAAAATGGATCCTGACGACAAAGATTAAAAGATACAGCCATGGATCTAAGAATCACTTTAGGAAACCTGATTTAAGATTAGTGAGGCTTTCTGGAGAACTGTAGCTCTCACATAAGCTCCCCAATAATTTCTACTTCACAACGTGTTGACCAAAAGGCACATATCCAAAGTCCTTATTTAGGCCCAAAAGATATCTGATGTTTTTTCCAGAAACTCTGAAAATTCCTCTTCCTATTGAAGTTAATCCAGCTGCAGGTTCGCAAAACCTTTTGAAAGTCACGTTTTTCTGTGTTGCTGCCAACACTCAGATAATATCTGAATTCTGCCACACTCTCTAAATTCCAACAGGTATTCTTGGGATCACAGATCTTTGGAGTTTCTCCTCTAAGCCTGAGCCCATGTGAAAATGACAGGCTCTTCCCTGAGAGATTCCAGACTAATACTAAAGGAAACGAGCCAAAGGAAGGAAAGTGTGATTTGCCTTGTTCCTCTGGAAAAATGAGGAGAGGGAACAACCCAACCTGTCTGTGGCAATACATGGTGGTAGCAGGCCCGATGAGACTCCTGAGTTATATTTACATCCACTCATGAGTCACCATCCTTTGCTTGGAATATTAGGCTGAAATTGTCTTCACTGTAAGGATAATCTATTTCTATAGGGAGTCTGGACTAAAATATTGTACCATGGGTGAATTCCATGAATAGAAAATCATAATTAAGTGTAAAAGAGTACTTAATAGCCTTTGAGTAGGAAGTGGGACTAAAACTAATATCCCTCCATTCCAGCTAGCTAATGTCACCCACTCACAACAGGCCAGAAAAGGAAGACAAATTCTGGTTTGAAAGAGAAGAAAATCAGAAAAATTCTGAGGTTTGCTGTAGAGCCTAACAGAATTGCAAATCACTGTGCTCTGAAGTCCTGGTCTGTTTCGTATTGGCTTTGGATTTCTACTCTTGCATAACAGAGAGAAAGAAGATAACACAGAGCTTGGGCTAGTTATGGTTACAGCATAATAGAAGGTGTAGGGAGAACTGTACTTTATTCCTGATATTCTGATTTTATTCTCCTATTTTACACATTGTTGTGTACCTTTTATACTGAAGAGTCTACTTAAAGTAGAAAGTTTCTTTTAGTCTTTTGTAAGTCTACTTATCCTGGGCCTAGGAAAAAGGCAGATTAAGGTGACTTAAAAGAATGCATATCTGCCAAAAAGCCCTACTAGTCTGAGATGCACAGTCGATGGAAAGGATGATACTGTAATCATAAAAAATATTTAATCTTTATCAGGATTTACTCTGAACTATTTAAACACAGGCATGCAAAACCCAATCATCATTTAACTGCTTTCTCTTTATTTTGGTCCAGCTTCTGAGGTTTCATTTGGAATCCATGGCCTTTGCACACTTACCATTAGACCTGGGATTACTGAAGTGACTATTTTTGGAATGATACAGGACTGTTTTGGTGATCAGAATTTAGAAGTCCAGCACACTGATGTGTACTTAAAATCTTTCACACCTGTGTGAAATTGATTATAGTTAAAGTGGCAAAAAAGGAGGGAACAATCCCTAAGCAATACCTAGTGATTCTCAGGGATAGGTTCCTCTTCCCAGTTTCTACAGGGAATTGCTGAACAGAATTCTTCTGTTCCAAGGGAGGGAGAGGGAGAGACAGAGAACTGTCCCACAGTACTTAGAAGCCAGCAGTGACATACAGAACAGTGCCAGCAACTACTTACAAGGTGGATGTTCTCACAGCATTTAAGCAAGGTAATGCGTGACCTGCTGTCACCTTCCAGCACAGTCCACTGGACTCCTACATCAGTTTCAATTGTTTGTGCAAAAACCAAAAGTAGACTTTTTATCTGTCCAACACTTATTTACAACAGTCTACTGAACTCACCACCCACTCTGTGCTCTCCTCATTACAAATGTCTGAGCGGTATTTGATTACCACCTTGGTCAGTCCTCTGCTGTAGGCCCCGGATGTTGCTGTCATGATCCGCCAGGGAAAATGTCCTAAGGTTTCACGACTGAGGTTCTTTAACTGGTACAGCATTGAGGCACACGCTCCACTGCCCACCCGCTGGGGAGCAGGTAATGTGTTCTGTGTACTCACATACTTTACTAATCTTCTAGGTACTTTCAGAACATAAATTGCCATTTGCAATTACAAACGGCTCAGAATTCGCTTTCCTAATGAAAAAGAATTTAATTAAAAACAGTCTTTGACCCAAATAGGAAAAAAATTACAGTTCCTGTCTTTAACAAGTACATTGGTTAATATGAGAGCTAACCTCCTGTTTAATCATGAAATTAAAAGTGTTTTTATAAAGGTAAAATACCAAAGAAAACAATGTATCTATTTTCAGAGGTGCCAAGAATGAACACTCCTACTTAAGTCTTTTGCTTATAGTTTACATAAGTACTGTCACAGTTTCTTTACAATTGAGATAAAAATATTTGTACCCCTCTATTTTAGAAATTACGAAGAAGACTTGTAGTTTTAGTCCATTAACATCAGACACTAAAATAAGTCCTTTGCTCCTTCTTATTAATTAAAAGGATGAATACTTGATAAATGTGAGTTTCCCCAAGTGGCCTATGTGCTACCTGGATCTATAAAATTAGTTTTTCTTTTCTGCCTTTGCCGAATACCCTCAAAATTCTGCAGCAGCAGAGCTGCCCAGCCATGGAAAAAGGTTTCCTGGAATGTGTGCTGTGTGTGTGCATGCCCAGCCCCGTGTCGCAGGTGTGAGGGCCCGAGTGACCGCCCAGGAACACCACTGTGCACACATCGTGTGCCTGCCGCATTTCACCCCAGCTGTGCTGAGCGTCTTCCCCGCCCCCTCCAGCAAACCCTGGTGCCTGTATGGGCCTTGAATTGATCTGAAGGCACATCTGCAATCTGCCAGCAGCAAGGACAACCCACAACTTAGTGCTGACTCTGGACTCCAGGGGCTACACAGCAGCATGAGCATGACCACTCAGGACAGCATAAGCTGTCAGACTGCAGGATAAATTATATGAAACCCAGAGTTTCTGGTGACCCGGTCCCCATGGAGCCTTTAAGGGCTTTTGAGAGTCATTTGTGCTTGTCTGTAGGTTGAGGAAAAGCCTGAGAGGGGAAGGCTCTGCCTCTTAATAAGGTCAAGATCAACCATAAATACACGTACTTAGTGAGCAGTGTCTAGGCTTTTTCTTCCTTCACCTCTCATTCCCTCCCCTTCCCAATGAGCTAATGAGCCAGGCAGGCAGAGGCCTTGCATTTCATTATCGCTCTGAGTGCCTCATTCCCCACCTTTATTCCCTGTGTGTGCAGGAAGTGTTTGTCTGTGATTTGGAGGGAATCTCAGTTCTAAGCCTGAGGAAATGTGCTCTGCACCAAGTGTATCCCAGAATTACATGGGATAATTCTCACCCTGCAGTCCCAGTGGGAAAGGAGGTAACTGTGGCCCCATCAACCTGCACTGTGTCACATGTGCTTAAGGGATGACTCAGGATTTAGGTTGTCTGCAATTATTCTGAAGTTCAGTCTATCCAGTCTCCTGGGTGCACGGTCCCTGTAGGGGGTATAACTGACAGGTTTCCCTTTCAGTAACCTCTCCAGGGACTAGTCTGACAAACCTCAGGTGGTTCCAAGAAGCAGCTGCTTTGGCATCGCACGGCAGCTGCCCTCGCTTGCATTTCTTGTACCTATTTCCTCTTTCACAAGTCATGCCCGGAAATGCATCACATTCCCATCCCTCCAATGCCTGCACAGTTGTTCTCCGCTCTCTCTGCCGTTTCCTCCTATTGGGTACCTGCAGAGAGGCTCCAGGGACGCCCCACTCGGGGAATTCCTCTCCTGGTGGAAAGGTGAAGCTTCCCCATGCCGCACTGAGCAGCGCACCCGCTTTACATGTCGGCACCTTTGGGAGGCCCCAGTCGGTGCATGCACCAAGGGATTTTAAATAAAATACCGCTGTCATTACCAATAGCGGTAACTGCGACTAGCGCCACCAGTGACGGTGCTCTCTAGCCTCACGCTGTGACAGGCCAGCTGACCCTCTGGGGCATATCCCCACCAGCAGTCCCGGGCGAACCGAGCCGCCGTCCTG
>WEIT01001128.1:8712-32410 GCA_013389985.1 Dryoscopus gambensis
CTTGGCCTTACTTGGCCTTGTGAGAGACCTTGAGCAGTCAGGATAAAGTTTTCCCATATGACTCCCCTTTTAGGCACCTTCATGACTGTCCAACGAATTAAATGCATCTTTTGGTGCCCTGCACTCTGAGGTGCATCTCTGATCATTCATGTGTGTCAGAGCCTAGTGATGTGCAGGATGAAATTACTGTGGAGCTCTGGGTGCAGCCTGTGTGCTCTGACAGCTCTTGGGTGAAGGTGGAACCTTGTGTGCTCTGTTTCCGAGCTGAACTGCTGCAGTGCTCCTGTCGCTGTCAGAGTTCAGCTGTGAGCGCTTCCTTGGGCACAGACAGTTGCTGTTTCCCATAGCTTTGTCCTTCTCAGTGGAGTTTATTAGTGTGGGACATCTTAGACTGCCTGTCTTCGTGGTCATACAGTGATTCACAAGGACAGTGCAAAGGAAACTTCACCTTTGTCACTTGTTTTTTGAGAGCTGTCTCCGAACATAGCTTGTACTTCCTCACCTGCACCAGCTGCCGGTCTATGGGACAAGATCCCCTTTCTTCTGTGCACACTTCCCGTGTAACCCAAAGGGGGCAAATCTGATAAAATCAGTGATGTATCTGTGATTTAGGGATGGTTCCTTGCAGTCCTCAGCATTGTTTCAGAGTATGTCGCTAAGGAAAGGATTCACTCACTGGTGCCCAAGCAAACTGGGCCTGCAGCATAAACAGATTTGAGTCTGTTCATGACTAAACCAGCACCTTGCACCTTGTTAGGAAGTTTGGATTTTTGTGTGATCACTCAGCGTATTTATTAAGTTCATAACTTAAATATTGTCTGTTGGCTCACATCTATATTCTTGCATTTATCTTCCACTGAATAACCCTCACTGGCAACAGCTTCTTACACAAATCATTTCCAGTGAATTTATCTAGAATCATGGTGAATTTTGCAACAAATTATATAAGTTTAGTTGCCCTTAATTTCAAGTGGTGAATTAGCTGACCTCTTCACTAAGTGAGGTGGAGGTTTATTTTTTTTCATCTTTTTTAATAGCCTTTCTACAGAACATAAAACATTGGGACTGTGGTATTTTTTCAGACCCAACCGAGCACGGTGTTTCTTTTACAGCTTTGTTGGGATTGCAGGAGACAAAGTTCCTAGGTTCTTGCCCAGAAAATACCCAGGAGACTTCAAAAGGCAGATTTTCTTGCTATGCAAGTAGAAAATTAAGTCCTTATATCAGTTTCTTCGAGCACATAATCTTTTCACAATTGCTTTTCTATGACTGTCAAACACAGTAATGCCAATTTAATTGCATAATGTGAGTAATCAGCATTTCTAGAAAACCTGCCCCTAGACCCATGTACCTTTTATTTGCTGTTAAAATGAGTTTATTGCTGGTTTGTTTTTCCCTGCCTATCAAGCAGATGTTGCTCCTTCTCCGAGGGATTTTTCAGCTTTTCCCAGTCACTCTGGTTTGGTGACTTGCCAGATGTTTCGTTTATCTGCTGCATTTCAGTAAAAGTGCTGGAGATACTGAGGAGCTTGCAGGAGCAACAGGAACACAGATAATGTTCTTGCTGGGACCAAGAGGAAAACACAAGGAAACCTTGAGCAGAACATTGCACATTCACAAGTGTTCTCTGCACTCATGTGCATTTCCATCAGCATCTTCCACTGGCCCTGCATGATGTGATCTCAGTTGTTTCCTACTCAGTTCAGATGTTTTTAAAACTGAATTAATAATTCAGAACAAACAATCATAAGTTGGGCCAAAAATCCATTCATTAGTATTCGGCACTCAAAGCCATCCCCATTGGATGAAGAAGAGACACAGAAGGAGAAAAAGACAACCCATACGGAGGATATTAAAAAGAAAATGTGTGTAAATATTGAAAAATCAAATACCACTACCCTAATTTTAGTGGATTTTCCCAAACTTTCTAACAGGTAGTCATAAAATAGTAATTAATTGTTGTTTGCTTATGGAATCTTATTGGTAACAAACAAAAGCTGATGGAAGTTGGGGTGTTTTTTGTGGTTTGTTTTTCTATGGGGTGTTTGGTTGGTTGGGTTGGGTTAGTTGTTTATTACTTTTATTTTTTCTAATGTAGTCTTTAAAAAGAGCTAAATAAAATTTTTAGGAACTTTGAACCAGAACTGCTGATGGACAGCCCTGGTTTGTTCCCATGTCCTGAGTGACTGGACAGTAAGAAAAGCTGCCCAATCTTGTGTCCTGCAAGCCTCAATTAAGTGGCAAGGAAAGGTGTACAAGAAAATTATCTGTGCTTTCGATTGGTTTTAATTCAGTTTTGCACTTCCCAGGTGTTAAAAATGAGAAAATAACTCTTGATTTACTTTAAAAGTAAGTAATTAATTTGTTAGTATAAAAAAAGAGTAAAATAAATCCGGGTGCGGGAATCAGAGACTCTTGGAGTCAGACTGATTGCCCAAGGGCAGTAACCTAGCAACGCTGTATTAGGTGGTGTTCAAGTCCCTGGATAGGGATGCTGACCAAATAAGGCAGCGTTGGGTCACTCCAGCGGCTTGTCCAAGGGAGTAATGATGAGAGTTCCCAGCAGGATCTGATTTTCATAATCTTAGAGCCCTCCCAGCGCTGCCCACAGCCCGCCCACAGTCCAGCCTCTATGGCCTCCGGCGGTTGGGTGGATCAATCATGATCCATGATTGATGACAATCATGATGTCAGTCTCTTTCACCAATAGCTCGCTTGCTGCTAGGGGCTGCAAAGCGTGTGATGTCATTCCTTCCACAGGTGGGAAAAGTTCCTCACTATCTTGCAGGGTTGCCTTGGTTGCCAGTTACAGGACCTCGGAGACAGGCTAAAAATAGTCTTTGGGATGTTAATATCAGGGCTTAGCTGCTGCAGCTTCTGGAAGGAAGATATTCTAAAATTAAATTTTTAACTTTCAAAAAAACAGTTAAACAACAATTAATTCATAAATAAAAGTGTTTCAATCAACCACTTTAACTACTAACATCTTCTATAATTTATAATATAAATGTTTTAACTTTGTATTGGGGAAATGAGAACAAGGGTCAGTGTTAACCATATAACTGGGATATATAAGCAACTTTTAACAGTCCATAACAGGGTTTAAACAAAACTGTTAACTTTTTGTAACTTAGATAACTGCTTCTTAATCATTTTCATTAAACTATGTAAATTTTAAACATATTAACCATGCAAATGCCAATTCAGGGTACTTCATATATGACAACAGGGGTCGATCTGAAGTGGGGCTAATTAAACCACTTTTGGTGGAAACAATTTGTTTGCTAAATCAAGTGTTATAACCTAGTGACAAAACCAAAATTGGACTGAATTGTAGCATTCTGTTTTAATAAAGAACAGATGTGGGACAGTCACTTGAGAGAAGGAGCTGCTGTCAAGCTGACCACTGTTACTTGTGGACTTTGACTTTTAACTAGATGAATAAAAAATAATAATCAAACTGACAGGAAAGTACTAGGAATTATCCATCTCTAATAACAAAATAATTCAAAATGATGAAGCAGTGGTAACCTGAAAATACCTGCATTAAGTATATTAGGTCTGACCACCGTCAAATAGAGGAAAAAAGTGTAAGAAATCTGAAAAATTATATTCGATGGATTAATGACATGCTATAAAGTATGAGTTTGTTCGATTTCTGGCAAAGGCATATCTTTATTGTTTTTATTGATGCTTGTTTGTTTTAAACTAAAGAAATAATTCATGGAGTCTGGTGTCTTTAACAAATAATTAATTTGATTTTCATTTCTGTCTGGTAGAAATTGCTCTACACAAATGTTGTAGGATACTTCATCAGTAGGTAGAGAATCATAATACCTGCCTGCTTCCAAGAAACTCCTGAAAGCTTTAAATTTGAGAGATATTACCTATATTAAGGCCTATATTATGTATTAAGCAAACCCTTTCCTATCAAGGTTCCAGGTGTTAGGTGTGGGAAGTATTGAAACAGATACTGTGGTTCCTTTCTTAATGATGAATCAAGTGTTTGGGTATTTTGCTTTCATCAATTTCATCACCATTATCATGCTCAGTCACAAACCCTGGTTTTAATCAGTGCACTAAAGCTGTTCTCCCCACTCTTTGGTGTGTCTAAAGAGCATCAAGAGGAACAAAACTTGGATCTGAGAAGCAAATGGCACTATTCCATTTAAACCATTGCCAAACACACTTTTGTAGAGATCAGGCTGAATAAAACAAGTCTGTGATGCCTTCAGAATTCAAGCCTAATCTCTTTAAGGCTTTGAATTATATTCCCTATACATGGCAGGGGATAATTCCAAAAGCTCTGCTCTAACCAAGCTACAAGCCATCAATTTAAATCAAATCTCATAATTAAATTACAGATCAAATATTATTATAGTGGTTTTTCAGGGTTTGTTTGAAAAGACTTTGTGGCAATCTGAAATATTAAAGGCCAGAGAAGACAGAGCACTTCTGGAAGTGTGATGGCATAAATATTGGGAATGGCAGGAGTGTTTCAGGCTGCTCCATGGACTGTTATAACATACTTCAGTCAACAGGCAAACACATATTTGTGGATCTCCTATGGAAGCAGTGACATCTATTACGATGTAATTTATACACACCTTGACAGAGGTGTCCAGTATGGGTGACAAAGGGCTGGGACAGTAAAATTGGAATGAAATTTCCATGGGGAGCTCTGTGTGGATGCTTGAACAGGGTTTCTGTGTGAAGACAGGGAAGGAGAAAGTGCTGCAATTTCATTTATCTCCCATATCCCTCCTAATAGGGGTGACTCCCATATCCTGGTGGATGATTAGGCATGGATTTCTGGCCTAAGCTGGCTCTCATTTTACACACATGACTTCTCTTATATCCTGGCAGTTTGCAAGTGAAATTAATTATGAGAGAAGTTTCACAGGCTTATCCATGTTATCCAGGCTTATGTTTTAGGCCATATTAGGGAGGAGATAGACCTTCCTCTTTGCTGGGTGCTGTCCAGGTTTCCTGAGCATGCACACTCTGAGCATTATAGTCATAGAATCCTGTAGTGGTCTGGGCTGGAAGAGACCTTAAATACCATTTATTTCCACCCCTCCTTGTATTTACACTTGTGTTAATTAATATTCAATTAATAATTGTATTATTTTTGGTCATCATTGAGCCCTGTCCAATTACCTGCCCAAAAAACACAGAAGTCAAGCCACTTGTCCCAGATCACCTACACAAAGTTTGGAAAAGAGCAAGGGCAGCAGCAGCATGCCTGGTACTTTAAGCTGATTTGCACTCAATTTAAGTAGNATTTGAGAGACCCAACACAGTGCCATGAGTGTGCATAAATTTAACAAATTTGGCTCAGTGAATTCTACAAAAGAATAGATTCTTTATCTTCAGATTTCTGCATCCCTCAGTAATACAAATTTCTTCATATCTGAGCCAGCTATTTCCAAGACAAGCCAAATAAAATTAGACTTCTGCTATGGAGGATCTGATTCCCTAACTGCAAGTGTAAATGTTTGTCAGAAGTACTGCTCCCCTGTTCAATTAATAAATCATTAGAAAACACAATAAATAATGGGCTGGATATCTGGTGGTTTGGGCTGCTTCTAGAAGGAAGGTGAGAGATGAAGAGGAGGCAGCTACAATGCCAGCACCAATGTGAATTTGGGGATATTTTTGTAGGGAACTGGAAAAGAAGGATTCAGCTCTGTTTGTGTTATCACACAGAGAAGTGGAAAAGTGACATAAAGAGAATCAGATCAAAGACAGAGAAGGACAACAGGGCAAGCGATTTGTATTTCTGTGCTGACAATGATATGTCATATCTGATATGAGCCGAAAACTCCTCTTGATCACTGTTCTCTGCTCACAAACTTTGGGTCAGTCCTAAAGTCTTATTTGAAATTGTCTCCTGGCTACAGTGACTGCTTGGCACATCCCACTTGCAGCACCACGGAGACCTTGCTGTGCAGACTAAATGAAACTCTGGAATTCTCCAACATAATCTGTCAGCATTATAAGCAAGAGCAATACACAAGTGACAACTACTTTCAGAACTCCTACAGTATTTGGATTTTTTCCCTCTGGCAGGGTTAATGTTTTCTGCCTGAAGTTTTCAGAATGAATCAGTTTAAATTTCAAATGATCAAGAAATGGTGGGGGAAAAAACACTGATCAAAATCTGTAATATACTGAAATACAGAATATTTTAAATCATCAGGAAGAAGTTAGAATTTCACAGGTGCGGTGTGTGACCTCCACTCTACCTAATTCCCCTTCTCTTTGATCCTAAGGAGTCAGTTTGAAGGTGCTGAGGATACTCAGGGGAACTCAAACCGATCCATGGCAACCCTTCAGGAGTGGGATTAGATTAACTCCTCCTCTTGCAGAAGCCCATATCACTCTTTTGTCTTTGACTGAGAAAGAGAGTTCTTGCACTCTTTTTCACGAAGTGCGCATGAGAATTTGACATGTAGTAGGAGAGGGACTAGACAAGAATTGGCCTTAATCCAATATAATGTAACTCACTGTGATTTGGGGCTAAATGTTCACATTCTGAGGGAAGGGTGAACAAAGTAGTGGATTCTGTATCTGATCCAATGCTAGTTCTTGTTTCAAAGTGGGGGCTGTGTCTCTTCACATCAGAGAATCCTGAAAAAATACACAGCATACTTGGAGGAGAAGACATGACAAATACTTCCCAAGCAATCAATATAGGCAGAAGTGCCAGGGCAACATGATTGTGTTTGACACAGGTAAAAATTGATCTTTTTGATTATCCAGATTTTTAAAACATCAATATTAGCAAATACATTCTAAAAGAAATAAAACCAGGAACCAGCCCAAGATTAAGAGAGGTGATGGCCAAAGTGAAAAATTATGATGTGATGAGAAATGTAACTGTAGTTGCTGAAGCACCCTGAATGTATCACGGACAATAAATTCCTTCTGACCTGCACCCTTGGCAAACCAAAACAAAAAGAAAAAGGAGGAAAGAGGTAGAAAAGAACACAGGTCAGATCCTTAGGAGTCATCAACCGCGGAGTTCCAGTATTCCTCCTAAAGATTTAAGGGGAGAGAAGTGTTGGAATGAATCCCATAAGAACAAACAGGAAGTTCCCATGGTGATCCCCCAGCTTTGGGGGTACTAATCCAAGCACTTCTTCCATCTTTTTTTTTTCCCTAGAGCTATCCCTAACCCTGGTCCATCAGGTGGAATTACTCAGCCATGCTGGGAGAAGGGGTTATTTCAGGGAAGCAGCATCCAGCCTGCTGCCTTGGAATGAAAATGAGCAAATGAAGTTTAAGACTTTTATCCACAAGTGAAGGAATAAAACCTGAAGAGAATTTGGCTTGTCACACTGTGGTAATTAATAGTGAGGGTAAGATTTTTCTCCTAGTGTGATTCAGAAAATATTTCTGAGTGTCTTTCTAACTGTGCAGACTGATGACCTCTAAATATCAATTCCATGACTGGAAGATTTTAATTTCCTTAAATCCTTAGTAAGTGACAGGAGAGAGCCATCATGCCTTAGCCAACCTACTGCAAAAGCCACTGAGGATCTCTGAAGTCACTGGTGCTAAACTGGTATCTTTGTTTTAATAAATTATTGAGCTTATACAAGAAAAAAAAGCATAAGGAGTGGAAACAGCAATTTCTTGTGAAACTGCATATCATGAAACGGGGAGAAGGGGAAGCAGCAAAATGAAAATGAAGCATTTCAAAGCTGGGGGAAACAAATGGTTTGACACTTCCATTCACAAGGGACATAGTAATCTAAGGTTCAGCTACATTTAAGCCAACAAACTCACATAAGGGTGAGTGTGAGGCTCATTCTCAGTGCGGGGACGGATATTTGAATCTCTACATGGTTAACTCAGGCTGAAGAAAGTTCCTAAATCTAGTAGTGGGAAGTAGCTACATCTAAGTATGTAAGAACTGGGCTCAGAAGTGTCTTAAATGCCATTTAAGAATCCTTTGAGCACTATAACAAAATGCTCTGTTTGACAGACTGTGAAGTGCTAAAAATCATTAGTTTTAAAAAAGGAAAAGAAAAATTATCCAGTGTCAACTTGAGGTCCAGGTCCTCACACTTAAAAATGTAGCAAAAAATGACCAATCAAACAAGTCACAAGGACTTCGAGATAATTGTTACTTCATCTCCCCAGGGCTGCTGCACAGCCTGGCCCTGCTGGCTGCGGGGCCTGGAGGTCACTCCAGCTTCAACAGGTCACAGCAAGCCTAAGTGGTGGGGAAGACAAAGCTCTCTAAGACTTCCGAGGTGTTGGAGACTGAAATAAGAAGACATTCAGTAATTCTACATTGTGAAGCATTTTATAGCAGTTGTAGTTGAAAGCTGATGCCCCACCTGCATCTCGTGGCCCATCCCAAAGTGAGTGACATCACACTTCGTTCCCATGCTCCCATTTTGAATTCTTTCTCTCTTCATAAAAGAGGGCATTTTATGGCCCTGTCACAGACATCCTCTGTGTCAGAGCAGAAAATCCCCCTTTTAACCTGAATGCCTATAAAATCCGTACTAGGCTTGACATGTGATGGTTTTTGTGATTAATACCCTGTAAAGACATAAGCTACTGCAGAGTGTATTATAGAAGCCCCAAAAAAATTCAGAGTTATAGAAAGTCTGGCCTATTTTCAAAGTTTGAGACCTCACTTTTCCATTGTTGAAATAAGCCCTGTATGAAATTTGGCATCAGCAGAAATTGTTCAGATGGATTATTTTCATTTGTCCCAAGCCATATTACATTTGTCCAAATGTTAAAGGCTGCCAGTGACTACAGATCCTCACAGAGCTTATTAAACACCTCCCAGGGCTCAACTTCGAGGCTGGCAGTCAGAACATAAATGAGAAAAGTTGCTGCATAAATGCTGAGAGGTGAAACCCCTTGGGTTTGATAATCTTGTGGAAGCCACTTGACCCGTTTCCTCCAGCACCAGCCATCCCAAGCACCCGCCCAATGGAGTGTGCAGAGAGAGGCCACTGGTGCTCTGCTTCACTGAGCCTCTGTGAAAGCAATCAATAAACTTCCATCTCCTCCAGGAGCCCCAGACATTTACATAATTGTCCCTACTTCCCTCTCCGTGTGGGATCTGCTCTCTTTTCCTAAAGTTTAAGGCACAGGGCAGATGTCTCCATGCTGCTGCTGTTATTAGCGTGCTTTGGCCATCTCATTTCTCAGCAGCTTTTATTGTGCTCATCTGTTCAGCAAGACTGGGTTTTCCAAGGCTCATTTGCTGGTTAATTGCATTCTCAGATCCTCTAAGATGTCTGTAGCACCTGCTCTCCACTTCACAGACTCTTTTGATCTCTCTAGAAATATCCAACTTTGATTATGTGAAAATCTTTCCCAACCGTAGAACGTGCCCGGAAAGCAAGTTACAAACTGCCATTGTGACTATTGTGACCTGTGTTAGGATTGAAAATATAATTCTCTGATGGAAAAGCCTGAAATGAAAAGTGATCTTATTTGCTATTCTATTTGTGTGCCTCTCTGCTGGCTCTGGTTTTCCTTGCCTTACCAAACACTTAGGGAAAACAGAGCATATAGTGAAATATAGGTTGCAGTGCTGTGACGTGCAATTCAGTAGCTCTAAAAGTGTCCAGGGTAGCCCAAATTACCACCCACTGGCTGGGATTTTTCACTTGCAAATGTGCTGAAAACTTGTTTACCTGAAAGCTCTCCATTTGTTTCTATCAGGATGCATTTGCAAATGTGAAATGGGTGGTTTCAGACCTAATTGTCTGTTCTGTTTGTACAGATCTCCTTCGGCGGCAACAAAGGTTTGCAGTGTGTACCTTAAAGAGATATCAAGCATTACTGGGGTCTGGTTTGCCACTGGTTTCAGAGGAGGAGAAATGTGGAATGCAACATCTCCTTTGTCACTGACTGCACGATTAAGTTATGTAATTGATGTCTGCTATCAGTTTTCACATTTTCTACCAACTTTATGAGGCTATTTTGGGATTTGCTTGCTAAAATGTTTTGAATGTCTTTTTTTTTTTACGATGCATTTTAAATGGGTTCTCCCACACCTCTTTCTCTTCATGTGTAGTAGTGCACATTTTCAGTTGGAATTTTTAATGAGTTTCCCTTCATAGGTGTTTGCAAAGTTTTAGCCAAGGCAGCACAGCTGTTTCTAAGGTTTAGAAAAACTGTTGTACATTTGAAAATATTCTAATAATCTAGGTGATTAACACAGAGTTATTTAAGTTCCCCCACTTGTCTAGTTGCTCCAATAACTTGAACTCAGCCTTTGGGAGGAGTTGGTCTTATGGAAGAATTAGACATGACGACATTAAATTCTAATATCACCACAAGTATTATCAGATATTATGAAGCATACAGAAAGTGGGATATATATTCTCAAACAGAAGAAATTAAGGCTAAGGTGAATTCTAGAACTTCCTGGCTTCTAGGTCTTGATTTTATAAACTTAGTATTTACATGCCCACACATGAGTCTGTAACTGTGGCCTTCCTGTTTTTACCACTGATATTTTATTGTGGATATTTATGAATCTGCATCTCTTGGCCTGTGTCTCATCCTCAATATCCCACTGTACTCTAATTCTGTACAACTGTTACAGAATTAGAAGTAGGGATGATGTGTTGGAGAAAACAGTGAGAGGAGTAACAAGTGAATTCAGCAAAAGTGACTCCTGCAGGAGCTTTAAAAGGCTGAAGGTGAATGTTTTCCTTTGATAAATGAAGGTCAAACTGCCTGTGCCACCACTAATGCAGTGGCAGCTCTGTGGGATGACAGATCTCTGCTCCTGCTGAGGTGCAGTGCTGAAGGAAAAGCTTAGACACAACATTGCTCCCCCCAAATTCAGCTGGAAACCCAGAGGTTCTGTGCTCAAAGGTTCCAGAGGGCCCCCAAAACACTGAGCACTAAGATTTGTACCCAATGCCACTGGATTTTCTACCCTCCTCAAAGCTGACAGCTAATTTTGAGCATTTACTGATAATTCAAGGTCTGCTGAACAAGCCCTTCAAGCTGACTTGTGAAAACCTTGCAAATTTACCACGGCTTGTGCTGCAGAGCAAATTTTTTGAAATAAATAAATAAATAACCCCCCACCAGATGCCACTGAGGCACCAAGTGCCAGAAAATGTAAACTGGTCTGAGCCTGAAATTCATTAAGACTGCAGTGCCTCAGAGCCAGCGTGCAGAGGGCGATTGCTTTCCATGGCCCTTCTGCTGCAAACAGATTTGGAGAAGCCTCACTTTAGACTCCTGTGGATACTCTCCCATTTTGATGTCAGTATTTGTGTATTTGAAATTGGGAACACTCCTAATGCACACTGATTCAGCCTGAGAAGGCTGTATAATCCCGTGACTGCAGGGAAGAGGATGAGAAAAAGTTATTTAGATCCTACTGGCTTTTATTTTTATTTTCTTCTTGTCTTTTTAAAATAATTAGATAGGTAGAAAGATGTTATGATATGTAAAAAACCCATAAAAATCAGCATTCTGTTCTGGCTACAGCACTTCACCAACACTGGACAATTTTATCTTCCAGGTCAGGTTTCAAACAAACCTATTTCATAGGCAATAGGTAAACAAAATGCATTTGTTTGTAGCAGTTGGGGAGCTCTGAAATTCAGGAGTTTGTGTTAAAGAATTCTGTTGTAGGGTATATTCTCTGAGGCGATGAAGTAATAATTAATTGCAAGTAATCTGTCATATTTAGTGTTTCTTAATCATGAGCAGACCCTGACTCACCCACAGTACAAGAAATTATTTCATTATTGAAGTATAAATTTTCATTGGAGCCTGGGGTGTTTTGTATTATACACGGATTTGAGAGAAAGACACAAACAGAGGTTTAATCAAAGGATTGTTAATGTTGAAAAAATGAGGAGAGATTTCATTAAACCACTCAGCTCCTGTGGGAAGGAAAGAGTCAATAACATTGAGAACCTACTGCATCTTTCCTTGTGTAGAGGAGAAAAAAGTCTTTCAGAATGGCTGTGTTAACCCTACCTGTCCTTTTCCTGCCCCTGCATCCAAAAAATAAGTTGCTTGTTTGGATTCCAAGGCAACCCAGAAAATAGAGCAGGGATGGACTTGGCAGGGGTTTCATTTGACTCTCCCACCCACCTCTGTCTACCTCGCCAAGTCCTCTCTGCTTGTTTTTGTGTTTACGCTTGTGCTCAATAGCAACCAAAACCGCCCCTCTAAAATCAGCGGTACAGGTTGTAAATGTCTTTCAATACCTGGTAAGTGATGAAACTAAAAACTCAGCATTTTCTTTGTCTTCTTCTTCTTGCTTCTTTTTCTGATTATGTTGCCAGAAGGAGCTTTTGTCTCAACTTTCATTAATGTGAAGCAAAGACAATTTACTCTCAGAACACACCCAACAGCCTGGGTTGTTTTCCTCTCAGTATGTGATAGGTTTACTGAGCAAATTTTTTTTGATACGCAGATCAGGTTGGGAAGGGGAGTGGTGTTTTCAGACTGTGAAGGGTTCCATCTGGGAGTTTTACTCCACTGAAACTGCACTTGAAAGGATTTGTCACTAAATATGGGACTTATGGAAATTATTGCACTATTAATCTATAACTTCAACTCTGAACAAGTTTTAAAATCTCACGTACTTCAAACTGTATTTTCCTCTTTAAAAACATGGTGGTGCATGTCATAGTGGAAAGAAAAAGATATTCAAGTATTCCATACTGGAGTGTTGTGAAAGTGTGGATTTGGTGAGGAGCCTGGAATCAAGACCAAACTCCTTCTCAAATGAAGCAGCTGGTCATCAAACATGTTAGATTCCAGACTAGACCCTTCTAATAATAACTAAAGCCAGCCTGGACACTTGTACTGCTGGTTTTGCACTGGGATGTTTTCTCTGGGAAGCCACTTTGTTGTCTTCAGTGCTTTGTCCTGCCCCTCCTCACCCTGGCACATTTATAGACCCTCCTTGTGGCTCCTTGGAGGGGCACTTTGTCAGAGATGTGAGTATGAAGATGGTTTGAGATGCAGGATGCAGGTCAGTGTGATTAGTAGGGCAGTGAAGTGTCCCCAGAGGGGATGTGCTGATGCAGCACTGGCACCTGCTGCATTTTCCCTTGGGAAGCAGAAGGCAATTGCCTTGGACTTCTGCTCTGTGCTGGGATTACAGAACAAAATGTGCCACCCCGAGCTCAGGAGCTTCTCCAGGTCTGTGTTTTGGTCCTTGCTAGGCTATTAATATTTATAAGATTGGAGGTTATGTCACACTGATCATGAGGTCTCCCACAACGCAGAGGGTGGTTGGCAGGGATTCCCTGGTTGGAACAAGTCCAGTCTGAATGAAGGGGGCTGTGACCCAGCAGTATTTTCCTGGCTTAGTCAATCTCTCCAAAGGTTAAAGATGCAAGATAAGGCAGTGTAGCAGCACTTCTGCTGCTCTCATTGCTCTCCTGTCCTACATCTCTTTATAAAACTGCATTTTCTGTTAAAAAGATACCCTCTGTGAAAAAAAGTGATTTAGCATCTATAAAAATTCAGAAGAAGAACAATAATGTTGGCTTTTTGCAGCTTTGTTTTGCAATAAAGCATATTTTGATAGATATGTTTGAATAGAATTCCATTTCTTTAAAGAAATGTTGAAATGATCTTGTATTGATTTCTGTGATTGCAGAATGTGTATGGAGTGCTGTAGCTATTCATTTGTTACTGAACAGATTGGAGGTTCTGGCTTTTGGAAGGTTGAAAGTAATCTTGCAAGGCAGATGAAGTCATTCCTGTAAAATAAATAAATGCTGGAATCAAAGCAATGGACAAAGAAATAAGCTGAGGAGAAAGGTATTTATTATCTGGTACATAGGCACAGCTAGAGCCCCTGCTGTCACAGATCCCACAGGAGCACGTGCACCGAGTCACATCCCAACCCAGGGCTTAGAGAGTTCAAAGCAGACAAAATCAGCAGCTCCTAAAAATCATGCAGAGGAAGGATTTTGCAATTTGGGGGATGCAACTACTGCCCAGAGAGATGAAGTGATTTCGCCATGATTTACACAAAGGGATTTTAGGGAGAAAGTTTTAATCTGCATCTCCCACGACTTTAGTTTTGAGTGTAATATTCTTGAGGACCCATTCTGCCAGGTAATATTTGCTTTAGAAATGTAAATATGTCATTAAAATTGTGACATTAATTATATGTCCTTTTTTTTCTTTTTTTGTAAACGTGTAATTTTATGAGAAGAACTTGCTAAGTAGGGAAGAAGAAATTTGTGCTATTTTGCTCCTTATTATGGAATCATAGAATTTTTGTGTTGGAATGGACTGTAAAAATCATCCAGTCCAACTATGGAATGGAATTCCAACAAAGGGACACCTCCCACTGTCCCAGGCTGCTCCAAGCCCCAGTGTCCAGCCTGGCCTTGGGCACTGCCAGGGATCCAGGGGCAGCCCCAGCTGCTCTGGGCACCCTGGGCCAGGGCCTGCCCACCCTCCCAGGGAACAATTCCTGCCCAAGATCCCATCCAGCCCTGCCCTCTGGCACTGGGAAGCCATTCCCCCTTGTCCTGGCCCTCCAGCCCTTGTCAATTGTCTTTCTGCATCTTTCCTGCAGCTCCTTCAGGCCCTGCAAGGCCACCCTGAGGTCAGCCCAGAGCTTCTCCTCTCCAGGCTGAAGCATCCCAGCTCTGCCAGCCTTTGCTCCCAGCAGAGCTGCTCCATCCCTCTGCTCATGCTGGTGCCTCCTCTGGGCTCTGTGCAGCAGCTCCAGGCCCTCCCTGTGCTGGCCCAGGGCTGGGGCAGCTCTGCAGGTGGGGGCTCAGCTGAGGGGGCAGAGGGGCAGAATCCCCCCTCCCCTGCTGCCCACGCTGGGGCGCAGCCCGGGGCAGGGGGGTTTGGGGTCCCAGAGCACACGGCCGGGGCACGTTGATTTTTTTGGTTTTATTGTGGAGGCAACTCCTACCAAAGGCTGTGCTGCCCCAGCCCCCAAACTGTGTCTGATGTTGAGTGAAAATAATGCTGAATTTCCTCAAAGCCACACCCTGAATCCCAATACTCACCCCTGACACTGCAGCTCCAGCTCTTCACCCCGTGGCAGGGAGACTGCAGCTATGGTTCTTGTGCCTGGATGCCAAAAGCAGAGTGCTACTTCTGAGCTGTGAACAGACACCTGATTGTAACTCCTTTTGCCCATTTCATGCAGTGAAACCCAAGTATAACTGAAATTTTTTTCCGAAATGAACCTGAGAGTTCCAATGCACTTGGAAGTTCCAATTGCACTTCCAATGAACAGGAAGGAGTTCAAAGGACTCCCGAAACCAGAAATTACTTGAATTCCTCAAATTCACAAGGACTGCGTACATTTAAAAGAAAAGCAAGTTTTGAGATAGAGCCCTCTTTCAGTCATTTTTCATTTAAGCATTTCATTAGGCTGCTTCCCTGTGATCCCTCCAGACTCTTACTGGTAATTCAAGTGAGAAAGAAGATGGTTGACACATACTTGAAAAAAGATAGCAACTGCTCTTTACCCTTCACTAATACTGAAACAACAAAGCAGCTGCGGTGCAGTGTTTCAATGAGGAGGTGATCTATTAAAAATCTGTCAATATCTTTACTGGCAAAACTGAAGCCCACGTACATGAAATAACCTTCCCGAGATCACCCTACACAGCACAGAGGAGAAAACAGAAGTAGTCGTTCAGTCTATTCTCTCTTCTTGTCCCATCAGATACCCCAGGTAATTGCATCTGGTTTCGTCTTCTCTGAATTAACTATTTCTTCACAACAATTTATCAGACTCGGTCTTCATGGTGTGTTTTTAGAGTGGAAAAAAGTTCAAACTCCTGCAATAGCCCGGTACCATCTTTCTGAAGGCGCTGATGCTGATGGGCACAGACAGGTATGAAATGAACCTGTTACCTCTGAATTCATGTGCCCACTAGGGGACACTGGGACATCACACTTTTGTTCAAATAAAAGATATTTCAAAAGCAATGAAGATGGAAAATCCTCCTGTTCTCAGTCTAAAATACAATAAAAATTATGCCTATATAATTTCTAATCTGTGCAGGGTGATGTGCAATGTGTTTTAAAAAGTCTGATCAGTGGCAAGCTCCTGGGCAGGAATGCCAGATCTAAGGAGTTCAGACTGGTCCATGATATCACAGGTTTTGAATTGCAAAGGTAATGGATCATATTTTTGGCATTTCCCACTCATTAAAAATGGTGTCAGAATGATGGATTAATCTGTGGGCATTTTCTGTCCTTGCTATAATCTTTGTCAAAGGAATGAGGTATTGTAATTATAATGCCTTTTGTATCATATGAATTATGAGGGCAGGCTTCAGAACTTTGACTTCCTTAAAAGTAGCTTTTTTCCATGGTGATTAGATAACCTGGTATTTTACCCTCTTTTCAAGTGAGCAACTGCAAATAAAAACATTTGAGTAAAGGCAGCAGCTGAGTTTAAAATGATAAACTAATATGGAGGAGAGTAGGTTAATGGTGTGTAGTCTATGTAAAAAAGCCTTATGTACTTTCCATTAGTATTTCACATTTCACAGATAGATGGCTGCTGTCGTTTCCCCTTGTTGACTTCCCTAGGAATGAGCCTGTAATTTATGTAGCCAGGTTGTGAATTGAGCTGCGCCTTAAAGCAGGGAAGGAGGAGCCCTCCTGCATCTCAGGGAGTTTCTGTGGCATTATTTCACTCCCTTCCTCAGCAGGTCCTAAACATGGGGCTGGAGATGGGAATGTTTTCCCCACATGTGGCACAACTGATGATAGGGCCTACGTTATTATGTCAGCCTGGGTTTAAGTTTACTTTCTGCAAAATACTGGGAAAAATTCAGAGGAAACACCTCAGAATTCTGAACATTGACAGGAAGGATGGAGAAAATCAGGTATGAATTTACAAGAATCTTCATTTCAGTGCTTTGTACTTTTCACCCTTTCAAAACATAATTCCAGCTTTCTTATTTTAGCCCAGCTTTGTTTCCCTTTGTTTCTTCTCTACCATTCCAGACATTGCTCTTTCCTGGGGATGTCCAGCAGTTTTTAACAATTCCGTGTCAGTTGAGCTCAGCTGATCCATCAGTGCCATTATTTATAACCAGTGAGTGACCAGAAGCCTGAGACAGTCATCTGAAGCTCTGAGCACACTTCCTCTGTAAAATGAAGAATTTTATGCTGTTTTCAGTTTTAAAAATTATGCATGGAGGTCTTACAAATATCCCTTGCACCTGAAGGGAGAGATACCTCCTCATTTGTTTCTATCTGGAAGAAAGCCAAATAAATGGCCAAAATGCAGACAAAAATTCAGATGATTCTCTTATCTTTCTGCTTGTCATGTGTTTTTTAGACTTTTGAAAGCTGTAATTAAGACTTAAGGAGTAATTAAGACTTAAGGACCCATGTGCCTGTTACTCCGAAGATGGCTGTGGTGAAAGAGGGGAGCAGGTGAGGTTGGTGGTGAAATTGGCTGCGATAATTCCTAGAAGCCTAAAACAGCCCAGGATGTTTGGGATGGACCTTGAAAGATCATTGTGTTCACACTTTCATGGCAAAAGGAGTTTATCTATCCCACCATCCCATCACATCTTTAAAACCCCCAGCGACGGGGACTCTGTCACCTCCCTGGGGAGGGTGTTCCAGAGAATGGTTGTTTCACTCTAAAAAATTTCCTTTTTTTTTTTTTACATCAAGATGAAAGTTAAGAAATCGTTTCCATAAGTTAAGGAACACGTTACCTATTTTTACACTATTTTTGAAGCTAAATAAAATCACAGGGAAATGCAGAAACCATCCTGAGACACAGCACTTGCTCAGTGGGGTTTGCTTTATATTCATAAGCAAAGTATTATGTATACACTCATTTTCTGAACTTCGAATTTGTGAATTTTCTAGAAGTTTGAAAAAAAGATGAATTTACATGTGATACCTTAAGGGATTATTCTCTTTCTAATGATACCACTTGGAAAATATTATTTTAAAAAAATGCTCTGCTCAGCATCCAATCGCTCAAATTATTCAGCAGCATTGTTTAAAAATAGAAGCAATGAATTAAATATTTGTCCAATTGGAAGTCGGTGACACAGCTGAACAAAGTCAGAATTCCATCACTTGTGTTTTTGAAAAGAAAGTTCTGATAAAGGTATGAACTTGAGTGTTACAAGAAAAGAAGTATTCAAGGGAAAGATCCCTTTATCTTGACATAAAATCTAAAGGGAGGTTATATTAAAGAAAATTGGCATGCCTGTGAGTAGACCCCAAGCACTCACATCACATATTCATGAAAGTCTGAAAACCTCTTATTAAATGCTGCTCTGTTTTTGTCTTAGTCACAGGAGTTGAACCTTTATCTTTGTTTCTCACTTCTTTTGTGAATTCTGGGTACCTTTGTCTTCCAACAGCCTGATTGGTGTTTTAAATCTGGGATACATCTGAGTGACCTCAGTCCTTGGTGCTGCAGGAAATGCACCTTGACCTTCCAAAGGGAGCTGCAGGAAAGATGCAGAGAGACAACTGACAAGGACTGGAGGGCCAGGACACAGGGAATGGCTTCCCAGTGCCAGAGGGCAGGGCTGGGTGGGATCTTGGGCAGGAATTGTTCCCTGGGAGGGTGGGCAGGCCCTGGCCCAGGGTGCCCAGAGCAGCTGGGGCTGCCCCTGGATCCCTGGCAGTGCCCAAGGCCAGGCTGGACACTGGGGCTGGGAGCAGCCTGGGACAGTGGGAGGTGTCCCTGCCCATGGCAGGGGTGGCACTGGGAGGGCTTTAAGGTCCCTTCCAACACAAATCATTCCATGGTTCTGTGATTAAATTCATTTGGAACAGCTCATGCCACCTTATACATTTTGACTGCACAAGGTGTTTCGAAAGAGTCTTTTCAGTGTTTCATTTTTGGGTAAAGTATCTTAAAATTGTTTCCTGCTTTCCTGTTGCCTCATCTATGGCTTCTGTCTCTGAAAGAAGCACAGAGGATGAGAAAGCTCAGGGACTTTGCAGTTGGCTCTAAGGAAAATCTCTCTGTCGTGGGACAGCACCAGAACAGATTGCCCAGGAAGCTGCTGTGTCCCCGTCCGTGGGGATTTTCAGAGCTTGATGGGACAAAGCCATGAAGAGCCTGACCTAACTTTGAGGTTAGTCTTGTTTAGAGCAAGAGGTTGGACTACAGACATCATGAGGCCACTTTCAACCTAATTTTTTCTGTGATTGAGGGATAGTTTTTCTGAGTTGAATGCAGCTACACAGACTTTTCAGATGTTGTTTATTCTTTCATGTTCTCCTAATGGGGAGCTTTAATTAATAAACAAAGATATTTCAATACAGACATAGTTTGGTACAAAACAAAAAGGAAGGTGGCACAGTGATGTATTTTGAAATATGAGAAATAAGGAAATACAAGCAACTCAGAAAAGGCCTTGTGTGTCCTTTCAGTGAAAACTGAAGAAAACAGGAGAGATCTTGATGTTGAGAATAGCCACACGTGCGGCCTTTGAGCCTTTAGTACATTAATCTCTGAGTTTCAAAACCTTGAAGAATAATAACAAAGTTGTTTTTATAAATCTGTAGTTTTAGGAAAATATAGACATTTTTAGCATCCAGTAATTTTATCAGTGGCACAATGAATCTGACAGCTGAAATACTCCATGCATGCCTTCTACATTATGATAAACACATCTGAAAATTAGAAAAATTAGACAAATTAGATGATTTCCAAGTTCAATTGTCAACATCACCCAGCAAAACAAAATGAGAGAGAGTTTGCTGTCACTTCATTTGTCCTGGTGTCTCAACATCTCACTGGCCAGGATAAACTTTGTGTTTCTATCAAATGCTTCATCTGAATGTGTGGAAGCACTTTATAATAGTGCTAAACATGTAAATGCATTTTATTCTAATACCCACATGCACTGGGCCGAGGCTCTGGCACTTCATAAATAAGTAACTTTTAGTGACTTTGAGACACCAAACAGATTTGGTTTCAAGCACAGGATTGCCTTACTCCCAGTTGGGTGATCTCAGGCCATTCCACGAGTAACACAACTTGCTGGTTTCTGCGGGTTTGAGCACTTTGTATACCTTAAAAAGCAGTAATGGACTTTTATGGCCAAGTTTAGACCATAAGAATGACCTGAAGTAGAGCCCCACATATTTAATTAGTATCAGGAAGTTTTATTTATGTAAGGATGACAAAATTTGGCTTTCCCAAATTATAACAGCATATTTTTCCAGTGTGGCATTTTCATTAAAAATTAAATGGGATATAAAAATGTCTCCATGTATTTGATGCTGTTCTGGAGTACAAAGGACAGCATATTACAAAATAAAGATTCCTAATGTATTTCACATTTTATGGGGGGAAAATAAATAGCCTAAAACACTGTAAAAGATGAGCTAAACTCTCATCTTGTGAAAGCATTGGTGTATAAAGAAGATATAGAAAATATTAAGAGAGCTTGATTTAATGCACTCTATTAATTACCATTAATTATTTAAAATGTTATAAAACTCTCCCACAAGCCCCCACTGAGATGCCATCATGTCAAGCAAGCAATTAAAATACAATACAGTTAACCATAAAATAGAAAGCAAAAGGAAATAAAATATTAAAAAGCTAAAACAAAGTGGTGGTGTTAACAAACTTTTAGCACTTACTGAAATTCTCAGTTCCCTGAAACCATATTTATTTATTTAGCATCAGCTGATTTGTATTTCAACTCTTAAAGTCTTACCTTCTCCAAAAATCTTACATCATAAGTCCAATTTATTTATTTATTTATTTATTTATTTAGATACCATTATGAACTTTGCTATTAGAACTGACTAATTTATGTCAGGAAGAGAAAGCAATCATCAAAAAACCAGCAATCTGTAAAGAACACTGAATAAGATGGGCTTTTCTTGATTCAAGAAAACGTTCTGGGAAGCAGAGGGAGGTGACTGTTAATTACAAAGGGGTTTTTTTAAAGAGTAATGGCATGGTAAAGATCAATATGAATCCACTGCTATGAAACTGATTTGGGCATCAGCAAATGAAA
This sequence comes from Dryoscopus gambensis, assembly GCA_013389985.1. Classification (NCBI taxonomy): domain Eukaryota; kingdom Metazoa; phylum Chordata; class Aves; order Passeriformes; family Malaconotidae; genus Dryoscopus; species Dryoscopus gambensis. The sequence continues at coordinate 29,700 of WEIT01001128.1, forward strand.
ACACAACTAATTAGACCAGAGTCAGCCAGGACTAAGTTAGGCATGCCACTACAAACAACGGAGAATATGAGAAAAGCCTTTTATAATGTAATTATCTATAGAATTTTCCTTCTCTCTGCCACTGTAGCAAGAGCTACCATTCCCATGCTAAAATGCAGAGAATTGTTGGCTCCTCTGTATTTTTACTGTAATTGCATCAATAGAACTCTGCAAGCCTGAAATTTCCCTCACATTTTACACCTCCACCCCGTGTCTGCCTTTGATTGTGGTGATAAATGCTGAGGCCTGGAATTTTGACTCTTCCAAAATATCCTCAATCTATGGTATCATGTATTTGCCAATTATATCAGTCTAAACTAAGGCTGTGCTTCTCTGACCCTTGTCCCCTCACAGGACCAGGGTGATAAACTTTCTTAAAACACATCTTGCAGATGGGGACAGCAAAAGGGAAATGATCCAGTGAAGTAAATTCCTGTTTAATAACCTACCTTCCCCTGTAATTAAAGGCAATTCCAAAATGCAACAGTTCAATCCAAGACAAATGCTGCCTCTCCACTCAGTTGTTAAGCATAAGAAACCCCGCAACCATCTGTCACTTATGATTATTAGACATGTCAACGTGCTTTGTGCTGCACTTCTTTGAAATACTGTAGGTTCTAGATGTCAATTTATATTGTGTCACTCCTTACAGACTCAACACACACATTTTCATGTCAGCAGGAGGCTGTTGGCTTTAATGGGCCCCCCTACAACTGTGAAAACACAACTCTTCTCAAGTGATCACTGCCTGACTGAAGCAAGAGCTCAAACTCCAGAAATTTGCTTACAGTTTGCATTCCTATAAATTTGTTTGGTTTGCCTGGTTGGTTGGAATATTTAGGGGGGCCCCTTGGGCTGTTTGGTTATCACTGGGAGTGATTTGGAAGAGTGGAAGCTTGTGCATTTTTACACCTACGGAAATGTCTGCCAAATCCACTCTCAGAAACATCCCAACATTTGCAGGATGATTGGTAGAGCAGAGAAAAGCTCTGACACATGAGACTCACCTGGGGAATGATTTCTGCTAAGCTTCAGTTCTGCTCTTGGTTCTCCCTCCTCCCAGACTGCCCCTGCTGGGGTTGGCCATTGCATCCTTCCAGATATATTGATTTAGAAGCCTCAGGGATGGTGCTGTTCTCATTGTTCAGGTGTTGTTCAGGGCAGGGAGGGTTCTGCTCAGTGATTGCCCCTGGATATTCTGCAGTACCAAAACTCTGCCTTTCCTCCTCCAAAGGCACAGTCCTGAAGAAATAACCAGAGAAAACACTTGAGAATGTTATCCTCACAAAAAGATCAAGAATTCAGGACCTCAGCAGCTCAAAATTCAGAACCCAGGCAGGCCCAACCCTTCTGTCTCACAGCTGAGGGTGGTTGTTTGGGAACCCAATGGCCATTATGTTTGGAACAGCTGGGATGGGCATTTATTGCCAAGTGTAATCAGGCCCTGATGTGGCTTTTCTTGAACATCACAGCAAGGCTATGCCTTGAAACATCTTCTCAAATAATATTGCCTTCACTGCTGCAAAGTCTTTGATTTTACATACCATTTTATCCTTGTAATAGTGGTGTTTCTGTGAAATTAAATGAGAAGTGTTTAGAGAATCCAGTCTAATAAAGACACAGTGTTCATAACAGATACAGGATTTTGATACAAGAAAATATAGGTATTTAGATAGGAAAAAGGCACATTTTGTTTAGTTTTATTCTAAAACTTCTAAGGTATGTTTTGTATAAATATATATATGATAGCTGTTTATTTCTGTCATTCTCTTGTTCCTCTGCATTCTTATATGATTATTTATAACATGAAACTTGTGGACAAAATAGCAATGAATGAAAAATCCAATATTTCCAGCTACTTCATAAACAGTTTTTACTGACTGTAGAACTTATTTTTGTCAAAGTAAATTAGATTACACTCTATCTTTACAAGAGATTTTTTTTCTATTGAAAGGTAGATTTAATTGTTATTTTGAATTATTTCACAAGCACACATGTTTTATGCCAAGCATGTATATGCTTTTAAGACAAAGCTGTTTTATTCTTTAAAGTTGAAACACAATTTCAGTAGCAAGTAATTGACTATTTCCACACCTAATCCTTCACTAGCTGAAAATGCAAGGATTTGTTCCTTTCAAGCAGTTCTCACCTTTGTTTGAGGATGTTCTTTCTTTATTGTTATTACTATGGGTTGAATATCATAGTTTTAAAGCAGGTACATTAAGGTAATGGAAAATTAATTTGGTGCCTATTAAGTCAGGTATAATTATGTTAAAAGATAATGGTAATGAACTTAGATCATTCACGAAAGTCAGAAAATTAGTGTAACACATCCAAAATAATGATAGTCAAATTCCAGTAGAATTCTGAGAGAAGAGCAAGTATTGCTTGTTTCATCATAAACATTATAGTTAGCTGTTAACAGAATCATGAAGAATTTCTGCAACACATAATCAAATATAAAATCTGACTCTAGAAATTCACTGAAAATCCTGAGACATTGTTTGAGAATTAAAAGAATTAATTTAAGGAACTGGATGTATCTTCTATGCATTCTTCTTTTCACTAAAGTCAATATTTTGTACCAACTCATGTAGTAGGGATAGTTTTTGCTTTATCATTACAATTTGGAGAGCTGTGTGGACTTAAAATGTTCTTTGTAGACCAAGGCA
>WEIT01001128.1:32415-113859 GCA_013389985.1 Dryoscopus gambensis
TTTTTTTAACCTGGAAATTCTTCCTGAGCAGTAGGAAATATGGATACACTTATCCAGCACTTCATTCTGCTCTGGATGTTTAAAAACAGGAACTGTGCCTGTGCAGATCCACTCCACAGTGCATGCCTGTGGAATGGCAGCCCTCTAACAAAGCCTTGCACTGAGTTTATATAGATAATACAAATATAAATATAAAATAAATATCAATATCGATATCAATATCAATATCAATATCAATATCATTATCAATATCAATATAAATACAGACCTATCTGTCTGGACAGACACTGTGACAGACCCTTGATGTGTCACTGACTGAAGGGGCCAGAGAAGGTGGTCACTAGACAGGGGCAGAATTTCCTTACACTGCAGCCAATGAATTCCTGGATTTTCCTGCCCCACGACATGGTAGAGGCAGAGAGTGTCAACAGGTTTAATGCAGGGTTAGACAAAACCGTGGAAAAGATCTTCACGAATCCTAAAGAAGGAGGGCAGAGAGGTACCTTCTCCCTACTCCAATGTCTGTAAGGGGAGCAAAAACAAAAGATTGAAGAAAATAGCTAAGCTTTTCTAATTTCCATAAACATCTTTTACTGCTGCTGGAGGCAGAGCTCTGGGCTGGACTGTTGGGCTGGCCCAGCACTGCATCTCTCCCAAGTGGGAGAGTGAGATAAGAAAAGGCTCCTCTATACCCTAAGAAGAACAGAACAGGGGGTTGTGAGATTTTATCCTCCTGCTTTGACTTCAGCCAGCTCAGGCCAGAAGATGTAGTAAGGAAAGAACACAGTCATTAAGGGGTGATGTTTTTAATGCTTTGATTGAAGAGATCTAAAATCTGAGAGGTCTGAACTGCGGTTGTGAAGTGTCTGTGGAGCTTTAGAGGCTGCAAATACATCAGTGCCTGGGAGACTGATCAACAGCTGCTCCCCTGGAGAGGGCCTTTAGGAAGTAGAGAGAAATTGTCTAAGAATGGATACCTTTCTCACTGGCCTTGTTTTGAGTGTTAAAGGCCGTGGGCAGTGCCTAGGAATTGTATGGATTTAATGTAGCCCCCAAGGTCATCACACTGCAGAGAGGACACGGAAGATTTGGGTCTCAGAGAGCACATGAAGCACTCTGGATACTGCACCTGGACTACATTTGATGTCACAGGTGGAGCGATGTGTTCTTTTCATTTTGAAAACTGCAGCAATATGGGTCTCCAAGTGCTTATTAGCACAGCAGCAACAGTGCTGGGGTGGGATAAGACAATATGTGTACCAAAGCCATGTGCTATCCAAACAGGGGCAGAAAAGCTTCCATGCAGGCACTCCTCTCCTTCAGCAGAGGGCTGGCAAGATTCCTAGCTACAGCTATAGCAATATTTCCAGCAGGCGCCTGCCTAATCTCTTCTTAGAGGTTTCTGTGAATCTGGGCTTCATAATCTGCCAGTCCATTCCCCTGTATCACTGCTCCTTCTGCTCAAAACCTTTATTTCTTGCTCTCTTGGTATTTGACTCAAGTGCTCCTTATTCTTCTGGAGACTTTTTCTTAACCCCCAGCAAGTGGTGGGAAAAGCAGGTGGTGTCACCGTCCTGCTACTGACCTGTTCTAATGGATGTGTAAGGAGGGCTGGAATTTTAAAAAGGTGTGACTTGAGACAAGGTTTTGCAGCCTCTAGAGAGGCTTTGTGGGGAAATCAATCAAGAGGACATGCTCACAGTTATGCCTTAAGCTTGCCTGCCGTGGTTTATAAGAGAATAGAATTTTTCCAGATATGAGGATAGAGGATAGGATAGGATAGGATAGGATAGGATAGGATAGGATAGGATAGGATAGGATAGGATAGGATAGGATAGGATAGGATAGGATAGGTGTACTAGTTTGAAAACAAACTAGTGAGAGATGCCAAATCAGAAATACAATTTAACAGGAGAAATAAAATAAATGCAATAGTATTAAAAAAACAACCCACTGTCAGAGTACACCCTGACCCCCTAATGGTCAGGGGTTTGGCAGCAGTCCAATTAAATGGTGGCTGCAGTCCTCCTGGAGGGATGGTTCTGTTGAAGCAGTGATTCTGTAGAAGGGTCTGGTCTTCCTCTGAAGGTCCAGTGGCGGTGTAGAAGGGTCTGGTCTTCCTCTGGGAATCCAGTGGAAAAGGTTGCCTGTGCCGTTCCAAACCCCAGACTTTATCCAGGTGGGAATGTTTGGCTCCTTCCCCCTGGGTGGAGCATCTCACAATGGGATGGTGAGTCATGTGGCAAGGCACTGATGGGCCCATTAACAGGAGATAGCCCGGAGGGAGGAGGCAGGGAACATGGCTACACCTGGTTTCAACAGCTCATGAAGATGGCAATAGAATACACGGTAACCCAGGACAATGGGATAGGATAGGATAAAGGATAGGATAGGATAGGATAGGATAGGATAGGATAGGATAGGATAGGATGTTTCATTTGGAAGGGATCATCCTGTCCTAGTGCCCAACCAATTCAGGGCTGACCAAGTTAAAGCATTTTATTAATGGTATTGTCCAAATGTCTTTCAAACCTTGACAGACTTGAGGCACTGACCACTTCTCTAGGAAGCTGTTCCAGTGCTTGACCATCCTCTGGGTAAAGAAATGCTTCCGAATCTCCAGTGTAAACCTCCCCTGGTGAAAGTTTGAACCATTCCATGTGTCCTATCACTAGATCCCGTGAGGAGAGCTCAGCACTCTCCTCCCCTCGTCCCCCTCAGGAAGCTGCAGGAAGCAGTGAGGTCGCCCCCTCCTCAGCCTCCTTTTCTCCAGACTCGGCAAGCTCGGTGTCCTTGTCCACTCCTCACAGGAACTCATGTTCTTGCAAGATTTGTAAATGCTTAAAGAACTTCTGGAAAACTAAAAAGTCCAGAATATTTCAGAATCCAAAATGCAAAAAGTTTCTGATATATCCAAGCAGCAGCATGATGTGGAAATCAAGAAAATTAGTTGCATGCCTTAGTTAGTTTTCCATAAAAACAGGGAGGAAAGAATCCCACTGTACTAAGACTAAATTAGAAGCATGGATCTGTAGGTTTTTTTACTGGTCCCTTTAAACATCACTAATTTTTGTTAATGAATATGGAAATTTCCCTGATTGATCACTAATTACAAATGAACTACACTGTGAGATTAGTGATGATATTTCTTGGACAAAGTAAATTGAATTCTCAAGGTTAGTTTTCTTACAGTAAGCCAAATATTCCCTGGCACTCTGCAGCACCATTTGCATTTCAATGAGGTTGTGGCTCTGTGCCATTAGTTACCATACCTTGCCTTCAGTGTAGTCATCCTGAAAAAGTCCCTGCAAAAAGAAAGAGCTCTCATTTTTAGTCTAAAAGTTGGTTTCCTATGTGTAATCTTTTTTTTTCATTATTTTAAGAGCAAAATCAGCTGTTATAGTTCTATCTCTAATTTAAAGGGATAAATCTAACACATTTGAAAGCTTAGTTCCACATATAATGTGACATACGTATATTTTTAATACACTTCAGCAAGTCAACAATGATATTAGCAAATTCTTTGAAAGCTCCACTCACCTAAAATGAGAAAATAACCTAAATTTCCAGAAGTAGCAAGCTTTCCAATGTTGTACTTCAGTGGTGTCTTCAACCTGAATGTTTTAATTCATGCTTCTTTATTGTCAGGAGTAGCTGCTTTCTAGTGAATAGCAATGTTTCTGGATTTCTTAATCAATCTATAAATAAACAAGCATGTCACATAATAATCTATTCTTGTAGCACTTGGAATATTTCCCTTTTTCCATTTATTTATTGTATCCGGGTCTCTAAGCAAGTTTTGTACTGAAAATCAGCAGAGAATAACACTGTTAGTTCTGACGAGGGATAGATACAATGAATAATGGTTACTTATATTTCAATTTTTATGATTTGATATCCTGAACTGGCCATGTAATGCAAAGTCAAGTCTTCCAGCAATTTCTGGGTGTCTAAGAGACCTTTTTGTTGGTGATTTGCCTCAAAGACATCTAAACACAAACTGGTGGAGCAGCTTCCCATTTGTATGCAGTCTCTGTCCTTGCTGTCCTTCTCTTGCAGAACTGAGCTGTCTAAAGCCTGAATGCTTTCCTGTCCCCCAGTTCTGCGCTGAGGAACGTGGCTCTGCTAAATCAGGAGCACTGATCTAGCACAGAGCTAGGGAGACCTTTGGCAAAAACAATAGCAGCTAAGGGAATTATCTCTCTTCGAATTCTTGTCTTTTTTTGAAGCTGAAGGAATATGAAATTTCATATTCCGTGCCTTTGGAGTGACGTTGTAGACTGGGAGCGGGGGTTGGCACCTGTCACCTAAAACAATAGGTAGGAACTAAATGTATTCATATTGCCATTGTAATGGCAGATTAGGCAGTGACAGAGACAATGCCATCATTCTATTATTCCCACTAAGAGCTCATGAAACACAAATCCAGCGACACATTGTGTAGAGTTCTCAAAAGTGACTGGGAAGAGCAGGAGAGAATTAAGTGTCAGCAGGTTTTAGTGCTGGTATCAAATGCTCTCCATCTCGGGCTCTGCCTGACGAGTGTTTAGTGAGTCCTGTTGTTGTATGTAAGTGCCTTCTTTACTATCCCTGCATTCTCTTCTCCTGATTGTTCCTGTATTGAATAAAGTTGCACTTTCATTAATGCAGTTTTTTCAGCAATGCCTTAGTCACAGCCAGACCAGCTCTGGTTATGCCTTTGTTAGACCTCTAACTAAGCATGGCCATGTGAATCATCTTTTTAATGAGAAACCTTCCAAATAAACTTCTTGGTACAGCAGTGTGGGTTAGTGGTGACTCAACAGCAAGAACTGTGGGGTACAAGGCAGAGCAGAACTTTTCTCACCTTAATTGCTCTGTGCTGCTAAAGAGGTTGACTCTCATATGAGAAGAAAAATCATTCTATTTAGAATAATTTAAAAACAAACAAATAAACAAACCTGAGGCTTTCTGTGTGTGCAAATGCAGCATATTTATCACAGCTTGCAGTAGCTTGTTTGCTGCTTTGTTTTATGTTCCCTTCCTATTGTCATCAGAGTGCTCCTGGGGAAAAACCTCAAACAGCAAACATCAAACTGACAATAGGCAGGACGAGTATTCCCAGACCTTGCATCATCTGAAACAACCACAATAAATAATTAAGAACAGCCATAGCATCACACAAATGTTTGACCAAGAAGTGATGTCTCACACTGCATTTTAAATGTCAGAAAGTCAGGGACTGGTGAACAAGTGCACGGAGCAAATCTAACAGCAAAGAACCTGGAAATGTCCCATTTCTGTACCAAGTGGCAACACGAGTTATTGTCACTGAAGCACAGATGAGCTCAAGGGACAGCAGTTGACTGCGATCATGCACATGGAGATTATAGAATCATGGGATGGTTTGGGTCGGACGGAGCCTTAAAGCCCATCCAGTGCCCCCCCTGCCATGGGCAGGGACGCCTTCCACTGTCCCAGGCCGCTCCAAGCCCCAGTGTCCAGCCTGGCCTTGGGCACTGCCAGGGCTCCAGGGGCAGCCACAGCTGCTCTGGGCACCCTGTGCCAGGGCCTGCCCACCCTCCCAGGGAACAATTCCTGCCCAGTATCCCATCTAACCCTGTCCCCTGGCACTGGGAAGCCATTCCTTGTGTCCTGTTGTTGCAGTGGCCCAGCCCACTTCTGGGCTGCGGCAATCAATCACCAGACCCTCGCTATCCAGTGGGTGGATTTCCCCGCCCAGGATAGCGAGTCCGAAGGCGAGTCGATGGGCGGTTCAGAGGTTTAAGCCACATCCCCATGGGCGGCACTTAAGTCCAAGCCACATCCCCGTGATCTAGAAAGTTCTAGGGTGTTCGGTCCCTCATTGGCTCCTAGCTGTAATTCCTGCCTCCCTGTTCTTCCTATAGGTCGATGTTAAGTTGTAGCCTCCCCTTTGGCGGTACCCGATTGGTTATTCAGCTTCTCTCCTCCCCATTCTACCCCAGTATAAAATCCCCTGCACAGGCTTGCTCCTCGCCTTTTGTCCCTGGTCCCTGCACAGCCTATAAACCTCCTGGAACCCACACAAAAGGTCTCTCTTGATTTCTTTGCTCCCAGGCGACGCCAGCCGAACACCAGGCTAGTCTGTGCATGCCTCCTCCCACGAGGAGCCAGCCAGCGAGCCAACCCTTCGCTTTTTCCCTGCCCAGGCGCTTCCCTCGTGGGGACGTCTGCGCGAAGGACGCTGCATCTCCTCCGAGCGAGGGCACACCACCGGACAGCGTCATCCTCTCACTCCAGTTCCTGAGGAACTGTGCCTCTCCCATGAGAATATGTGGGACAGCAAGGCTCCAGTGGAAGTGTCAAAAACTGTGACTTCTTTTCAGGCTGCTTTTAATGAAACCACAACTAAAATCTTCTCTGAGCAGTCATTCTTCCTTTCACTCTGTCTCCACATCTAAACATGGTCTCATCTGTGTCCCAGGTCCTATGGAGTGAGATTGTGAAGCCTTGCAGAAGGAGAGAATACTGCGTGTTATGGATATCTCCACATCTAAACATGGTCTCATCTGTGTCCCAGGTCCTATGGAGTGAGATTGTGAAGCCTTGCAGAAGGAGAGAATACTGCGTGTTATGGATTCCTTCTTTGCAGCTGTTCTGGAGACTAACAGGGAGTTTCATGTTGTTGTTGATGCTTCAGACCCATCTGTTTTTTGTTGTTTTTTTTCCCTTTGACAGTCTGAGCAGTGGCTGCTAATGGACATTTGAAGCACTCTGCCTCACTGACAGTCTTTCAGAATCAATAACTCTTACAAATTATGTTATTTAGTCTTTGGAGAAGCGTTACAGGTATGAATGGTAAGAATATAGTGGTGATTCAGTACATTTGAGGAATGTATCCTATACTTCAGTACAGGCTTTAAGGTAAGCACTGAAGTCCTCAAGTGGGGCTGGATGTGGATCCAAGCACTCACCTGGAGAAGGGAGAAGCTGAACCTCTCCCATTAACTGCCTGCAGAAGTTAGCAGTCCTCTTAAAATGAATTTTTGACAGGACAGCTGTTTCTGGGATTTTAACTTGTTCAAGGAGATCATTTCAATTATGAAGTGAATATTCTATCACAGTTTAAAGCTGTACTAATGTCTTTAAATCTTTCTCAGTTTAAAGCTGTTGTCATGAGGGGATTTGGAACTTGACTTTCTACTTTGATCTGCTCGATTCAGATGCTGCAGTGTTGACTGTGAAGATATAGCAAGGCCTGGTTGCAGGGACAGATAAGCAAATTCCTCACTACTATGTACCAGCACAGCTTTATTGAAGTCAACAGAACTACATAGAACTTCCTATGAGCTGGAATTTCCTATTGTTTCTATGTTTGCTGTGTGAATTTATCTTTTGGAACCTCTTTATGTGTTTCTATTTGTATTTAAAAAAAAAAAGTCCATGATACCATTGATGTATCACCTTTCAGCCTTGTGAAATGAGTGTGGATGTTAACAAGGAAAAGATTAAAAAAAAAGATAAAGAGAAAACATTATTTTACTATCTTTCTAAGGTACAAATAAGAAAATGGTTTTATGCCTCTCACAAATTTGCAGTAGACAGACTACAAGAAATCCTAAGGGATTCACACTAAACCCTGGAATGCTGCAGTGGATCTGTTCCTGCTGCAGCTAAGTGCTATTCTGTCAGGGTGTTTGTCTGTTCCTGTATTAGTTATGCCAGAAAAGTCCTGGAATCAATCTTGGACACTTGAGTGTTACCTGAGAACAGATGGCTCTGTTCTCTTGACACGATATTTGAGGAGCAACTTTGTGATAGGCCTCAGAGTTTTACTGATGTAGGTGTTCAGCCTTCAAGGATTCCCTGGCAGTCAAACAACAGTTGGAACAGTTTTGTGACTAAGCTTGGGTACCTAGGATTCCTGGTAAAATGACACATTTAGGATCCACTGGTGCATATCACTAATGAGTTACTTTGCCAATGGTGGTATCCAATGTAAGAACAATTTATTAGAGGAAACAAGTGGTACAGAGATCTACAGCTGTGTTATCCCACATGAGACGGTTTCCATATTTACTGGTGGGTGTTGTGCTAAACTCAGGAATTATGGATTGTTATTACAGGAGAGTCTCATAATCTAGTTATCAATAATAATACACAGGCAGTCTGGAAGTTACTGTGCAAGCCAGTGTGGATTTGACCCTGATAACTGAAATCGTTATTGCCTAAATCACTTTTATAAGATTTAATTTATTTTACTTCGTAATGTGGCTGTAAGTTATGCACAGTTTATGGCCAGTGACCCTTTCAAACAAATATATATATTTTAGGGAGAAGCGGTTACCTTTCCCAAACATCTTTAAATGATCAAATAATTATTTCTATATTTGTATGTGCATCTGTCTCTCCAGAGAGTCAGAATCTATGTGGATGATCTGCTTTTTAATACTGAATTATTCCTTTTTTTTTTAAACAGCATAATATTAAGAATTTTCAGAACAAGTTATCCAAATGGTGATTGCTTTTACATAGCTCTTTACTTATTTTATGAAGAAATCTGTTTTACACAAAATTTGCTCTTTCTGATACTTAATGAGCAGTTGTTTATACAGCTGAATAAGAGAGAAATGGGTCAACAATGTTCAATATCAATTTCTGTCTTGTGCTTATAAGGTAGAATATGAAATTGTTCTTGACTATTATCTCCTCTTGTGAGTCTTAGGCTGTCTATTCCTGAGCTGGTAATTAAACATTAAATGCCACATTTGAGAGGTCATGAACATTTACAGTGATTGCAATACTGTATTAATAGACTGCTAGAAAGAGGTACTTTGAGTTTTAAAGCAGGCACAGGAAAACTTAATGAAAGAATCAGCTAATTCTGTCTCTTTAGCATTATTAAAACCTGTGGTTTTTATAGAGTCTCTGTTTTCTCAACTCTGAGATGGTGTGCCTAGAGGCAAATTGTAGAAGGATATTCCTATCCTATTAAAAAAGATTGAAGCTGATAATTTAAAAAAATCCAAGCCCTTCATGAAAACAGAATTTTACAAATGGATGTCCTTGAATAGTTCAAGATTGAAGTACACCCATTTTCAGAAAGCAAGATGTGCATTGCTGTCCCAGTAAAAATAAAAGAGAATTAAATATTTGGATACTCCTTAAAGTTTTAATGTTTTGTGGATTTTTACTAATTATTACATAAACCATTAGAGACATGACAGCTGAATTATTAATTGTAATAATTTTCTCCTTTATGTTGTTTCCTGTAAATAAGCTTTCTGTAAATATTTCTGCAGAGTGCCAGTTAATTACAGCCCCTCCATGGGCAACGATGGTGGAGCAAATTAATAAAATATATGCAGAACTCGATTCATTTCTGTGATTTCCACAATTTGGACCATGTATCTCAGGGCCTGACATGCTCAGACAGTTCTTTCTGCACTCAGTGGAGTATTCCTTAACATAACAGAACTGGCCCTGCAACATCCTGCCTGCCAGGACCTCCTCATGCTCTCCTAGGTCCTGGAAGCCACACGAGTGGCTCTGGTTCTCCTCCCAAATGGCGCACAGCCAAAGATGGTGCATCCATGGCCTTCCTCTGCACGTGCCCCCAGCAGCAGCTGAAGGATCTGTCCCATTCTTGGTCATAAATGTCATTGATGATGAACTGTCACTTCAGACAAAATCAGGGGCTGTCATGCCACTGTCAGAAATGAACTTTGCTTTTGTTGTCTCTGGGGCAATGGCTTGGGGCACTGGTGGGAGTTCTTTGTGTGAAGCCTTCTCTCCTCAGACTAATGACTACTCCAAGCTGACTTAAGCCCCAAGTCTTTCATGGCATGGAGACCTCAATGTTTCTTGTCTAAAAATGACTGTTCAAATAGATGTTTTATCAATTTTTGAATCTTTGCAGGTTTGGGAAGATACTGGTATCCTGAAGGGAGCCTGCAAGAAAGATGGAGAGAGACAATTGACACGGGCTGGAGGGACGGGACACAGGGAATGGCTTCCCAGTGCCAGAGGGCAGGGCTGGATGGGATCTTGGGCAGGAATTGTTCCCTGGGAGGGTGGGCAGGCCCTGGCCCAGGGTGCCCAGAGCAGCTGTGGCTGCCCCTGGATCCCTGGCAGTGCCCAAGGCCAGGCTGGACACTGGGGCTGGGAGCAGCCTGGGACAGTGGGAGGTGTCCCTGCCCATGGCAGGGGTGGCACTGGGTGGGCTTTAAGGTCCCTTCCAGCCCAAACCATTCCATGATTCTATGATAATGCCATTTTCTATTTTGGAATCTGCAACACAGAGAGGGCTAATTTTTTTATTTATCACCTTCTCCAAGTAGTGTCATAGTGCCAGTCTGGGAGCCATCCATCATGTCTCTGACAGGGTTATTCAGCAAGTCAGAACTGATAAATCTGAATTATCTGGTCTCACTTGTCAGCACGAATGTCATCCTTGAACAAATGCAAAATCAATTCTAAACCAAAGGCTATGCTCCTGCCAACTGCTAACTATTGACTGCAGAGTAAGTTACATGTTTCCTAGTGATTAGCAAATTTTGGCAAGCTTCTGGACTCCCAGCTTAGTCTGGGAATGAGGATCATGTATACATTTTGCAGAGGCAGCAAGGGAAAGCACATGATGGCTCTTGTATTGTGTTCTGGAACATAATTCCTCAGCTAATTCAGTTTCTCTGCACCTTCATTCTCTTCTCCCATGGTGAAAAAAAATGAAGTTGTAAAGTCTGCTAAATGACTAATCAGGGAAGTTCCTTAAATTTTCTATTAATTACAAGCTATTGACCATGCAGACAAGATGCTGCTGCTTTCCATAGTTCAGAAGATGTTGGAGAGGGATGTTGATATCTCCACAGGTCTAACTGCATAGGTTGACTTCACCATTGAATGTTTTTAGATGTGTTATTCTCCTGCATCTACATAATAAAGTATAATATAAAAAAAATTATCTGTCTACCATCTGTGCCAGTGATCCTGGCACCCTGAGTTACGGAAAAGAAAAGAAAAGGGAAAAGAAAAGAAAAGAAAAAAAAAAGAAAATAAAAGAAAAAAGAAAAGAAAAGAAAAGAAAAGAAAAGAAAAGAAAAAGAACCCCCCCAAAAAAACCCCAAACCAAAAAATCCCCCCAAAACTCCCAAAACAACAACAAAAACCCCACTAAAAACCACAAACAAACAAACAGCACAGCCCCTCCAAAAAGGAACAAGCCCCTAAGATAAATACTGGACCAATCTAAAATGAAATAAAAGTTATAGGACAGTCTTAGTGTTGACTTCTTTAACTAATTTAGTGAGATTTTTAATTTAGAAAGAGCATTAGTTAAATTAAAAAAATAACTTCTAATGAAGTATTTTTATAGGGGAATATTTTATGCCTACTCTGTCTGGTTTTATATCTTTAATTTGCTGAGTAAAAATATAGATGGTTCTTTTTCTCTGGTTTTGGCAACCCCCTGGAGTTAAAAGCATGAGTAGAAGTGCACAAACATTCTCTAGTAACTGCTCCTCATTGCAATCTAGAGAGCAATGGAAAAATCCTGTAGGCAGAGAGAGCTGGCTCTCCACTACAGCTCCGTCCAAGGGATAGGATGAGGGACTGAGATTTTTATTCCTGAGATTTAGAGATCTCCAAACATTAAAAGTACGTAAGAAATTTTAAAATATGAAAACATCTATTCATTCCTCCTCCATTAATTAGTGTAAAGTTTATGGATCAAATGAGAGACTTTTTTGAGTCCTAAAATACAAGAAGTTGATACAGTCACTCAGTTCCCCTACACAAGGAGGACATGAAACTGTTGGAGCGAGTCCGGAGGAGGCCACGGAGGTGCTGAGGGGACTGGAGCCCCTCCCTGTGAGCCAGGCTGGGAGAGCTGGGCCTGCTCAGCCTGGAGAGGAGAAGCTTGTGTGGAGAGCTCACAGCTCCTTCCAGGGGCTGCAGGGAAACCAGAGAGGGACAATTCCTCAGGGACTGAGGGCCAGGACCCAGGGAATGGCTTCCCAGTGCCAGAGGGCAGGGCTGGATGGGATCTTGGGCAGGAATTGTTCCCTGGGAGGGTGGGCAGGCCCTGGCACAGGGTGCCCAGAGCAGCTGTGGCTGCCCCTGGATCCCTGGCAGTGCCCAAGGCCAGGCTGGGCAATGGATCTTCAGTGGCTCTCACACAAGATCTGTGTATTTTTTGCTGTATTACCTATGGGCTTATTTTGCTTTTTTACAGCAGCAGACCCACGTCCAAACTGCAGAACAGCATTTACCACGTGAAATCTGAACAGGATGGAGTACATGCAATGCTGGGAAAGTGGAGAATTAAAACTGATGTCCAAGATGTAAAATCACAGAAGGCAGTGGGTGTTCTGCAGTGAGCAGGCAGCCACACTTCATCACACTCCCCAGGCCACTTGTTTCGTAGCCATTTACTTCCCCAGCAGGAGCCCTCCACTCCAGTCACACTTCCTTAGCAATTCTCCACATTTGATTGATTATTCAGATAGCTGACTATGCTTTCAGACCTGCAGAGGTTTTCAGATGCACTTGTGCAAAACGTTTATGGGTGAATTTCTTATCTTAATATATAATTTAGAGGACAATATTTCTTATTCTGCATATTAGTTTTCATGCCATGGCAAATTACTAATACTCGGATATTTTAGTCCTCTAAAGCACAAGAAATTCTTTGCTAACTTAAATAAACAGGTTAGTTCCTTCCCTTTAATGCAAAAGTCCTCTCATAAATTATTTTTCTCTTGTTAATTCTACTTTTTGAAACACTTACTAGTAATTGGTCTAGCCTAAAAATCTGCCTTCTCTTCTCTGAGGTTCATACATGAAAACCTTTCCTCCGATGTGACAATATTCTTCTTTCTAGTATTGTTTTCCTTTGTACCATTTATTATCTTTAGGGCAGCTCTGAAAGTGAACTAACTAAGCTTCCTTCAAGACAGTCTGAAAAATTAACTATTTTAGGTGAGGAGGTAAAAGCTAATAAAGTCTTGGGCATTAAAAATTTGGATTTCATCATAGATTTAGCTATTCCTAATTAGCTGATGTGGTGGCTGCTTCTGAAAAGTGCTCATGACATATTATGGTGGTTTGTCCTGCATGGTGGACAATCTGTCCTTGTCAACCTTGTCCTAACTCCAGTTCACCTGCCCTAGAAATTACCTGTCCTTTAGGGTGCTCTTTGGAGGAATAAACCAAGACAAGGAAAAAAATGATAAGAAAAAAATACATCGTTCCACTAAGAATGTTTTTTAAAATAAAAATTGTTCAGCATAGTGCATACTTTTGGCATCAACATGGATTAAGTAATTAAATCATTATTTTTATGCTGCTAATAATATATGGAAACTCTTTCTCGAACCTATAGCACTATATAATATTCCTTGAAAAATGTTTCCAGCTTTAAAATCTAGTTTGGGAGGAATTGCTTCACCAGCCCTTGAAACTGTGGCATCTTTAGCACTGATTGTGCCAGATTTAATAGGAGAATGCAGTGACTGCAGAGGTGAAAAGCACTGGTTGACCTTGCCACTGGATGTCATTTTATTGGGCATCCCCTAAAGCCTTTAAGTGCATTCTAAATCAGTCCTACCAGACTGCTCAGGCTTCTACAAAGAGCCAAAAATCGCTGTGTACTTTTGTTATTCACTGGTGGTGTGATCCCTTCAGAATGATGGAAATTCTCTGTTATGTGATCCTCACACTTTATATCTCTGCCAAGCACTGAGCACGGACTTTGCCAAACCTTTTCTTGGACCATAAATCTGTGAGCAAAATGAGCAGCATGTGAACACACAGCTCACCAGAGGAGTGACTGAGAGGGGCATTTCCCCTCTGCTTCAGAGCTTTCAAGCTCTGAGTTTCATACCTCTTGTCAAAAGAAGGAAAACTCACCTTTTGACATTTCTAACTTATTTTTTTAAGTTGTGGCTTAGTATTCAAAGCTGACAGAGGTGTCCTTAGGTGTGCTGTATCCACTGCATTGCTCAGACCCAAGATAAACTGTAAAAACTAAAATTAGTTCTAGAAAAAGATGAAATCAGCAATTGGCATCATGTTACAAAGAGAGGAGCTGTTGCAGAACTCTTCAGCCCATTGTATTTGCAGCTCTTCAGCAGCCTGTCCACGTTACAGTCCTGACAGTGCCAGGAATATCCGGCTCCATTCCCCACTAAAAGGCAGGACTCAGAATAGCTCTCCACCTGTTCCCTCATAGACAAGTCCTGCTTGCAAAACCAAAAAGGGAAAATGCCTTTTTCTTGAAGCAATACATTTGAGAAGTTTTTTGTTGGTTTTTTTTTTGCAATTTATCTTTTCATAAAAGATAAAGAGGTTCATCTTCTCCCCCCCACCCCCCACACACAGCAGTTCTCCCAGAAAGGATTACTTTTCAGTAGTTCCTCCTATTAAGTAGGAAAAAAGAGAGGAAGAATCCTTTGAAAGCTGTCTGGCAGATTTGGGGGCCAGATTCCTTCCATCTATTTATCTCCTTTCCAGTTTATTCATCAGCTTTATCAGCAGGAGACACAATACTTTGTGAGACTGATCTTTCCACAGTCAGGGAATACTTCAGTAAAATTAAATTTTCCTTCCAGCTGCCTCTGTTTTAGAAAAGGCTGTATTTTTTGATGATTGAATCCTTGCCAGCTTTGGTGGTAAGGTCATTAATAGCATGTATGTTCATATAGTGCTACAGTTCAGTAAGAACTGTACCTGTGCTAAAAAAAAAATAAAAAAAAAAAATAAAAAATTACCATTTCAAGCTTTGGGAAAGTAGAAGGTTCACCCTTTGCACTCTAAGCTCTCATCAGATTTTTACTGCTCTTTGCTGTTTTGTTCTGTTACTGTGATGTTCTTTGAATTGCCTAAGCAGTCAATGGGAGAACTACTTACCTGCTCTCCACAGCTCTTGACATCAGCTAAACAATGCATGAAAGTGTTTTATAGAAAGAGACAGACAGGGGAAGAGAAACTAGAGATATAAAGTGACATTACTCATTTTATGAAATGACAAAAGCAAACACGCTGAAAGTCAAAAGCCTTCAGCAGCAGAAGCATTTTTAAAAGGCCTGGTATCACAGTAAATAAGATTTTTCAGAGCGTTTTGGCAAAGGGAATAAGATTTTGTCATTGGTCTATATTGGTAAATTATCCTTGAAAAAAGGAAAAATGCTTCTAGGACATAGGAGCTAATGCTTAGAATCTTTCCTTCTGGCAAGCAAGTAATGCTTTTACAATAAAATCCAATCCAAAGGAAAAAATTATGGCACAGTTATAGTGGAGATAACATCTTTGAAAATTGCATGACTGATTAGAAGTGATAGCTTCTAATCAGTTAATTTTGTGCAGTGTTAAAATCTGTCCTTACACAGGTGTTGCAGCTCCATTCTAATTTTCCTATTCTTCTTTGTTTTTCTGCTTGGCAAAACGGTGACTTAGCACTGCATGTTGGTAATAACTGGAAAAATTACAGACTGCTCATATTAGGGATGCCGAGGATAGGATTTCAAAGAACTTGACGTTAGTTTTAGGATGTTGAAGAAGGATTATAAAATCCCAGAATGGTTTGTGCTGGGAAGGACCTTAAAGCCCATCCAGTGCCACCCCTGCCATGGGCAGGGACACCTCCCACTGTCCCAGGCTGCTCCCAGCCCCAGTGTCCAGCCTGGCCTTGGGCACTGCCAGGGATCCAGGGGCAGCCACAGCTGCTCTGGGCACCCTGGGCCAGGGCCTGCCCACCCTCCCAGGGAACAATTCCTGCCCAAGATCCCATCCAGCCCTGCCCTCTGGCACTGGGAAGCCATTCCCTGGGTCCTGGCCCTCCAGTCCTGAGGAATTGTCCCTCTCTGGTTTCCCTGCAGCCCCTGGAAGGAGCTGTGAGCTCTTCACACAACCTTCTCCTCTCCAGGCTGAGCAGCCCCAACTTTGTCACTCTGAAAAACTAGTAGCCTGATAATATAATATCAAATCCCTGAACTACCAGTAATCTGATAACTATCAATAATCTGATAATCTAGGGATTTAACACGTTACCTTTATTTACCTAGTGAAACATTTCAATTGCCGTCCAGGCTGGACAAGCTGTGGCTGTTGGTGTGATTGTTCCCTGATTGAATTAAGGCTGGGAAGCTCAGACATGAATTCCTGGGTGGGAAGAACAATCCAACTGCATGTTCCAGTACTAGGAGAGAAATATTATTTTACATGATTAAACTAAGCAGACCTTCAAAGATGTAAATGGCAAAGGATTTATTGTCAGATTTGTGCCAGTTTTCATGCAGGTGCCAATGGAGTCTGGTTTTCATGCAAATTTTCAATATATTGAACCCAACAGACAGATCTTCACACAAAGTCTAGACAAAGATAATGAAGGATATGCACACTTACCTAAGGTCATAACTGGTATTGTAAGGCAAAATTAGGGGGAAAAAATTGCTGTTTAATGGTGAGAGAAGAGCAGTAGGAAGCAGAACTCCGAAATTCTCATCCCAGCTCTGCTACAGCCTTGCTGTGTGCCCTTGGGCCAGGAGTGTGGCATTCCTGTTTCTTACTTCAGCTGCTTTAAAAATCAAGTATAATGCTCCTTACAAGTCCCTTCCTCTCAGGGATGATGTGAATCTGAATTAATGCTTAAAAAGCATTTTTAGATCCTGTAATTGAGGCACTGTGTAAGTGCAGTGTATTAATATTTTACTGAATACAGTAATTCCTGAATTTTAAGCAGGAAACCCGCTGTTAAATGGTATAGTTGGCATGGGTGTAAATACTAAATTGCTGCATCCAAAATTAGACTTTAAATCATTTTTCCTCATGGAAAAGCTACCATAGCAATCATTCCATTTTCAGCTGGAATCTGCCTGGGTAGGATTTAGTACAAAGTCATTTCTGAATCCGCTGATATCTCTTTAACTTCAACAATACCGACAGCATTTTGTTAGATTTCCATTTGACAGATACAGATGACAATCAAATTATTTTTGTAATGAGGCATCCAGAAATACACAGAGCAGAGGGGCAACAAATGTTGCTTTGAATTAATATTTAAATCTCATTGTTTGAAACAGTCCTCTTGAAAGAAAATCATGACTGATTTTTAATAGCATGGAAGCCCCTAGAGTCCTTCAACTCTATCAGCTCTGTAGTGTCAGTCTCTTTTAATCAGTCCTTCTTTTATCACTAAGCCCTAGATGACAGCCTGAAGTTTCACCCTGAGGTGTAAAGCAGTGAAATATATGTGTGACTTATCTGACTTCAACTTTAAAAGAATTGCATGGAAGCAGAAGGACAAATGCTGTCCTGATTGCATTCGGCTTGCTGCAGTGGGAAATAGCAATTTTCTAAATAATGACATTTGCTTTTACATGATAATGGCCAAAGTCAGTAGTCATACCAACCTCCACATTGAATTATAAAATCTTCAAACTGACAGGAAGAGCCTAATTCACATAAAACCAAAGGCAGAGCTCTCAACTGATGTGAAAGGACCTCAAATGCAGTGACTCGCATTACAGTCTGGCTTGGGAAAATGCAATGTCTTGTGGCAAATACCCCAGAGTTGCATCTCAACACAGATATTTCTTCTTTTTGCTCGTGCACAGTATTGCTTGAACTATGTTGCCTCTCTTCATTCAACCAGAGACTGTCTTTTATTGAGATTTTTTTTTTAATGATACCTTATAGAGTTAGTCGGGACTTTGAAGATATTTCAGTAAAAATGTATCCCTGGGAAAAAAAAAAATGAGTTTGCCCAACTTCCTACAGTTATCTCTATTTCTCTCTGTACCAAGATGGGTTTTTAAAATGTAATGTGGCCTGAATCTGGTGAAGTGAGTGAAAAATTCCACCTCTTAGGTCAGATACCAAATGTAGACCTTGGTCCACTTGGTCTGTAAGTCCCTTGAGTAGTGAACAGCTATGACCAATACTAATGTGCAATTAATACCTGATTTTCAAAGCCTGTTCTGTCATTTTACCCAAAAATGTGACTGAATAGTGATGTTTAGTGCTATGAACCTCTTTGGCTTTTTATATTATGTTTGCCCCTTAAAGTGTTTGCAATCATGATAAAGACTTTATTCTTTTAGTTGTGTTCAGAGAACACTGATTATTTTACCTTAATGTGGTGAATAATGCCCCAGAACAGGTGATGAATTATATCTTTAATTTAACTCTTAGGTACACTTTGGCTCTATTAAGACAATTTTATTACTGCTTTTTGCTCTTTTTAAGATACCACAAGTGAAGTTGATAAAAATATCCCCAGTTTTTTATAAAATGAAAAGGAATGTATTTGCTAAGAGACCAAATCCAGATTAATACAGCTGCACTGCTTCCTCCAGCCTCTCAAAGCTCATGTGCCTCATGACAAACTCTAGAACTGCTTTATAAAAGCTGAGGTATTTTTTTCCTAATTCTACTTATGAATCACAAGTGTGTAATATGGATGCAGCAATATATTTGTGCAATCTATAATGCCAATATTAGATGGGGCTTACACTAAATGATGACTTTTGCTCCTTTATGCAATAAGGAAAAACACTGGGACTGTGTGTAGTTTAAATGTATTTTGGGTGTACTGCAGCTGTGAATCCAGAGAGTTTGGAAAGATGAAAAATATCAGTAGAGGGAGCTCCTACTGCATTTTTGAGAAAGATTATTTCTAACCTTTGGTGGACAAGACGTTTGCAATTCCTGGGAGGCAGCTACCCGTCGTGATGTGCTCTCTGACTGCTTAGCAGCACATTTGAGGCAAACGACAGAATATCACGAAAGGAAAATGGCTTAATATCCATCTGCCTTGTCCTTTTTTGTGGATTATGGATGGATTGCAGGCTGCAGACCCCATACAGCACCATTGTTCAGTGTCTCTCGTTTTTCTTCAGGATCTCACATCGAACCTTTTCAGTCACCTCAAATGTCAAGCCAGGACTGAAAAAAATCAATACTCAGAAGAATTTGGTGTGACATGGGAGAATGTAATTTGTCTAAGTAAAATGGAAAGAGAACAAAACTTGTTTTTTCCTCAATATCCCATGTCTTCTTGATCAATAGGATATAATATTTGCCGGTCTCAGAGCCTAATGACAAATTCCCAGTGTTCTGAAATATCTTGAGGGTGTCATTTACTCATTTTCTCACCTGCCTTTTCCAATGAGCAAGGAAGCAGCTGAAGGAGAACCAACATTGCTGCCCTTCTCTGTGCAGAGCTCCTCAGAAACTTCTCTCCTGTGGCATGGTTGCTTTGACAGGAGGGAATTCCTGGACACTGTTCCTAAGGACAAAAGACCCCTGGCATGGCTGGCAGGGGTCAGGAGGCAGCACAGGTTGAGTCTCTCTTTAGGCTTCTTCCATTCCCAGCTCAGCCTCGTGTCAGGGGCTCAGCGGCTCAGCTCTGCACCGTCACTAAAACAAGGACAGCGGGGCTGTAGTTGCACTGACAGAATGCCTTTACCACACTGCTGAGCTCAGCTGTGGGATTGGGCTACAAATTTGCCCAGTGTTTTTGGCAGTGAGATCTGCCCCACATGCAATCTCTTGCCTTAAAGCTTCTTTCTGCTCATTTCTCAGGTAAAGGTCTCGATCAGGCAAATCCCCATCGTCCTGTTTGGAGGAGCAAAGCAACAGATTATTTGTGTTTTCTTTTTTTTTTAAAGAAACTTCAGCCTTTAAAATATCTTGGGATATTCATGCTACAATTTTTTTTTCAATATATATACACATTATTTTATTTTAAGAAAGTAAAATTTAAACGGGACAGTTTTGGTCAGTTTAAGATATTTAGATTTCTGTGTAGACATGTAGGTGTTTAATAAGGTTTCCAGAATCATTGAGATTCCTTTCAGCTTTTAAAGCTTACATTTCTTGATGTGTAATGCTCTCCAAGTCTTAGGCTTAAGCGACTAATGTGGCTGAGTGCCATTCTTAAAGTATTAAACCCACATTTGGTTCGTAGGTTGATTCAAATCGCAGTTGCCTTCATGACTGGATTTACTGAGCATCTCATGGTTAACTGACACACTGAATTCTTGTGTCTTATAGACTGGGGATCAGCCAGAAAGAAGAGTTTGACCTGAAAGCTGTACTTTTTATTGAATGGCTTAATGGATATTCAGGGTTTTTTTTAAAGAATCAATTTACTGAATCATCCTTAGTTTCTTTCGCCACACAGTTTAGAGTATTTACTATGAAGCTTCCCAGTTAAAAGATAAATGTTTAAGAAATATTTTTCATAAAATAATGAGAAATGCTGGCAAGTATTTATTTTACTTTGTTCCTAATTATTTCCCTTGGGCAAACTGAGGAATTTTTCAAATCTGGTGATTGTTGTATCTGTGTGGTATCATGTTTACAAATCATCAGAAGATTTTAAAATCCATTTAGTAACTGACAATAAAGTATTCAGTTTCATGAAACGTCCAGATCCTTGAGGGAATTTTTAATTTGCCGTACATATTTGGTTTTGCAACTTTTCAGGAAATAATACATTTCCTCTTATTTGCATAAGTCAATCCTTCCTCATTTTGAAATTTTATTCTGCTGAGTTGTGTTCCAGATACCAACGAGGTGAAGGAAATCTTTGTTACAGGCTCAGTCAGCAGTGTGTGCAATGCAGAAATATTTATGCACGTGTCCTCAGTTTAGTCCAACTGAAAAAAAAAACCAGTGACACAAGGGAAGAAAGGCCAGCTCATGGATTGATGCTGCAGCCTGAGAACATACCATGAACGCTGGGCACTGCAGAGCTCTCATCTGTGCGACATGTATTTTAATAAGTGTGAAGAACTGGCCCATAACATGTGTAGAATGGACACACTGAGCTGTTGGACGGCAAACCCACCTGAATAAAGGTGTAGCACAGGAGCTTCTGGCTCTGCAGGTGGCACAGAGGAACAGCTTCCATGCTTTTAAAATCCCTGGGAATCCTGACTGAGTGGCAGCTGCAGTGCAGTGCCTTGGAGTGCACCACAGGATCACAGAATGGGTTGGGTTGGAAGGGACCTTAAAGATAATTTATTCCACCCCCTGCCATGGGCAGGGACACCTCCCACTGTCCCAGGCTGCTCCCAGCCCCAGTGTCCAGCCTGGCCTTGGGCACTGCCAGGGATCCAGGGGCAGCCACAGCTGCTCTGGGCACCCTGGGCCAGGGCCTGCCCACCCTCCCAGGGAACAATTCCTGCCCAAGATCCCATCCAGCCCTGCCCTCTGGCACTGGGAAGCCGTTCCCTGTGCCCTGTCCCTACATGCTCTTGTAAAAATCCTGGCCCAGCTCAGCAAACTCTCCAAAATGTATGACTGTAAAGTGCCATTTTGTTTTTAGAGAGAAAAGGAGATAATTATGCTTAGATTACGGGTATTTTTATGCTCCCTGTAGATATATTGATGATAATCCCCTGGCCTGAGACATTTTATTCCATTCTTGAGTAAAGGCTTTCATATTTTATCAAGGCTTTTCCTGGAGCCAGCCTTAAGCACTAACAAGAAAAATGACTGCTTGAGGCTCTGATTTAGCCTCAGCAGCTTAGCCCAATGCTCAAAGGCACTTAGGGGTTGCGACAGAGCTTTGCAAGACCTAACTCAGGGCATCTGACCACCAGGCCAAAGCCCTTGACACTGAATCCCAAGCTGAGGCTGCTTGTGTGCTCTGCAGGCAGAATCCTGCACTTCAGGTGTGCAGGTCAAAACCAAGAGGGATGTGCTGTTTCTTCTGCTGCCTTTGGCTCTTTATGTGGCTGAGGACCCAACCTTTTCCATGTGCCTGGTGTGGGTGGTGCTGGAAGAGGGATGGAATGAGAAGGCACAAAAACCTCAAGGGAAGGATCCTGCAGTGGTGACAGCACTGGGAGCTCACAGCAAACCCTCTGCACTCATGGAAGCCTCGGGTCATTGTGTGGGGTTCCTTGAGATGGATCTGGCCTTTGGATCCACTAGGCACGAGTAGTGGCTTTATTCAGCCGTAGTTCACAGTTCCCAGTCTCTCATGAAGGTCGAATTATAACTCCTTTAAGAAAATAACAATAACTGCCCCTTTCAGGAGACAGGTGACATTCCTGTCTTTTAGTCCTTCCCTCTTCTTCAAAGAATTATCCAGTCTTTTGAGAATTTGAGTGTTCAGTTAGGAAGGATTTGCTTTAACACCTGTGAACGCAATCCCCGTTGCACACCCTTTGGAAGAGTTCCATAAATCCCAGACTGCACAGTTCTGCTCATTTTTTCCCTCCATGTTCAGGTCATCCCCTTTCATTCTGTTATGTGACAAAGATCAGCTCATGCAACCGAAGGGAGGGAGAGCAGCTCCTCTCCTCCAGAACAGCTTATAACTGTAAAAATTGACCATTTCCCCTTTGAGGGATCCCAGGAATCTCTAGCATTTGCCTTGACTTGAGGTTTCAGTAAATGTAAAGATCAAACCCATATACCATATTTCTCATTAATTCAAAGGAGAATCATGCACACTGCAGCCTCCTTTGAAGTTAATTGAAGACTCTTGGCCTCCACTGACTCTGGTTTCAGTTTTGGTTTGGCAATAAAGCTTCAAACTGAACGAGTTGTGGCTGCTGTAGTTCTTATTTAATTTCTATGGAAAGTTCTTATTGTACCCACAAGCACATAATAAGTGCTGAAAAATGCCTCATTCCTAGCTCATATTTTGCTGACAGAGAAAATAATTTGCACACGTCAGTACTTTCTGTGAGTAAAGTTAGAATTCCTCAGCTTTGGCTCCTTCCCAGTTGATGTCACAAAACTGACCATGAAACCAGACAGTGAAGTTTTAACCAGGACATATTTGCTGACAGTTGCGAGATGTCTGACTAAGGACTAGAAGGTAATTGGGAGGAGATGACACAAATTTATGATGGGAAGTCATGTTTGGCCAGTGTGATGGCCTTTGACAAGGAAATGACTCGGTGGATGAAGGGAGAGCAGTGGAGGCTGCTTGTCTGGAGTCTGGCAAGGGCTTTGACAGAGTCTCCTGTAAGCTAATAGACAAAGTGTTGGAATACAGACTGGAGACATAGGCAGAGGGGTGGACTGACACCTGGCTGAACTGCTGGGCTCAGGGAGATGGGGATCAGTGACACAAAGTCCAGCTGGAGGCTAATGCTGAGTTATGTAGCCCAGGTGTCACTATTGTCATCAGCACCGTTCAACATCTCCGTGACGGGCCTGGGTGATGGCACTGAGTGCCTGCTCAGCAGCTCTCAGATGACACAAAATTGGGAGAACTTGTTAACACACCAGGGGGGTGTGCTGCCATTCAGAGGGACCTCAATGATTCAGGCCAGAGAATCAAGCTGAGAGAAACCTCATGAAGCCTGACAAAGGGAAATGAACAGAGGGGAATGCCAAGTCCTGCCTGTAGGCAGGAAAAATCCCACACATCAGCACAAGCTGGATGGGGGTCAAAAAACTGGAGAGCAGCTTTGCAAAGAAGGACCTGGGGGTGCTGGTGCACAAGTTGCACAGGAGAAAGCAATATGTCCTTGTGACAGAAGAGGCAGTGGAATGTCACCAGCACAGGAGGGAAGTGACACTTGTCTCTGCTCAGCACTGGTGGGACACACTTGCACTGCTGTTTCCAGTTATGGAGTCCCCAGTACAGACATGGAGCACTGGAATGAAAGCAGGGAAAGGCCACAAGTGTGGTTAAGGGATTGGTGCAGTTACAGCTTCCTCGTGAGGGGAAGAGGAGGGGCAGGCACTGATCTCCTCTCTGTATGACCGGGCACAGGACCTGAGGGAATGGCCTGAAGCTGTGTCAAGGGAGGGTTAGGTTGGATATCAGAAAAAAGTTCTTCCCCCAGAGGATGCTGGGCACTGCCCAGGCTCTCCAGGGAATGCGCACAGGCCTGAGGCTGCCAGAGCTCCAGGATCTTGGGACAACGCTCTGGTGTGACTCTTGGGGATGGTCCTGCACAGGACCAGTAGTTGGACTCAATGATCCTTGTGGGTCCCTTCCAACTCAGTTTATTCTGAGACTCTGATGTGATAAATAAGAAGAGGCTGAGGGAGCTGGGACTGTTGAGCCTGGAGAAGGGAAGCTCAGGGGATCTTCTTGATGTATATTTAGAGCTAATGGGTAAAGACTTGTCCCTGTTGCAACCAGTGACAGGACAAGAGACAGCAGACACATGGAGGATATTCCATTTAAACAGTGTAAGTCTGTAAAATGTTCTGTAGACATTGAATTATCTGTAAATTTTACCAATGTAAAAATTCAGATACACCTAAAGATACAGAAACTATTTACAGAAGAAACACATGCTGATGTACAAAAAGAGTGTGTTTGATAAAAAAGGGTGGTGTTGGAAAAGGGCCACCAAGTTGATGAGCAGAGGGATGGAGCAGCTCTGCTGGGAGCAAAGGCTGGCAGAGCTGGGATGGTTCAGCCTGGAGAGGAGAAGCTCTGGGCTGACCTCAGCGTGGCCTTGCAGGGCCTGAAGGAGCTGCAGAAAAGATGCAGAAAGACAATTGACAAGGGCTGGAGGGCCAGGACCCAGGGAATGGCTTCCCAGTGCCAGAGGGCAGGGCTGGATGGGATCTTGGGCAGGAATTGTTCCCTGGGAGGGTGGGCAGGCCCTGGCCCAGGGTGCCCAGAGCAGCTGGGGCTGCCCCTGGATCCCTGGCAGTGCCCAAGGCCAGGCTGGACACTGGGGCTGGGAGCAGCCTGGGACAGTGGGAGGTGTCCCTGCCCATGGCAGGGGTGGCACTGGATGGGCTTTAAGGTCCCTTCCAACCGAGACCATTCAGTGATTCTATGATTCTATTCTCTGTTTAAATTCCCTTAGATGATTAGTTTATGGCCTCACAATTCATAAAGGGAAAAAAACGTTGGAGCACAGGGAACATTCCTATGCGTCTACCAGAACAGCAAGAAAACATTTGCACAGTCAGAGTATGAGTGGAGATGCACTACTTGTTATGCTTAGAGTCAAATAAAAGTAGTGAGAAATAAATCTTCTCTCTTTTCCATGGAGCAAACAGAATCCTACTTTGAATCTGAAGTGTATTTTATTGTGCTGTTTGCTGAGAAATGATGAGTGAACAGATGTTATAAGGTAAAACCCAGTGCGTGCTTGTGTTTACAGAACCCAAGGTCAAGTAATGCTGGAACAGACTATTTGGGTAGGGGTAGGTATTGCAGGCTGTGTAAATTTATTCATAAATGAAATTCTGACCATTCAAAGCTGTGGTTCTGAAGGCAGAGTTTTGCTGAATTTTTAAACTTGAACTGAGTCTTAGGTCAGATAGACTGGGTTTAACTTCACTAAAGAAGACAGGAGTAGTTACCCCAAATGGCTGAGTTCCTTCATGAATTTCATATATATTTGGGGTTTTATTCAATACCTCATGTAAAAACTATGGTCACACTTGTGTGGAAATCAGGTAGTACATAGCCAAAATATTTAAGGCAATTTCTGGAGCATAACATGATTTTCGATGGCTAAAACAATGACAAAAAAGGGAACATCATGTGATTTTCATGCTGTTTTTAAAGGAAAATTGTTCTGGCCATCCTCTATTCAGTTGGAATGTTTCTGGCATTTGTATGGCATTTTCAGAATGTGTCTGCAGCTCGATTACCTTGTGAAGCTTCAGCAGGTCTCTAGTCCCCATTCTGAGCTCTGCCCTGATCTGCAGTGCTGGAGTCTGACAGAAGCTCCAGGAGCAAACAGGAGTGCAGGTCTGGCCACCCAAGGTGCTGCAAAGCCAAGCAACGAGGAGTGGAAGGAGCTCATGAACTCCCCCACCGAGGGAACTGCTGAACTGGCCTTTCCATCACCACACATCTGTGTTCTTCAAATTGCTTTACTGGATCTTCTTCAGCTGTGTCCATTCTCAGGGATGCTTCACTCCTCAGGAAGTCAGCGGGAATCCCTCAGAGCATGAGGCCATACATGCACAGCCTTGATTGTTTGAGTTTAGTGACCAATCAAGCATCCTTGAAGAAGCAAAATTAATTTAATTCAAGCTTCTTTTATTTATTTTTTAATTTTTTAAATTTTATTTTAATGGCCCCTGGTGTGCTGAACAGCACAAAGAATATCATGTGATGAATTCTGATTGATAATCAATGGATGCTCTGGTGAAATTATTACATGAAATCACAATGGACGACCTGACATTTCAATGTATATCCCTCCTTTCTGAAGTGTTCTGCCTTCTGGGCTGGCATTCTCCTTTTCTGAGCTTCATTCCCCAGGGGACTGGGAGATTGAATTTAATGGTTAGCTGAGCAAGGATGAGCTAAACTCCGCTCATGTTAACTTAATCATTGTTCTCAATGAGAAAACTTACTTTGGGAGTGTTTATGCACCTTCTTTAATTCAGTAACTGCAAATATAATATGCAAAAAATGGATTTTTTTGAGACCCATTACTGATCACATATAATTTTATTTAATGTAGAAGTCCCTGGTTAAGGATTTGCAGTCTTTGATTAATTGCCTTGAGATTTTGGAATCATACAAGACATATTGAAGGTTGCTCACGTAAGAGATAAATCTGCTTTTTATCGGCATGATTTTGAGTGTCACAACTCTTTACATGAAACATTCCTGATAGCTATATATATTTAATTATATTAAAGCGCAGGATTCAGTGCTGAATTCTTCGTGTGAATTCTGCTGGCCTACGCTGTGATATCATTGGAAGGACATGCTAGGACACAGCAGGAGTAGCTGACATCCTTTAGCCTAAATTCAAGCCTCAGTGACTAAATGTTGCCAAAGCTAACAGGAACATGATTAACAGGTGCTGTGGAGACAAGAAACCCTGGGAACTCAGAACTGAGCTGGAGGTGGAAGGGCATGACCCTGCTGAGCTGAGGCCTAAAGCAAACCCTTTTCCTTCCCTGTTTTTCAGCCATTCCTTGACCAGTGCCTGTCTGACTCCAGTGAGGGGATTCAAGTCACTCTCCAAATGCACAGGTTTTCTCACTGTTCATCTCACTGTTCTCTCCCCCATCCTGATGAGGAGAGCGAGTGGGTAACTGCTCCTGTGGTGCTCAGTTCCTGCCTGGGAGGCAGCACTCCACACCAGTAAGGGGACCAAAGGAGAGATGTGTGTGCATGGCATGCACTGAGACAGAGAGAAAAAGGTGCGAAAGCAGAGCAAAGGCTTGGGGTCATCTTTTTTTGGTAATAACAAACCATTCCATCATTTAAACTGCATTATCTGACCACATCCTTGTGAGAACACTAGCAAAGCCCAGCAAGCAGCTGGAAAACAAAGCAAGTATTCACACAGCTTTGGTTAATAAGGACAGAAATGGTCAGAGATACCCAGCGCCCACCACTTCCTGCACCAGGACAGGGAACATGGCCAGCACCACCACTGCATAAAGCTCTGCCACTGCCTTAGGCCTCAGCTAAACCTGAAGAAATAAATAATACTCAGATGATTGTATCTGAGGATATACACAGTGCTCCCCAGGTATGGAGCCTCAAACAGTTTCTCTGAAGGAGAAGCAGGAATTAAGTTTCCTTTCCTACAGGCTTTAAATGAGCCCAAGTTATTTCCCAAGTCAAGCTGTATCAGCGAGTGACACTTCCCAAAGTGCAATTTTTGCGGCCTCTGAGAAGGCCTGGTTAAAGCAGCAGTTACCCATTTGTGTAACCTTTGCTGCTGGTAATTGAGAGTGTGCGTTGCTCAGACAGCTTGGAATTAGAATTAGGCAGAGGGACCTTTTAAAGAAAATACGTAGAAAGCTTTATTCTGAGTCCAATTAGAGCTAAGGTCAATCTTCTTTAGCCCATCTCATTAGTGCTCTCTGGCAGCAAAACTTACTTCAAGACTCCAAATATTTGATTCTTGCATATTTTTTGAACGGACAAGTCAGCTAATAGGGGAGGTGTCATCAAGATGTAAAAAGTCACTTAAGCTAATTACTGTGCAAATAACATGTGTACTTTTACATAATTTCCCCCCTTCCTATAACAGATCTAATCCTATCATATATCCATGTAATGGGTATCCATATAATGGATCTAACCCTGCATGAAGTCAATCTCTTTTTCTGAGTAGGCTCCGTTTCTTTCCCTCTATTGGGAGTTGATGCATTGCATTAAGGCTTCATGAATATCCTGTTCCCAAATGAGGCACATCTGAAATTCTTTGGGAAAAATAAATCCAGGTAAACACCCTCAGTTTGATAAGGACAGTGGAGTTTGCATTCAGGATCACCACACTCATACAGCTGTAAGTTTGACTGAAACCCTGTAAAATCAAGCTCCACATGTGGCTGTGTAATTGCAGCTGCACCAGAGAAGTAAATACAGAAACAGTTCATATTCCATAAGAATACAGGGAGATAAAATGTATTTCCCTTCCTGGGTGTACCTAGAATATGTAATAGGATAAAGACCTGAGTACTCATTTATTTCCTTTATTTCTTGCTTTATGTCCTTGCAGGTGCTGAATTATTTAAGCACCTTGAATTCCAGACAAAAAAAATCTCTACACCAGAGTGAGCAACCAGGAGCAACTGCTTGTCTTGGAGTCAATTCCCAACCTCCCAACTGCATGCTCAGGAACTGGAACTCTGAGTACACTCAGGTTACTTTAAAAATAAGTTCCTCTCAGATCCTTCATCCCCTCCCATCCTCAGCCAAAACTGCATTTCCTTCCACAGGTATCTAAAGCCTGGGACCCTTCCTGGGTGAGATGTCAAGGTTTTTTCTTTAAAAGCTGTAACAAAAATCAGGTGGTTGGGATAACCCTCAAGCCTAAAATCACTTGAGGGTTTCTAGTCTTCATGCGACAATTTTCATGATGTTTATTGAAGAAGTTTCCAGTCAGAGATGGTTTTTTTACTGTTGTTTTGAAAATACAGTAGTTTCAGCAATTAGATAGAAACACCTTGTGTCTTGTGTGAGTTACGGCTTATGAATCTTTTAAACTGGTGTTTAACAAGCATTAGAGTAAAAGGCTTCTGAGGAAGCGAGAAGTGGGTCCCCTTTGGCTGCTGCTGCCATGCAGGAACAGTCACCCAGCCTGTTGCAGGTGCTTTGTGCCCCTTTAAAGCACATTGTCCTCACAAAGAGGGCAGGACTGGGAGGAGCTGCTGCTAGAGCAGATTTGTCTGAGGATCAGGCAGAGCAGACGTAACAGAACGGGACTGAGCATATCTACAGAAAAAATGTCTTTGCATTAAAGCTACAACCTTTCAAAATCTCATCTTTACATCTCATTTCATTATTGGGCCTGCATTTCCTGTCTCTAGACATGCCAAATTACTGTTTCTAAGATGCAGATGATACAATTATCTCCAAGTGAAATTAAGTTTTCCAAGCAGCCCTTTATTTGACTTTCTTATCTTTCCTTTATTTCCTTTCTCACTCGTTTCATGTCTAAAACTGACATGTTGTAAAATTTGATGGAGGTAGCCTCCCAAAGCAATCTCTAGCTAAGGGTCACTGCTGGCCATATTTTTATATGTCTTTAGAGTTTTATTAGTAATTTTGACTCATTTCCTTTGTTTCGGTAGAAGGAAAATTGAACAGAATAGTTTAGTGGGTATTAAAAACTAAAACACAATGGACCCCATATATCCAATTTAAGTGTTCCAGATATGAAAAGTAGATATATATATGAAAAGCAGGAAGTGCCCTTCATAAATGCTTCGTGGTTCACATATTTTATTTCTGTGATTCAGGATGCAGAAAAGCTGAGGTATGGTTTCCAGAGAGGATTACTATTGTAGTAAAACAGATAATTTCCCATGGATTTTACTCCAAAGTCCACTAAACTACTATCATAGACTGATTTGGGTTGGAAGGGACCTTAAAGCTCATCCCATTCCATCCCCCCACTATGGGCAGGGACACCTTCCACTACCCCAGGTTGCTCCAAGCCTTGACCAACTTGGCCCTGGACACTTGCAAGGGGCAGCCACAACTGTGCAATAACTCATAAATGTAAAACTGTACTTGATCCAATGGAAAATCATGCTACCATGGTCAAACTCTTAAGGAATTGTAGCTAAAAGGGAGAAAAGTTTTGAATATGTGAACTAAATTACTTAAAGACACTTTATAGAAATGAGGAACAGTTGTGAAACAGGCTGAGTAGTAACTAGAAATAAATTTTTATATATATATATATTTAATGCTTTCTAATAATTCCTAAGGATAAAAAAAAGGATGGTGAAAAAACAGATTAACTTAGATAAAGCATGAGATTAGAAATTGTTTGTTTTACCACAGGAAGAAGGGACTGTTACAAGAAGCACTGACAAATTGTGTTTGTCGGGAGTTCTAGGGCTGGTATCCCCACTGCAATCAGGACTTTGAGAGGAATGGTGCTGCAGAGGTGTCAGGGGTTGTTTTTTTCTTCACTGTACCAACAAGGTTTATGGTGCTTTTGCTATTTTTTTCTAATTGTGAAAGCTAAGGGGAAAATAAAAATCAGCTGCTTGGTGTTGGGTTTTCCATGAAATCGTCACATGCCTCCACAGGCACAGATTTCATTCTGGTTGTTGAGTATGTTTTGAAATAAAGAAATAATATGGGTTTTTTGAATGAATTAATGGACAGTATAAAGACAGTCATTAAGCAACCTGCAACCTTATGTGTCATACAGATGAGTGCAGAAGTATTTCTATTGTTTTTCTGAAGGGTAAAAATATTATTCTACCAAAGAGGCAAAAGTAGTTGCTTCCCTTAATTAGAATTGGAAATGAACTAGAGAGAGAAAGACTAATTCTGAAGCTGAAGTTGGAAGCATGGTCCCAATTTGGCCTTGAAAGGAGATACAGGAGACCTTTTAATTCCATTTAGTGAGGAGGAAAGAGCAGGGTGAGAGTTTTGTATATTCAAAATGTAGTAATAGCTATTAGTGTAATATGTTACTGATATGCAAATAGCTTTGCACTTTTGAAAATCAAAAGCAACCTTGCTTTAAGAAGCATTAGCATGTTTGGCTAATTTTTCAATGGCCAAAATAGCCTTCTCTTTTATATTTGGTCTGTATCACCAATATACTTCACCCTCAAGAACATTTTGAACATATATAATTAATACATTTTGAATTCTCTCAGGTTCTACCTTTCTCTTTTTTAAAAAAGTACTGGTTTGTGAATACTGAACTGCACAAATGCATGAGAAAAAAGAGAATAATTTATAATATTTTCTTTTGTAGTGGGATGTTTGTGAATGACAATAAAAATAATAGACTAAAGGATATCATAGAGGCATGAAATAAGGACTTTAGCTTGCATTCTCAGTTTATCTTCTATTTTTTTATATCTACTTATTCTGTTATTCTATATTCTGTATAATCTCTATGATCTATTTTTCTATACTTACTTATTTAGGTAACAAAGTAAAATACTTGTCTTATATCTTGCTATTCACTGAAAATGGCATTCAGAGTATTTAAAGTGTTTCTTAAATCATTAATTAAAGCACACTGAAAAAGTGTTCCACCAGTGCAAATTGTTAGAGTGAGAATTATATGATTAAAAAGCCATTTGCTTCAATGATTTTAAGTCTAAATGTAGGATTTGAAATGAAAAAAAAGAGACTTCTTATTAAGTAAAAATGTGTAAAAAAAATATGTAGCACTACTACCTCCTGACTCTAGTGTTCAAGGACATCAGAAATGCCTCACAGAAAAAGTTCTTCCAAGGGACTCTTGCTCTATTCTTCACGATGTCAAGATTAATTAAGTTGACTGTACATGCAAAACACAACCTCCCCTATTCTTTGAGTAACCTCTCCCAGCATGCCCAGGCCAAGTCATCACTATGGCAACAAATCATTCCCAAATCCATCAGCACCACAGCGACGTGCACGATCCATCTTCTGCTGCTTTTTATGATTTATCCCCGTGGAAGCATCAGTTCTTAGTGTGGGGCACAGCAGCTGGGGAATGCAGGGGTGTGGGAAGCTGTGTGTGAGGGTGTACCTGGGATGTTTCCAGGGTATTATCTCCTGTATATCTGTTTTTATAAAGCAATAGCAAAGTTTGGGAGGGCTACACTGGCACTGGGAATAAAATGCATGGACTGAGACACAGCATGGATTAGGGGAAAACCTGTGTAACATGCTGCTCACACCAACACATCTCTGGCTTCTCACTGGGCTGAAAACTTCTCACCAGCCTCCCTGTGCTTCTTATCCCCTAGAAATGATAAAGTACAGCCTTTTATCAATGCACACAACCCCCTATGAGATTGACTTCTAATTATAGAATCTGCAAGCTGCAAAAGCAGAAATGGCTGAAATGAGTTTCACAGCACATCTCGCCTTAACCCTCCCGGAAAAAAAAGCAATTTTGATTACTCAAAATACCTGAGAATGTTTCACTTATGCCCTTTATTACTAAAAAACTAATAAACTCCTTCTGTTAAGGGGATTAGTAATACCTGCACTATCTCCCAATATTTTCCCTAATCGGCCAGCAGCAATCTTTTTTTTTTTTCTGTCTTGTAGAGCCAATATTGAGCTAGTTCCTTCTCCTTCAGAACTGCTGTAGTGTTCTCTCACACATTGTAAAAAAAGCCCTGTGTAGTTCCATTCATCCTGGAAGATGATAGTCTGCCTGATTAAAGGTGAGTGAATGTGATTCTACATCAGGTACATCCTGGACTGCAAGATAAATTAGGAGTTTAGGTGACTTTTCTGTGGCTCAACTGCTAAATGTGCAAAAATTATGTAAATGGAGGTGAGGGAAGGGATTTAATACAACCATCCACAGATACCTCCTTATATATCATAAAGTCATAAAATGGCCTGGGTTAAGAGAGGTTTTAAAGCCCATCCAGTGCCACCCCCTGCCATGGGCAGGGACACCTCCCACTGTCCCAGGCTGCTCCCAGCCCCAGTGTCCAGCCTGGCCTTGGGCACTGCCAGGGATCCAGGGGCAGCCACAGCTGCTCTGGGCACCCTGGGCCAGGGCCTGCCCACCCTCCCAGGGAACAATTCCTGCCCAAGATCCCATCCAGCCCTGCCCTCTGGCACTGGGAAGCCATTCCCTGGGTCCTGGCCCTCCAGCCCTTGTCAGTTGTCTCTCTGCATCTTTCCTGCAGCTCCTTCAGGCCCTGCAAGGCCACCCTGAGGTCAGCCCAGAGCTTCTCCTCTCCAGGCTGAAGCATCCCAGCTCTGCCAGCCTTTGCTCCCAGCAGAGCTGCTCCATCCCTCTGCTCATGCTGGTGCCTCCTCTGGGCTCTCTGCAGCAGCTCCAGGTCCTCCCTGTGCTGGCCCCAGAGCTCTTATGCATCTGTGATGACCCTCTCCTGTGATGGTGTAAATTGTTTCATTTTGGTGTCTTTCTCTTGGGAATTTACAACACTCTTAAATTTTGGAGTCTTTTCTTTTGCTTTGCCTACTTTTATTTTCACAGTATTTGCCTGAGTGTGAATTATTTATGGGAAGTTGCTGTGCTTGATCAGTGTGTCAGAGAGGGGGCAGGTGGTCATTCCTGGAGCTCAAGCCTTCTTGCTATAAACGTCTTACACTAAAAGATGATGATAACTGGTTTATGTAGTGAGCCCCAATGCCACAGAAGAGACAGTACAAAAAATAGCAAACAAGAAAAATTCTGTGTGCTGCTACACCAATGGGAGCCACAGTCTGAGGTAAAACATATGTTGGATATTCAGTAACACAATTTAGAGGAATATCTGAGATAAATACACTTTGTTCAACAGAAACTAGAGCAGCATTTTTTAAAATCCAGCTGACAAACCTTAAGCAAATGGAGAAAAAATGCATAAGTGTGAATTTCAGACTATAGACAGATAATTCAATCTTCTAGATAAAGGGTATGCAACAGCTGGAAGTTTTTGTTTGATTCCTGTGAGCATCGCAAATGTTGTAGATTGAGCAATGGTTGGTGAATGGGAATTCTGTACTCAACAAACTCCTGCAAAACAGACAGAAATGGCTCTGTGCTTTTCTGTCCCTCATCTGTAAGGGAGAAGGGGTTGGAAATGCTCCTTTGAGTAAAGGCCAGTTTTTATTCCTGTGAAGATTAGACATTGCAGGGGACAGAATAATGTGCTTCACTTCTAAACTCCAGGGCTGTGTAAGGGCAGGACAGATTTGTGATGCATTTTAAGCCTTCAGCCAGCTCTGTTTTGGACCCAGGTAGAGAAGTCTGGATTGTGTCCATGCTGTCTTCTGGTTATCCTGTGGAAATGGCAAACTCTACAGCAGGAATTCTTTAATGTGCAGTTGGGGAACAGATTTTGCTGCTGCCTTTATAAGGAATTACATGAACCTGTTTCATAGGTGATAACCTCAAATTGTACAAACTATGTTAGTCTGAAAGGACTCCATGAGTTTGGCCAGTGACTTCCTCTGGGACAGTGTGGTAGTGGTTCAGACTGATAGGTTTTTCAGGAGAAATAAAGAGGACTATTTACCTGTACACCCAGAAATACATAGTGCAGGATCAGGAGGTGTAATGAAAATGTTAATATATGTATTTCCTAGTATGCCTGATAAAATGAAAACCTATTATCAAAAGGGGGAAAGCAAAGTGTTCACTGAGGTGTCTGTGGGGTTTTATTAATTTGTTTCTACTGGCACCCTCACTCTGAGGAGCTCCTGAGACCCAATTCAAATTATCTTCTTACCCCCTCTGAAGTGTCCTGTTCCCTTTTATCCTGGACTCACAGAGGGGAGAATAAATCCGTGTGTGTGAGAGCAGAGAGGCTTTCAGAGCTCTTTGGGTTCTTCAGGTGGCTTTATCACTCCCAATCTCTTTTAATTGGGCTCCTTACTGTAAAGTAAACCTTTATCAAACAGGTGACCCACTGTGCATGTGAAATTCATAAACAAAGTATATCCAGGGTCCCCTTTTTCCCTTACAAGATAAACCAGAGTGCAATCTAATAATTTCCTGGAATGTAATTAAGTGGCAAGGTATTTGCTCCCATAAAAGCTTCCCCTAAGGAGCTGAGATAACATGCTTGGTAGAATTGCTTGAAAGGTGATGAATTTGAACGAAGCAGACAAAGCAGGAATAGAGAGCTAGGGAGAAGATTACATTAATTGTGCTTAGAGAGGGCTTCAAAGGGTCAAAGGCATTGAATTCAGTTGCAATAGGAGCAAATCCTACACATCTAACAGACAAATAGACATTATTTCATCCATGAATTAAGCATTAATAAATGAACAAATATTTAATCACTGTTCAGAGTGAAAAGAACATGTTCTTTTACATAGATGAGGAACTTATCAAAAGGAAAAAAAAAGAAGTAGTTGGAGACTGTATGTTAAAGCCAAAATTTAAATTCTGTAGTCAGCTACCTGGATGTGTAATGAGGCAACAGTATAAATCCAGTGCATAAATCACTGAGGCAGAAATGGGGTTGGGATCTGAAAATGGCTGGGTTTTGAACAAGATACAGGGAGAGATTTATATCATAGTCCAGCACAGTTGATCAAATATTAAGAAATTTATTAATAAGTATTTTTAAATGGCTTTTTCCACCCCCGTGTATTTTTCTGCTAAAAATCTTCCTGTTTGCACAGAACTTTACTCATGAAATCATTATATCACCTTGTCTAGCTGGCCAGGCATACACCTCGAGGATTCCTTTCAGACCAGAAGCTTCCACAATTCCTTCAATATTTTCACTCAGACTCACTATTTTTCTTTTGCTTCCCCACTCAACATTTATTCTTTTTAGATGCTTCTCTTTTCCTTCTGTCCTTCCATTTCTTTTTTACCTGTGACTGATGTTTATGCTGTGAGTCCCACCACAGCTGTTCTTCTGAGAGCTCAGCCTGAGTGGTTCTTGAAAACCTGGATCTAAGGCAGCATTTCCAGCCCAGCACACTTTAGGGTTCAGCAAGAACCTCATCTGAGATCAAACTCCTACAGATAAGCTCGAGGAAGATGCAGTCTGTGAGTGCAGCCTAGTCCTGCTAGAGCTCATTGGTAGGGCCAGATGCTGGATTTGCTATTGAATTATTTCCTTCAGCTTTCCCAAGTTCCCTCATTCCAGGCTGCTGTCACTTCTAATAAATGAAGGCCTTGCTGGGAAGTTAACTGATCAGATTAATGGTGACACAGGATGTTTTTTAAACACATGATATAAAATCAGGTACTTTACTTGTGGATTCTTGAGTGTCATAAGTTTAAGTGTTTTTTAGAAGTTTTGTTAAAATTTAGTGTTCTCTTCCTTGTGTGAGGGTTTTAGACTATTTTCCTTGCTTAGTATTTTAGTTTATTTGAAGTGAGTCTCATTTGCACTAATGAAAAGCAATAATGATTTTGTTTCAATTTGGATCGCCCAATGTTTTCAACAAAATCTGGTATTTCCCTATTCAGGTACTTTTAAAGTAATACACTAACAAATAGTTATCTCTTATAGAGCAAATAATTGCATTTGCTCTGTGTTAATGCATTTCCTGAGTTTCATGGATTTCAGTCACTTGCCACAGGACAATCCAATTGAGGCCATAGACAATATAAGGACAGTGAAGGATGAGAAAATTGCCATTTTCTAAATTTCATTTAGATGAAGTCAGTATTATCCACTGACAATAATATCCAGTTCCATATGTTTGAATACAAAGGAGGTTTGAGCCATGTCCTGTGTGGCACCTGGGCAGTATGGGGCTGATATCAGTGTCAATGACACCAAACTGGGGGGAACAGTCCCCAGGACAGAGTGACCCTTCAGTGGGCCTTAGAAGGACTGGAGGGATGGTCTGGGTGGCCTCCTGCTGCCCCTTCAACCTGAATTGTTTTATGGTCCTGTGGTCCTGTGTCCTGCAATGCTCCTCTGTACAAGCTCTGAGTCTGACAGGATTTTCAGAACACCTGAGATGAGCTGACACCGTCTCTCCTCGTTAAGAGATAGATGAAGTCAGCTGCTCCCTTTTGGAAGTCTAATCTGAAATGTCACTCATTTAGCCCATGTATTTGTTCTTTTATTTCAATTACTTCCACTGGGTTTGGTGGCAGCTGTGAGGCCTCTAGTTTGGCCTGTAGGCTGTGAGATCAGGTAGGAATCCTCTGGAAAAGCCATGGAGAGTTCTGTGGCACAGGCAGCTTAGCTCTGTCAGATGACGTTCAGATGCTTTTATATAGACTGTAAACCAGCCTTCCTGATTCCTGAATATTCTGCCTCTTTCATTATTCATTTTTCACCTCCTACAACAAGTGGAGCAGAAGTCCTATGAACATCATCCTTCAGTGCATTTTAATCCAGCAAAAGTCAACAAAATATGCCATGAGTCCTGGGGAACAGTGGGACAAGCACGCACGGTGCCACAATCCCGAATGTAGATCATTCCCAGCCACTGGCTGCACAGAGTTTAATGATGGCATTTCTTATGTTTTATAATAGTACTGGGATACAGATTTTCAGCATTTGAATTCTTATATTTCAGGAAAATGAGCTGGACTGTGAGCGCACATGGATTCCCAGGGCTCTTATCAGTGAGATAATGTGCTTGGTGCGCTAGGGCCATGCTGGCCATGGAGGAAGCAGCAGATCCCAACCAACCGGCATGATAAGGTGTCATCCACACACAGACGATGAGTTTCACACACAGCAAAGTGGAAGTCATTAATGGATTGTTTTCCAGGCTGTGGTTTGGAAAATTTTTATTAATAAATTAAGGTGAGAGTGTTGCTGTTGTTGTTATTGTTGTTTTAACTTCCTATCTTATGTTTCATTTCCTCCAAACTGCTACTCTTGTATTTCCCTGCCCTTGCTTCTCTCTCCCTTCTGTTAACTCTACACACAGTGCCTAATTCTCTTTCCACTTGTATATTGTACGTAGAGACTTTCCCTGCTCCAAGTTGCTTTCCCATTTCCACCTTGCTTTTGATCTGCTCTGTTTCTCCACCATAGTCCTTTTCTTCAACTTACAGGTTTTATTTCCTAACTATTGCTTCCTATTCCCATTATTTTACATTGCTACTTTTTGATATGCACCTCTCTGCCTTTTAATTCATCAGCCCTAATCTTCTGTACAGATGTCCCTGCAGAAATATTCCAGTCTTCCTTTGTTCCAAGTACCTGCCTCTCTCCAATTTGTGCCAATTTTACTGCTGCAAACCTGGCATCCTTGGCTCCATACCTTTGATATTTATGAGACTTTGATATTAACCCCTCCATATTTCATTTTTTTTCTTGCTGGGAGAAGTTGAAAATCATGTTGCTTCTCCTTCGATAAAACAGCCCACTTGACCTACAGTTATCCAGAGTCATAATCTTTGAATTCTTAAAGAAATTTAGGTTTGAGGAACCAGTAATTATCTGTTGGGCGTAGGCAAGCTGCAATTTTCAAAGGCTAGAACTGTCAAACTTGGGTGACTTTCAAGAGGATGGCAAAAAGTGCACCCTTGACATGCACAGCAACCTCTGCCAAATCTCAGAATTAGAAATGACACAAATGATGGAAGATAAGGTCACCATAAGTTTTATAACAAGGGGAAAAGTTATTTTCCTGACTCCTATTTTCAGAAACTGATGAACTAATTCTGATAGACATTTTTCAAAGAAAATGGGATATTTCAGCCCAGACTGAGTACAACTCCAACCAACACAAAGTGTTAGTAGGAATGTTGGGCAATTTACCCATATGTGGATAAAACATTCCCTTCTTCCTTAAGTAAACATCCACTGGAGTCAGCCATTATCCCTGTAGGATTAAAGGATTATAGATATGAACAATAACAGTTCTTTAGGAAAACATTCAATCTTTTTCTCTATTTCACTTTACATTTGATCCAGATGAAATTATGCCATAGTGTGACACTTTTAAACTATTTGTTCTAACCAACTGATTAAGTAAAAGAAAAATTGTCTGCCTCAAACCCACTCTTTTAAAATATATCAGTCTACAAAATGAAGTAACTGCTAAAGAAATAACTTTGAATTTAATCCAGCATTATATACCAAGTGTATCACTTTCATGCTGTCATAATATTAATGAAATAGGTGTTCGAAGAATTCTGCTGAGGAAAACCCATCATAAATGTGAATTTAACTATTCCTCTGTTTAAGAATCACAAAGTAGTTTTTAATTGAAAGAGATCTATAAACTCAAGAAAAGTTTAGGAAGCAGGAATCCTAACCCACAAATCCTGTGCTATTTCTGTAATTCGGGTTATGTGTTCCAAAAGGGGAATTTTCCCAGTACGAACAAGGAAGCGAAATGTCTTTCATCTCAGGAGAAGTCTCTTTGATTTAATAAATAATGGCTAAATAAATTCACATTTTTCTTGTGTTTGTCCAGGTGAAGAAATAACCGGGCAGATTAATTTTCAGTTCACAAGTGGCACTGAGGAGAAGTAACCCAGCCTTTGATGTTGATTAGCATAACAAAGGAAAAGTACAGATGATGCTTCAGATTTCTTTTGTAGCCAAATTAGTGTGTCAGGTTTGCGATGATAATCAGGAGTGATTAATAGCATCACTGTTATTTTGGAACACAGTTTGAGGTAGATGTGATCGAAAACATGACGGCAGTGTCAGAATTTTTCCCTGTGGAACTCCAGGATGATGCTGTTGTTCTCCAGTTTTCCTCTGCTGTGTTGACTTCTAAGCAAAAGCCTTTTCCCCATGTGAGCAGGGAGAGCTTCAAAATCTCTATTAATGGGTGGCTGTGGAAAATAGAGCTTTTAAGCCATGAATCCAACCTTCCATCAAACATGTATTTAAAGGGGTTTGTTTTTATTTGAAGGCAAAACTTTTCTGTCTCTTTCCCTTGGCTCAGTAGTTTTACAACAAGGCCAAAGGTATGCAAAATCATCAGAGAAAAAGAAAAAAAATCTGTTTGAAGCCTGTTAGCTTTTCAGGTTTTGTGTCTTCGCTTCATGACTGTTACTAAATCATTTAGGATTATCATCTTACCTTACATAGGCAGCCAGGGAGATTTTCCCCAAGTCTAAATTAATATAAGGTTTTCAGTCATTCAAACTGATTCATATGGGTCATTTTATATAGATTACTAGAAGCACAAAATTATATCTGTGTTTATTATATTGCTACCTGTTGAATGGTATTTTTAAAAAATGGTTTTCAACAGAAAGATGAAATGATATTTAAAAAGAAAAACATTCAAATCTACCACAGGAAGGTTAGGACCTGATAAGAACAGGTCCTTAAGTAATTTTCTTCTTTGTTCAATTCAAAATCAAAGTATTCTATATACCATTACACTAAGTAAATGTCATTGGATAATTAAAACAATTTTACAATTCTTCACTTTTATTTAAAGGACGGTTATCTCTTTAGAGTAATCTCTCTGAGTGACTGTGAGCATTTTACAGCTGACATTTTCCCCTATTGTTACATCTTTCACATAACAAGATTAATTTTTCTTTAATGATTCCCTTCATCATCCCTCAGCCAAGGAGAGTGGGATTGGCCCAACGTTGTCACCTCTTCCAGCACAGCCAATTTAATGGTAATGAAGAGGATGCAGGAGGTGACACAGTAACTCCTGTGCCACAGCTGGGGGGAGGGAACAGCAACATCCTGCTCTGCTCCTGAGAGAAAATAAGCAAAACCCCCCAAAATCTCCAGGACACCCTCTGCTGTCCTCTCCAGCCATTTCCCCAGCCCCGGAGGGGCTGCAGCAGGGTGAGGGATAAAGAAAAGTGCTTCTTTCAGCATCCTGCAGGGATCATTGTGAGAGGGTGGGCTGGGCTGTGAGGGAGGATGAGAGGGCTTCAAGGTTAGAAGATGGACTGGAAAACTGGGGGAGAAAGAGGAAAAGAAATCCTCAGTGCTGCCCATAGATCTGCTGTGATTTATGGCTTCTCAGAGCCCCTCCCAGGTGCTCTTACTGACCTGGGACCCCAAACATTGTGCAGTCCTTCCCTCTCTTTGTCTCCCACCAGATCCTGGAGACACTTCCCTGCTCCCCCACTCAACGCCACAAATTGAAATTGGTTTAAAGGACTGAGAGGTGCTGGATGTGCTGTGGCACATCTACTGGCCATTGTTATCTGGCCCTCATTCATATCCTACAGGAACCGTAGGTTCTGCTGGAGCTCCAGTGACAGCCATGGATGCAGAGGCAGAGGACAGTGTGTGCATGTGCACACAAACCCCCTCTCTCCATTAATGTGTCTGTAGGAACATTTTGATAAATGCTGCCAGATCTTCAAGAGATCAGGAAAATATTTTTGCAAGAATGCACTTGGAATTCAGTAATGTTGCTATCCTGAAAGTTACTGTTGCCACGCAAACCTCGTTTGTCGTAAAAGAAACAGAGTTGGTTTGGACCTAAAATTATCTTTATATGAAAACATAGAGGCTGTGGTAAGAAGAAATCTTTCGCTGA
Source organism: Dryoscopus gambensis (assembly GCA_013389985.1). Taxonomy (NCBI): domain Eukaryota; kingdom Metazoa; phylum Chordata; class Aves; order Passeriformes; family Malaconotidae; genus Dryoscopus; species Dryoscopus gambensis. The sequence goes on from WEIT01001128.1 coordinate 73,652, forward strand.
GCAATACCAGCTGAAATATGTACAGTGCTTGAAAAAAAGTACCAAAGCAGGTAAATAGTAGGAAAATCTGTATGAAACTGTGTGGGATGGGAAGTTATCTTTGCCTTCAAAATTAATTTTGCACTCTCCACTGTGTATCTATTTTATCTATATTAGCTCATTGGCAAAACTGTTGATGGTAAACTTTTCCACTTAATTTTAAATTCTGTCAAACTATGACAACTAGTTTTCATAAATACAGACTTCTGAGAAGATAAATACATAGGCGGGAAATTTAAATATCGTCTCAATAACAGCCTTATTCAATTCAGGAGTATTGAATCACTGTGACCATTTATTTGGGTTACCCATCAAACAAACAAATACTTACTAACTTTCAAGGGCTTTATGAGCAATCTGATTAAAAGTTTGGTTATTAAAACTTTATCTGTGTAATGTACGGGATATTAAGTCCTGCCCTTCCCTGCAAGCTCTGAATCAGTCACTGATTTTTGCACAAAAGCTTGATCTGAAGATGATCAAAATAGAAATTGATAGCAAAATGTGTTGTCTGCATGACATCATATAATTAAAAAAATCCTTGGAACAATTGCATATTGTGGCTTTCAGGGAGCAAGAATGCAACAGGAACAAACAAGGGAGCAAAAGTGAGGTGACCAGCAGAAGGGATGGCTCTACAACAGCTCACTGTAGCTGAGCAGGTTACACAAGAAAATAAAAGAAAATAGTAACTGTTCAATTATTTTAGTTAATTTACTTTGTTGCCCAATGGACATTTCTTTTGTGTGGTGTCTAAGAACATTTAACAATTCAGATTCCAATTTCCTGGTGGGAACTCCCCAAATAAGGTACCACGCTATCTTCAGGGCATTAGTCCTTTTGAAATGACTGATCCTGCTAAGTAAAAATTATAAAAATTATTCCTCTTTTTATGCTAAAAATGCATTTTCAATTAGCAATGAAAGAAAGAGACATAGGGATTTTTTTTTTCCTTTGGATTACATTCTATTTATTTCAAAATTATTTGTGATAAAGAACTGCAGTGCTTTGTAGATAATGGCTCCAAGTTGTGGCTGGGGACATTGAGCATTGAATTCAGAGGGTGGTTGAGATTATAATCTGAAACCAGAGATGCAGCTCTTTCTTATAGCACAGCAGTTTTCTTTCTGTTACAGATCTCCTGCTCTTGCATGCAAAATTATAAAAAAACAGGTGTCACATCTTCAACTCTTCCTGTTTTAGGTGAGATTTAGAAGTAGATTCTGAGGGATATTGAACACCCTCATTTTCAGGCACAAACTAGTGCAAATTTGTGGAACACCACACTTGACTGGGGCACGTTTTATTATTCTGCTTGTATAATACTTCATGTTTTAAATACATTCTATAAATCAAGCTGAAGTGATTGGTAAACTGACTGAAAAACAGTCTCTGCATTATTATTGACTAGAACCACTGATTACTGAGGTGATTGATCCATCCCGAAAGCTGAAATGATCACAGAATTTGTTGCTCAAATCATATGTAGATTTTGCTCTTGTTATAATTTTTGTGTGACAAGACTGAGCGATGAAGGAGTTAGAAAATAAAAATTCATTGTCAGGCCAAAGCAAGCTTGCCAAATAAGACGCGCTGTAACCGGGAAAAGTAAAGCCTTATAAAATATTTTGTGTTATCTTGACACATTTCTTAAAACTACTTACACATCTTTGACAATCCAAACAGCAGGCTGTAATACCAGAAAAAAAAAGAACAATAAAAAAAAGCCCGAGGAGTACATGTTTTTGCTAAACTCTGATTTTTAATCTTGAACACAGTGGGATTAAAACATCTCCATCCTAAATTTTCCTTTAAAATGCTTTAAATTATATAAATACACTTACAAATTTTGTTGTCACAAAATAACTTAGTATTTCTTGCTCCATATTGTAAATCTTTTTTGCCATCCAAAAATATGTCAAAGTATTACAAAGCCATCATTCATGTCAATTAATACCCTCATGTCACAGCCTCAGAGGGATTGTTCTTTATGTAACACGACTTTAAGCATTCATTTCCCTTCCTAGGCAGAACTTTCTGATGGATTTTGAAAAAATCCCCTGTGAAAGTGATGAAGTTGAAATACCATTCAAACAGAAATATGGGAAATGATCCAGCACTGAGATGATGTCAGAAGAGAGGAGAGGGACAATTCATCAGGAACTGCAGTGACAGGACAAGGGGGAATGGATTCACATCGAAAGAGGGAAATTTAGATGGGATATAGGGAAGAAATTGCTGGTGGTGAGGGTCGTGAGGTGCTGGAATGGGATTCCCAGAGCAGCTGTGGCTGCCCCTGGATCCCTGGCAGTGCCCAAGGCCAGGCTGGACACTGGGGCTGGGAGCAGCCTGGGACAGTGGGAGGTGTCCCTGCCCATGGCAGGGGTGGCACTGGATGGGCTTTAAGGTCCCTTCCAACCAAAACCATTCCGTGGTTCTGTGATTTTATGAAAGACACATTTTCCTGCCATTGCGGCAGCTGAGTCTCCTGTCAGAGTTTTCAGCAGTGACTGATACCATGTCCACCACAGGCAGAAGCCACTTCTAACCAGTGCGACCAATATCTTAACATACATTTGAATTTATATCTGTATGGAAAGCTTTTAATGGCCCGGTGTAAAATTCCTGCACAACAAAGTGATTTATTACTGCATCCAGTGGATATTTTGTCACCTTTACACAAGGTCTATGCATGTCCAAAAGCTCTAAAATACTACTTTCTCTCTTCCTGTCATATTCACATCTGAGATAAATATACTTCCAGTAGGGAACTCTTTCCCAGTGAAGATCATGTAATGGTCAGAATGGTGTTAGGCAGTGGAGCCTGTGGGTGGCTCTGGTGATTACTGTGGGCATGGCTGGGACCTCATTTTTGAAGGAAATACTTATTGGAACAAACACCTTAACAACATCTGGTGGTTCTTAGATTAAGTTAAGAAAATAAATCTGAGGACCTACTGATGAAAGAAAAACAACAAAACAACCCTCACCTTTTTTTTTTTTTAAATAATAAAAACACAGGAGTTTCCTGTCATGGCAGATGCTTTACAGATGGACAAAGCTTTTATTTTTCTGCTCATCTAACCGAATGCCACCGATGTGTTTGTTAAGATATGAATAATTATGCTAATGTAAAGAGTAGGCAGGTGCAGGAGCAAAATATTTTAATATCATTTATGCAGAAAACTATATAAAACTTCCAAATCATTACTTTTATAGCATTTCAAACACTTGTTGTTTGAGATTTTGGAGTAACACCTGCTACAGGCAAAAATAAATTTGTTCTTGATATGTTGAGAGGAGCATGTTCAGTGGGAACAGGGGTGTAAGTCCCCTTCTCCAGCACTAATAAACCAATAATAGAAAAATTGTGGAAATTTTCCTTTTTTTTCTGAGGGTAGGGAATGGGAGCTGCAGTTCATTTGCATGCAGAGGGCAGGTTGAGCCAAGCAGGAGGCCCTTTGGCTGGAAGGACGGCATACCAGGAATCTCTTCCTTGGCACAAGAGGCAGTTGAATTACAGCCTCAAGAGAGAGGATACTGCCCAGGTAGGGTTTTTTTGCCTCTCTTCTGGCTTTGGAATCTGAGGTTTGCATATCTTTCCTCAGTCAGTAAATCACATTACATGGATTGAGTAGATTTATCTTCTAATTTTCCTATCATTCAACATCTGCGTCACATGTTGTATGTGATGATTACCAAACTTTCCTTCCCAGTTAATTGTTGCTCCCAGCAACATTCATCTAAGCCAAAGGTTCTATAAATTTAGGAACATTTTGCCATTAGCATTTGGGGAAATTTTGCTGATAATTTTTCAAGATTACTTTATCAGTGCCAAGAGCTACAAGGGAAAGAAATTCTAGCTGTGATTTACAGTGTGTTATAAAACGTTCCCTAACAACTGAAATGAAAAAACTTCTTTTTGTAGCACAGTACAAGAATGTAATTTACAGCAGCCAATGATCAGGGCCATTTACTTGCTTGTGTTAATTAGCTCAGACCAAATTTTGATTTTTAAGTGTAGCCTGCAGCAGTAGTAAGGGAATATCTTTTAGGTCACTTTTGAGTTTTTCCCAACAATGTTGATAGCACTTCCCTTTTCTTATTGGCTGCAGTGTTCCTCATTCCTGTTTATCGGTAATAAATGCAGGAGAAATTTTAAATTTAGAATGCAATACATACATAAATAAATAAATAAATAAAAAGCAAATGTAATAATGGGGAAACTTTGTTTTCCTTGGCAATGAAAGAAATCTGAGAAACTGAGGAGCCTGATGCCTGGGGAAGGGCTCACCACAGCATAAGACTGAGCTACTTCGAGGCAACAGAAGATAAAACTCATTGATCAGTTCAGTTTGGCATTATTGACCGTGCCCTGATTTGTGTTCTATTGATCAATTCCATTTGGGATTATTGGCCATGCCCTGGTTTGTGTTCTGACCTGAGTGGTGACAGAAGCCCAATGAGCTGATTTTATCCTGCTCTGACATCAGTGTGATTTTATGCTGAATTTTAGGTTTTTTCTGCTGTAGCTTCTTGTAGCCTTGAGCTTTGTGAAGCTGGCAGGAGAAACTTGAAGCAAAATTCTGGGGTGGAATTGGTGTTTCTGTTGTGGTCACAAGCACTACTCACTGAAGGTCTGGGGGGAGGCAGAGGATATTCCTGGAAAACAGCTCATCCCTTTCCTTGCCATCACGAATTCTCTGGAGAAAACACTGAGTGCTGGGCTTCAGTCTACAGGGGGGGCAGTGGGATTGATCCCTGACTTTCATTCCAAGGTGGTGAAAAGGAAACAAATCACAATTAATTCAGTCTATCTAGGACCTTATTCCTTCACTAATAGCAGATTGCTGATTTCAGCACAGAATTACCAGACGGTTACTTGGCACTTGACTTATTTTTTGGTCAGGATGATGTTTGTTATGTCTACATGATATATTTTTTATATTCTGACATTATTCGTCTGTTTTACAATATACAGCCTGAGAATGTATTTTGTCAGTCCCTAGGAAATGAATAGCCAGGGCTTTCACATTTTAATAAACATATTATCTGTATTGGCTGCTGAATTATATGAACTTTTTGCAAATCTCTGTAATACAAAACAAATAAAAGATGCATAAAATTAGCTTATAATAATTCATTCATAGCTTTGTGAATAACATTACTTGAGATTTAGGATTATTTTGCTTTCCTTTCATTTACATACTGATAAACTTTTTAACAACATTAGTTAACTTCCATCCTTTGGTTTTAATACTCTTTTGTTTCTCCTTTCAAATAATTTTCTTAGTGTTTATCATTTTATTCACATCAGCTCTGCAATATTAAAATTGATATCTGAGAACAACAATACCATGGTCTTCTGTAGCCTCTTATGAATTCAAACTGCATTTTGAGCTAAGACACCATTGCAGTTGCAGCCTGTGATAGAAGTAAGGAGAATATGCTGCAATGTGTTTGCAAGCTACCCAAGGAAGCAGCAGGAATGAGGGAACTTTGAAAGTCTTAAAATTTCAATGGAAAGTGTGCAGTGAATTATTTACAAGGGCCTGGAGGGGCAGGACAAGGGGAGCATTTTCAAACTGCCAGAGGGCAGGGTTAGGTGGGATATTGGGCAGGACAAATTTCCCATCCCTGGGAGGGTGGGCAGGCCCTGGCCCAGGGTGCCCAGAGCAGCTGTGGCTGCCCCTGGATCCCTGGCAGTGCCCAAGGCCAGGCTGGACACTGGGGCTGGGAGCAGCCTGGGCCAGTGGGAGGTATCCCTGCCCATGGCTGGGGGTGGGATGGGATGGGCTTTGAGGTCCCTTCCAACCCAAGCCATTCCATGACTCTTTGATTAAGGGTAAATAACCATGATCAGCCACTTCAGTCCCACCCGTCCATCACACATCTCTAACCCCTGTCAGTGTTTCAGCTCCATGAAAATGTGGGTTGTTTGTTGGTTTTGCTTTCATGCCAGCTTAGCCTGCATACCCCAAGGAAGAATTGGTGCTGCGTTTCTTTGGTCATTTTTGATTAAGTGGTGAGAAGGGAAATTTTTCAGAGAATGCAGTCACTGAAATGTTCTTTTGCAACACTGAGGGCTAAAGCTCTCCCTGTTCCCTGTGCCAGCTGGGTTGTAAATAACTTTCCCAGGGAGACAGATGTGCACCCAACACTGCCCTGCTGCCAGCAGCGGTGAGCTGTGTGATCACCAGTCACGTCACCCTGCTGCTCATCCATTGCCATTCAAACAGCACAGAACAAAACAGGGAGGAAGCTGAAGAAGTTCTGCAGCAGTTCAGCAGTTTGGCTGATTTATTCCCCAGTGTTCTGTGATATATTTGTCCTGTATTTTTATAAGGTCTGCATGTTTTATGTAGTATTTGTTCTTCCATTCTGATTATGTAGCAAGTTGATTCACTCATTTGATCTTCCTCACTATATGCATCTTTTACAGATTTGGTTTGCTTTTCTTTTCCTTGAGATTTGAAAAAGCAGAATCGATCCTGGGTTCATTCCAGAAAATCAGTTCAGCCACTTACTAAATTTCCCACATGAATTTCTGTATGGATATTATTTCCAGGTAATATCATCTCCAAAATATTTTTTCCTCCCAATTAATTTAGGGCCATATGTTGGTAGGGAACAAATTTTCCTTTGGTAAAGCTCTCCAAAATCTATGACAGAATGATGACTTTTTTTTTTTTTCTGGTTATGGTGATATTTTTTAATGTGTGAGAGAATTTTTAATAAGGGTTGTGCAGAAAGTAAAGAGAGACTGAGACATTTTCTCTCAGCTGAACCTAGGAAGGAAGAGGATGAAATCTAAGCCATTTTTAATGTTACTTTTACCTCAGATTCTTTAAGGAGGAGGAAGAAGAAATCTGTGTATGACTGGCTGTCCTATTGTGTAATTCTCAAACATGACTTATACACATCAAACTATAGAATATGCCAGGTTAATCAAAGTTATTAGAGAACACAGAAGGCTTCATTTAGCTTTGTTCTACGTAGGAATGTAGGAGACATATTCAAGGAAAAACTTGAGTTACATCCACTCTGAACAGATTTTGTGTGATTGTACTTTGCTGAAGTAACCCTGAGAAGTATGGATTATTTTGTGCAGTGTGTGGGCTCAGTGCTGTAACACTAAAACACTCCATAAGAAGAAAAAAAAAAACCCAAACAAACAACAAAATCATAGTTCCTGCCATCTCACATTTCCTTTATTTCGTTGGCACTTGCTCTTTTAGTGCCCTCTTGCCTCCAGTTCATAACATTTCTCTTTAATGATCTTATTTATAGAATACCCCCGCCGGCAATTTAAAAACAGGTTTTAGTGATAAATTCTTTTTAAAGAGTAAGTGTTCAATTAAATATGTAACCAGATGTTAGTGCTATGTCTCCTTAGGCAGCAGTTTTTGTTTTACTTCAGCCACTGGGGAAACCTGATTTCCCATCTCACTTTTACTCAGTTCTATCAACTATTCAGATTTTACAGTCATTACTTTGACTTGTTCCGAGGCTAAGTTTCTTACATACTTATGCACACAAAAATTTCTAATAAGGCCTTGCTGCAATTAGAATAAAAATTAGCATTAATGTCACAGACCCCCCAGGCTGGGTGAGGCTGGAGGGGCCCCCAGGGGCTCCTGTGGTGCCACCTCCCTGCTCCAGCAGGGCCAGCCCAGGGCACGGGGCACAGCAGTGTGTCCGTGTGGCTCTGCAATATCCCCAGGGAGGAGCCTGCACAGCCTCTGGGCACAACCTGCTCGGGGCTGGGCACTGCCCGGGGCACAAGTTCTGCCTCCTGTGCAGGGGGAGCTGCCTGGGCTCAGCCCCTGCCCGTTCCTCTGGGGCCATCGCTGGGCCGGGGAGCAGAGCCCGGGCCCTGCCCGGAGCCCTCCCTGCCCACAGGGACACCCAGGGCCGAGGGCCCCTCTCGGCTGGGGCTCCTCTCGAGGCTGAGCAGCCCCAGCTCCCTCAGCCCTTCCCGGGCACGGAGATGCTCCCGGCCCTTCCTCAGCCCCGCGGCCTCCGCCGGCCCCGCTCCAGGAGCTCCCTGGCCCTGCTGTGCTGTAAAAATTCTACTAATATAACAATTGCTGTAATTTTTAATATATTTTTTACTTTCTGCTCATCACATAAACTGAAATAGTTGTGGGACATAAGTCCCGCTACAAGTGTCTCATCTGTACCAGCACTCAGAACTCCTTTTCTCCATTCTGATCTGCAGCTGCAGGGAAGGGGTGAACTGCGGGCCTTTTCCACACAGATGTAGCAAGGAACAAGTAGATGTATCTCCACTAATAGATGCTCTTGCTAATCGTTCATGTGGTCCTTACAGTGGAAAAACCAAGTTTGTGAATATTGACATCACTTAAATGTTAGTGAAAAGAAAAAAGGAAAAAAAAAAAAAAACAAAGCAAAAAAGCCACAAACTAACAGCGGCAGGTTTGAACCTCTGGGTGATCCACCTTTCCCTTGGATGCTCTCCTTGATGGCCCCAGCACTGTTTCAAAGAAAATGCATCTGCTTGCAGGCATCTGGTAACCATTCCAGTGCCTGTCTCAGAGGAGAGCCCTGGTGGGAAGGACACCTGTGCACATCATGCACACATTGGAATCTGAATGGATATTTCCCTCTAGGTGAGGGGAGAACAGTTCGTCTTTCCCCAAAATATTTAAATGAGCATGGAAGAAGTGCAAACTTTCTTCAAGCTGGGTAAAGGAAATGCAATCTGCAGCATTTAGCAGAAATCTCATTAAAGAGAATTCAATAAAAGATTAGCTTCTGAACTCATTTCAGCTCAAGAATGACAGTGAAGAGCCTTTTCTGGTAATCCCCTTACTGCAGCATAGGTGCTTGCTGATAAGTGGCGGAATTTTTGTCCAGATGTTGCGCAATATCCTGAAGTAAAGGGAGCTTTGAAACATTTTGTCTTCCCAGGTTTGTTTTAGGAACAGCTGAAATATGTTTTCTAAAAGTGCAACAGCACCTGAAAATTTGTAGCATCATGCTTTAGAGGTTTTAAAAATATCCCTGATATTTTATTATGAAATAAAATACAAAGACCTATTAAAGATGAAAATCTGTTTGAATGTCACTTGGGACATATCTTCTGGTAGAGCAAATTTTGCTTTACTGAAGCTTAAAACCCAGAAAAATCACATGCTTGGACTTTCAGATAAAACATTCTCTGCTTAGAGGCTTCATTCTTGGTGGTGCTGAGCACATTTTAGAGGTGCTGAACTTCAGTCAGGAAAGTCCAAGGCTGCCAGAGCTCCAGGAGCATTTGGACACCGCTCCCAGGGATGCACAGGCTGGGATTGGTGGGGTGTCTGTGCAGGGACAGGGGCTGGGCTGGATGATCCTGGAGATCCCTTCCATAATTCCGTGATTCCATGGCTATTTTGTTTGTTTGTTTGTTTGTTTGTTTTCATAGCTGCCAGCTCAAGCATTTTGATATCCTTATCCTTCTCCTAAAGAAGCCGAGGAGAAGCTGAGGGAACAGTCCAGAAGAGCTTATTGAAACCTGACTTTTAACTATTATTTTTGTTGTAGTAGCACTCAAAATCTCCTTTCAGTGTCCAATCTCCCACTATAATAAGAGAGATATCTCTCATACAACAAGAAAAGATCATAAATAGCCTCACCTCCTTCCTTTTAGCCCGCTTTGTGCTCCTGCAAGGTTCTTGTCTTCCCGTGAGAAACACACAGCAAGAAGCACAGACATTTTGCAAAAAATGGTCAGTAAGAAATTATTCTGGTTAGGTCTATTCCCACTCTCCAAGAAATGCCAGAGAGGTCTGTTTTATAGAGCTGCTCATTCCACAGCCCTTGCACATCACAGACGTTGATATTTGCTGCTTTACACACCGGTATAAATTAAGAATTCTGGTTCTGTAATTGCAGTTTTGATTTTCCTGTTCTGTGAAAGCACCACTGGCAGAGCAGCATCCTGTCGTTATTTCCTTAAGTTAAACAAAGAGCAATTCATGGCGCTTGGAAATCTAGAACTTTCTGTAACATCTGCTCTTGTTCTCTAAGTTAACTTTAGCTGCTCTTCCCTGAAAATGGAAATAATTATGCTAGAATTGTAATTAATCAGTTGCAGAGTTATGAAATTTTGAGTTGACTTTATATTTCTTGACCTAAAAGAAAAAGAAAGAACCATTTTGCGTGGAGTGATCAATCATGCATGACTTCATTAGATTTTGGAAACTTTCAGAATGGAGGAAGTTCAAATTCGTTAAAGGGCTTGTATTTCAAACTTTAAAATAATGCATTCCCATAAGGGAGGCATCTGCTCAACTGCATCATTTCCAGAATGCAGAATGCTCAGAGTTCCTAAGTTGATAATACGTGGTAAATGCCTCCATGTATAATATATGAATCAGGATATGATCCTGAATTTTGTGGGAGGCTTCCTAAAGTTGAAGGTTAATGCAAAGCAGGAACAAGCAGCTAATTGTGTTTCTGAGCTTTTTTAATTGTTAAAGCTTTGAATAAAACATAACGCAGAGACCCAAACCACCCAGTTGAGTAATCCTTTCAGTTCTGTTGGGGCAAAGAGATGGTATCACTAAAAATTAAATATGAATAAATACAGCATATCAGAAATTGTTATATTTAAATATCCAGTGTAAGAGCTTTACAATTCAGAGAAAAATTATCTGGGAAATTCCTTTTTAAAAGCTGAAAATATCAACCCTAAATCCTGCAGCATTAGAGGAAATGCTGGGGAAAGTCTGTCTGTGAGTACAGAGTTCAGACCAGCAGGGCCTGTCACTGACGCTGGTTCAGGGGCTTGGCTGGGTGCTGGGAATGCGACATCTTTGGGGTATTGATCGAATACCAGAGTGGTTTGGAAGGGACCTTAAAGCCCATCCCATGCCACCCCTGCCACGGGCAGGGACACCTCCCACTGTCCCAGGCTGCTCCCAGCCCCAGTGTCCAGCCTGGCCTTGGGCACTGCCAGGGATCCAGGGGCAGCCACAGCTGCTCTGGGCACCCTGGGCCAGGGCCTGCCCACCCTCCCAGGGAACAATTCCTGCCCAAGATCCCATCCAGCCCTGCCCTCTGGCACTGGGAAGCCATTCCCTGGGTCCTGTCCCTCCAGCCCTTGTCCAAAGTCCCTCTCCAGCTCTCCTGGACCCCCTTAAGGCACTGGAAGATGCTCTAAGGTAAAGGCAGGGTAGATTCCAATACTGGGAGGTGCCCATTTTAGTACTTGTTGGAGGCAGGAGGAAGCTCTTTGTTGTAGCAATAAACCTCTCCCTATCAGCAGGAATGCCACCATTCAAATGATGTTTTCATGAGGGCATAGAAGGCAATAATCTATAATATCATATTCAAATTCTGTCTAATTTTGGTGTGTTGATGTGGCAGCATGTGACTACGTTTGTACTTCTGTTCATTACGGTGAAAGAAATCAACATGGCTTTCCATGAAACAGCATCAAAAATTAGAGAAGAAAGCACAGGAGATGGAGCAAAGGAACACCTAATAGCTGAATTAAAACAAACTAATTAAGAAATTACTTTTTAGTAGTTACTAGAATTGATCCTTCAAAAGTAACTTGTCTGAGAAAAAACTGATAACAAGAAATACTTGGGATTTTTCCTTTTTTTTTTGTAAGACTGCCTTACCTCAGAGGTGATACCATGTGAATTGCTTTTAGTTTTAAAGGATCAACAGATGGTTGACTAATGCCCTGACAGAGGAAAATGCTCAGAGGAATTTGAGGTGCAGTGGTTTTGGTTAGAAATAGAGTTTTGGTGTCATTTTAAACAAATCCTTCAGTATTCTCCCCAGTTTCCTGAACTGGGATGATTTTGCCACCTAATGCATTTACTTGTTTAAATTCTGTTATTAGAACTAAGTGAAAAATTCATATTCTGTCTCCACAAATATTACAGTATTTCAGCATCTATTTTTATCCTAAATTTTAGCAAATGCCATAGTTAAAATATTTTTATGAGCAAAAATAGTTGAATGTCATTTGAGAGATCTCAGGTTTGTTGAACCAATAAATCAAATTAATAAAAATAAACTTTGCTGTCTTATATTATTGTAGTGTTGATTAATGTGTGCCTTTGCTCTTTTTCCTTTTTTAATTATTATGTAAATGTCACTCTTTGTGAAAGAATGAAGGATGGCTTCAGGTTTGGGGAGAGCTGCCATGAGCTCCTTTGACAAAAGGCAGACTTGCGAGCAGCCAAGATGATTTCAGTGTTTCAGACCAGCATTGCCTGGCTCCTTGAGCACCTGACCTCTGTACCCTGCCTGGGAATGCTCGAGTAGCCATATGGTGCCATTTTAGAGAATCAGCTCAGAGCAGGTTGGAGCAGTGTCCAGCTGTTTAATTTATGATACTTGAATAATTTAGAAGAAACTCCAAGCAGTTCTAGAGTTGCAGGTGCTTTCATCAGCAGTGCCGTAGAATTTGAGCCTTTTTTGGTGCAAAATTGTCTGAATTCAGTTGTTGTACCACAGTCAGTTGTGGTCAAGAGTTTCTGTCTGACTGGTGCATCATCTCAACAATTCCTGTCTGATTTATAATGACATTTTTAAACAGCCCTTCTTCAAGGTACAATTAGGTCTGATGAGCTGCTATTGATCAGGGACTGACATTTACTCAGAGCTGTGTATTCACAGATCCAATACTCTATCAACATAAATAGCAGTGTTCATGACCATGCAGCCAAGCCTTTAAAGATACCTGAGGAAGAAGCCACTTCAGGGATCACTCTAAAGGGACATTAGTCGGTTAATAGATAAGCTGAGATGCTGCTTAGGAGGAATTCCAAAATTCTGCACTTCAAATAAAAATGGAAACACATTGAAATAGCTACTACTGTTAAAATTCATAGAATTCATAGAATACCCTGAGTTGCGAGGGACCCACAAGGATCACTGAAGTCCTGCATGGAGTAGTACAAGTCCTAAACCTGCTGAGATAAAGGAAACATTTTTAAGAACACAGAGCAGAATTGATCTCTCTGGAGTCACCACTTCATTTAGTGCTGGGGCTTTCTATTTAGATTCTTCTTCTGTTTCTTAGTTTATGTTACGTGAATTGATGACAGCTCTTGGACCCTAAATGTATTTGTTGTTCTCTCAGTGCAATATAATCCTGCCTTTAGTTGTTTGGACTGCCAGGTCTTTGCTTTGGCTGTGAGCTTGCCGCAGCACTGTGAGCTCGCTGTGAGACAGCAGCCATTCCCTCTTGCATGAAGTCAGGCCACTCCTCATTCCCACGGCTAAAGCCAGAAACATTTGTGCCCTTTCCTTGTTTTCTGGGAGTCATGTGAGTTGTTTGTACTCTGACTTTACCTCTTCTCCCCTCTGGATGAGTTCGATAGAGTTCTTTCTTGTCCATCTGAATATTCTTTTGAATATGCTGCTGTTCCCATCCTTGCTGTGCTTGCTCTACTGGTGCTCCTGAAAATGAGGTTAACCAGCACCAGACAGGCTTTTCCTAAATGTCAGACTGCCAATATTCGCTGCAGTGTAGCTTTGAAAGGATCAAAGGATTGCTGACACTTAAGCACTTCATTCTGACTCAGGTAACTTCATTTATTTAAAAATCTCTGATTGTGTTGTCAAGGATTTGTTTCGGGGCTTGTAGTTCTCTTATGTTTTGTCGGAGATCTTGGTTAGGAGTTAGTCCTTTTGTGAGTGCCCTGTGTTTGGAAGATGAACCGGGCGATTATGTTTTGTTGTAAATAATTCCCTACATTTTTAGACTGTGACTGCAATTTTTTTGTGTATATTTCTGCCACTTGGGGGTTTATAATTTGGATTTGTAATTCTCCCACTCTGCCTCAAGTTTACTTAGCAGTAAGGGTTTAGTATCTGCTTTGTCAGTGACAAGGAACTATTTTGACAATTTTATCTTTCTTTCCCTGATATTTAGTCCTCGGAGACAGTGCAGTGTGCTAGTCAAACCTTTCAGCTGTTCAGTGTGCTACAATTTAATGTCAGGTATAATATATTCCGTAATTCCTTTCTTGTGCTTAGTTGTGGTTTAGTTTGGCAGTATTTTGTGGTTCAGTGTGGCTCAGCACCATCCAGCACTATGGAATCAGAGGTTTGCACTTTTCCTAATGGCATCATGGTGTGTGGAGCTTCTTGGTTCTTCCACAGCAAAGAAAAGCTTTTGGTTTTGTTATTTTTCTGCAGAATATCCTTATCTGACTGAAATATGTGGTTCTCATCCCAAAGTTATGCGAACTCCAGTAGATGCACCTGTGTTTTATTTTATTTGCAACTGCATGATGAGTTTTGTGCTGAAAGAACTGAACTGTACAAGCTGCCTCCATTTTCCTCTTGCAGGTCCTCCATGCAGAGGAGCAGAAGAAAATTAAATGCCTGTCGGGGAGCGAGGGATGTGTGGAATTACTGGAACCGTTTTAATCCTGATTGCTTCCTAGCAGCGCTGGCACGTCTATAATGATGCATCTCACCCAATTGGATACAACAACAATAAAACAAGTAATTCCAATCATGTAAGCCTGGCAGCAGTTTTGAGGTCATTTTCTGCAAGTTGATCAATAAGAAGTTCACATCCTATAATCCACGTTGAATTTATTCCTCTAATACATCTGAACTTCCAGTGGAGCAGTGGTTAATTGCTAATCCATATTCATTGAAGAGAACAAATGAGGACAGCAAGGGTAGATATCCGTGCACCATCACATCAAACATGGAACTTCTGAGCTCAGTTTGCCACTCAGATCTCTTGTGTTTGTGCAGCTTCTGTGCCCCCCATTTCACACGGTCTTTGGAGATTACCAAGGAATTTGGCCAGCTGCAGTTGATGATTTTGTTGACAGTGCCTGGTATTTGCATAGATGTTAATTAGATATTTTGAGTTGTAAAAATCTTCTGGAGTGCAGACATTGTTGGTCACCAGAATGCATTTGCATTTTATACGATTGATTGTACTTTGGTAATTATTCTTCAGAGCCTCCTTTCAAATCTGTATTTCTTTCATCTGCAATGTATTAAGCTTGCAGTGGGAGCTGCTGGGTTGTTCTTGGCACAGCAGACATTTCATTTTAAGGTTCACCTTTGAGCACAGCATGCTAAGTTTATCATTCAGTTTTTAGGGCTTAATCGAAAGCCCATTGAGGTTGACATTAAAAAAAAAAATCCTGTCTTTGACTCAGCTTTGGATGATGTTCCTGGTCTTGTCCCTTACGTGTGCAACTCTCCGACTGATCCCAGTTGGGTCGGGTTTTATCAAGTGTTTGCCAAGGAGTTTATGTATTTCTGCAAGTAGATTACTCTCCACGTAGGGGGATGCATGAATCACTTTCTGAACTATTTTTTGTTCACTCTCGCTGTTGCTTGATTTGTAACAGAATAGAAAAAGTTTTCTTCTTGGTAATGATTGGAGCTCTTTATAGATGAGGAACAAGAAATCGATCACGGTAAGCCATAAGCAAATAATGAATATCCTAGTAGAAATATTTTTCCTCTGAAGAAAACACTGGTATTGATATGAAGGACTGCATTCTCCAGAATTGATTAAGAACATAAAATTGATTTATGTGAATTTATGGAGATTTCCAATACTGATTGTGTTTGTGATCCATGTCTTATAAAATTCAGGTTCTATTTTATCAGTACGTCTTTCCATTAAGAGAAACTGAATTAAATGGAATACTGTTCATGGAATTAAATCCATTAAATAGGTGAAAATCAATCCAATAGAATAAAATTGCAATAAAATATGACATAAACTGGTCTTTATATTTAAAATATTCACACTTGATTTCCAAAATCCTAGTAGAAAAAAAATCTTCTTGTTTGGACAAAGAAATGAAGAAGAGTTTATTTGGTATGGACAGATAAATAAGAAATGCAGAAAAATAATAAATAAAATAGATTGTTCTGGCTAGGGGATTAGCAGAGACTTTGAGGATGACATTTTTTAAAAATAAACAATGGTTTCCCCTCTGAGTTTAAAAGAGCAAATATTTTTGTTGGAAGTGTTTCTCAGATTGTCCCTCTCCCAGTACTCCAAGTTTAGGAAACAATTCTTTCTTTCTGTGACCAGAAAGTATCAAATATCTTTAATGATCACAGTAGATTTGTATAAGTTTGATTACCAATTAATATTCATCCCACCTACTGTTATCACAAGGGGAATTGCCATGTTCAAACTTGAATGTAGAACCTGATTTTGCTGCAACACATTTCTATAAATATGCTGGCTCAATGCCTAAATTGCAGTTTTGGTTCTGAATCTCACTTGAGTGGTATATAAAGCAAATCTGGAAATCGAAATTAACCAGACTTCACTTTACTTGGACTAATCTAATGCAGAATGTTTCCTCCACATCTGTGACAAGACACTCCTGAGTTAGGAAATGCTGATGGGAGGGATGGGGGCAGGGATCTCTGGGGGCAGAGAGTAAGTGGCCAGGTTTTGGGGAAGGAGGAATCCCACAGAAGGCAATTCTCTTTGAAAGGCTGCAAAAGATCTTGGAGAAGTAAGAGGAGGCCCAGAGGCACACTGTAAGGAAGACTTTGCATGGTTTAGAAGGGGTTAGAATGAAATATTTAAAATATTGATTTGATACATTGAATAGTCAAATTGGATAAGGGGAAATTTAGATCAGATAGACAGAAATTGTTCCTTGTGAGGGTGGGGAGGCCCTGGCACAGGGTGCCCAGAGCAGCTGTGGCTGCCCCTGGATCCCTGGCAGTGTCCAAGGCTGGGTTGGCCGGGGCTTGGAGCAGCCTGGGATAATGGAAGGTGTCCTTTCCTGTGGCAGGAGATGGTATAAAATGAACTTTAAGGTCCCTTCCAACCCAAACCGTGCTGCGATTCTGTGATTCTAATATAAGAACCCCTTGATTGTGTAAGGATGGGTTTGACAAACCGGAAGCTGAGTTTGCATCGCCTGCACCCCTGAGCACTTTCTGAGTGCAGCACGAGCGCAAAGTTTGGAACACAAAGATTTTAACACAAAGTTATCGTGTATTTTCTTTTGAAATGCTGGTTCTGAGTGAAATTTCCTAACTCACATGGATTCTGATGAGGGTTCCTTTTCCCTGCTTTTGTCCTACAAAGCTTTTAATAATTTATTAGGTGTCTCGGGTTTCTTGACCTGATGGATGTCTGAACATGTGATATGGTTCAGTCAATAAGCAGCACCACAGATCAAACCACAGAAATCAAATAACATAATTAAAATGCTTCCTGTGCCTCCAGATCTGTAAAAAGGTTAATGTTTTTGTCATAATACAGAGTTCTGACAGGACTTGTGTTGGCATAACTTGAATTTAGTAAATGAGAAGAGCTCACATCCATCTTTCATTGAAACAGTAAGGTTATTGCTCACATTGTACACTTTGCCTCAAAACTGTGCACATAAATATTCTGAGAGCATAACATGTACCTTGCCTAGGGATGGAGTGTTGGATGGAACAATATTTTCTGTTTCAAAAGGTTATAAGTGTTTAGTGTCATTATGAGCAAGTGGGTTCATTGCATGACAAAAGTTTTAACTTTTGTTTCTTGTAATGCCTGCTCCTTGGGGCAACTCAACCCTGCCAATATTTATAAGTATGGAGCCGGTGTTGAAAAATTGGTTTTAAGTGAATGGTACTTTTAATGCTTAACAGAATTTCAAATTTATTTTTCTTTCTCTTGACAAGTATTCAGGAATTCCCTGGAAGCAGACAATATAAATCTAAGAGCCTGGTTTAGGCAGCTCAATAAAAAAAGTTTTGGTTAGACTTTTGCTTTGCTGCAAAGCAAATTATTGTGAACTTCAAAAATATTATTTAGACTTTTAAAAATCCCAGTTAATTTTAATTGACTGTGCTTGGTTTTGACTGAAAAGATGGAAACATGTGTTTTATGATTTACAAATAAAGCTAATATATTGTTCTATTTTAAGTAGAAGTAATTTGGGGGGTAGGAGACTGAGGATATGTAGGACTAATTGTAAGGGTAATCTCTTTTTCACTTCTTGTTTGAAAAGGACCCTGAATTTACACTTCCACTACAGTGCATGAAATGAGACTCATACGTGAAGTTTTTCATTCCAATATTCCTTGGTTTTTAATGACTATCCATGCTGTTAGAAGACACTGAGTCTTTAAACAAAGCAAATGGAAATGACAAATGAAATCACATAACGCTAAAGATGTCAATATAAGGCAACTTGCTCTTAACTTTCTCAGCATATTTGCAGCATACCTTGCCTTGTCTGATTTTTAGTGCTGTGAGATGAACTATACCATGGGAAACAATACAATATAAATTAATTTCTACAGAAATGATCATGAGAATAAGAATATACTACAAAACTTGTCCATATTTCCATAAAACTACCATCGAGAGTAACAACAATTGACAAAATAATATAGTTCTTGTAGTCTACTGAAAGATGTGCTATGTATCTTCTGAGTGAGAAAATAATGGAATCGTAGAACATCCAGGCCTGGAAGGGATCTCCAAGGATCATCCAGCCCAGCCCCTGTCCCTGCACAGAGCCCCCACCAGCCCCACCCTGGGCATCCCTGGCAGCGGTGCCCAAACGCCCCTGGAGCTCTGGCAGCCTCGGGGCCGTGCCCATTCCCTGGGGAGCCTGGGCAGTGCCAGCACCCTCTGGGGGAAGCAGAACCTTTCCCTGCTCTGCAGCCTGAGCCTGCCCTGGCCCAGCTCCAGCCATTCACACATAATTCTTATCGATTATTAGAGCAGACACCTTTATTGCCACCATTAGTAGGACCACTGCTGAACGCTGTTACACCTCCTTGGTATTTCTCTGGAGCGATTGTTTTTGTACTTAACAGCATTTTTTCCAAAATAAGAAAAAAATTCGAACTTTCAGATTTCAAACCTGCTACATCCTCTTTGTCGTTTTCTCTACATTGAGATGTAATGAGTGGTTTCAGTTTAGCAGAGAGATATGATTTGATGCCAGGCTCTGCTGTTGTGAAATCCTGGTGGCTTTATTTTCTGAACATAACCTGTGTACTGTGCTGCAGGGAACAGTGGAAACCACGAAGGTTGTGCTTTTATAATAACTTTAGTGATGTGATAATACTAATAATACAGTGATAAAGGTCCATGTGTTTTGCTTTGCCCTTTCGTGCATTCATCAGTGTCGAAATTGCATTCTTTCCTTTCCCGGCACCTTCCTGTTTGTTTCTAACATTCTTTCAAAATAAAGATAAAAATTGATTACTGGGCCTATCAGACTTTGTTTTCACCTGCCAAAATGGAATATATTCTCAACTCTTGTCTTTCTCAGAAGACATTTTCATAATAGCATTAAACCCAGCACACTCGACAAAGTGTGTGACCTGCATGTAAATAACCCAGTATGAATTAAGAATACAATTAACGCTTTGGAGGCTCTGCAAATTAAAAGTATAAACTGTCTTCAGACCTTGACAAAACATTTGTAATGAATTGGGCCCTTGACTTTACTTTGAGGAGACATTTCTACATAAAAGAGAGGGTTTATTTATAGCTACTCAGTGGAGCACAATGAGGTGATGAGCTAAAAGTCTGCTAAAGAGGAAAAAAGATTTAATGAGTTACTAAATATCTACAATGAGATTTGAAAACAAAGGATTTTCTGCTTAGTTTTGTGGGTAGGAACAAGAAATTAAGTGGGTTTTGGTCTGAACCTCTGTCTCTGGTGAATGAAATTAAAAACAATGGGCAAAATGATGTGTGACTGGTGTGAAGAGCAGCTTTTATGAGTTATGGATTTCTGCTGGACAAGAAAATCTTTATATCAGGCTCACATGTCAAGCAAATGCTTTTGAGATCATTTATTTTTTCAAGAAAACAAGAATGGTGAAGTTAGTATGATCCAAACCCTATTTTTGGTTCAATAGGGGTATTTTATTCTTTCCCTTGGTTCAATAGGGGTATTTTATTCTTTCCCTGCCTTATTTTTCTGCCTGAGCCTTGCTGAAGAAGGAAAGAACAATCAGTGGGTTAGTTTTAGTCTTACACGGAAACCTGAGGAACCCTGAATTGTTGCTACACCAGAAACCATGACCCAGAGGAGACAGCTGGGGCAGTTCTGACATGGCTACTGCAAGGCAAATATTCCTTTGGCTTTGTCTTGGGTTGCAATATGTAACCAAAAATTTTATTCTATTTTCATCTGTTGAAACCGGTTGAACGATATTTTCATCTCTTGTAACTCCAGGGGAAGGAGGGCGGGTGCCTTCTGTTAATGGGTCACTCGTTAAAACCAGATGGGGCAATGCTTCCTTATCCCGTCCTCCACCCATCCTCCTCCAAGGGGATATCACCTGGGAATGAGCCATGTAAGGCTCTCCTTGTGACCGATAACATCACATCATCCCACTGGGAGATGCTCCACTCAGTGGGAGGAGCCAAAGCCTCTCTACCTGCATAAAACCTGCAACTCAGAACACCAGAGCAGCTGGTTTTTCCACTGGATTCCCAGAGGAAGACTGGACCCATCCTGTCACCACCGGACCCTTCTACAGGATCACCTCTACTCCAACGGAGCCACATCTGCCACTCCAGGAGGACTTATTTTGGACTGCTCCCCACACCCTGACCAACAGGGTGTCAGGTCGTATTCTGGCTCTGTCAGAGTTCCTGGGATTATTTATTTGTTGTTGTTCTTTCCTCTGTAGCACTACCTTTGTAGTTTGTAATATTCTTAGTAAAGAACTGGTATTCCTATCCCTACATCTTTGCCTGAAAGCCCCATAATTTCAAAATTATAGCAATTCGGAGGTGGGGGGTTTACATTCTCTATTCCAAGGGAGGCTCTGGTTTCCCCTGGCAGTCACCTGTGTTCTAAACCAAGACAGGCTTATTTGGGACTACGTTGCCCAATTAAACCAAAAGATTTCTAAAACATGTTATCTCGATGTATCAGAAGGACAAGTCTTGCTGATCCTTCACAAGAAGAAATATTTGCCATCTCTCGCTCTAGGCCTAGAAAAGACTGTTCTGCTCGCTGTGTTACAGCAGGATTTGGAATGTCAGCCCTCATAGCAGATTTCTGTGGCATAGCCTAAAATACCTTTTTTTTCCTACTGAAAAGTGACAAATGTGATGCTCTAATAGAATGTAATGGATTAGGGGAGTTGTTTGTGAGTTTAGAGACCAAGATGTCCTTTCCTGTTGAGAGAGACCCGTAAGTTCCTGTTTAGACCAGTTTCAAAGGGAAGCACTCTCCAAGTGGGAATGCAGACATTGTGAGCAGCTGATGTAGTGATGTACCCAAATATGCCCACCTATCCACCTACATCTTCATGTGAGCTCCTTCCAAAATTCTTTGAATGTTATCAGGGAAGTAAATTCATTTTAGGAAAAAAAAAACAACCAACCAACCAAACAAAACACAAAAAAATGGCTAGACATATGTGGGGGAAAGATTCTGCTACAACAGCAAAGGCTAATCCTAATAATTTATTTACTTAAATAAATATTAAATATATGTGAGTGGAAGAATGTGCATAAATTATGTTGTCATTAACATGCACAAAATTTTCTCCTTAGATTTATAAGGGGAAAATAGGTACACTGGAGAATTCTGTGAGGGTTTTTTCCCCTTGTCAATAAAGGATGTCCTGAAGGTCCTTTCTGTGATAAAAGAACTTTTGCTCAGAGGTTCTTGTTGTGCAGCTTTTTGTGAGTTAGTTTAGTGCAAGCCAGTGTCTCTGCTTTTCCAGATTAGATATTAGCATGAAATTCTTTGTGACACACAATTTTCTATTCACTGAAGAATTTCACATACTTTTTATCTACTGTTTTCTAAACAGAGGTGTCATTTAATTAGAGCTGTTGAATTCTGCATGACCTTGCTTCACTTTTTCTAAATATTTGATGGTCTTTTTATAATAGTCTTCAAAATGTTCTTAACAGAACACTGCAATCTGAGTAGCAATATAACATCCTTTGGTTTATATTTGGGTTTTTATTTACTGTAAATATTTTGCAGTTGTGATTTTGCACACTATAATGCTTTTACTGCAGTTGAGCTCCACGTCAAGAGTCTTGGGTTGCTTCTCTACCAGCCAAGTACCATCATAAGAAGTAGGACTCAAACTTCATTACATAATTCAGCAGATTTATTCCTTATGCAGGGTCAGCTACAATCACACATTCCTGGCAGGTGTTTGCATGTATTCTGTACCAAAGGATGCACGTGATCTCCTCAGGCTGTCTGGTCTGGTACTGCACTGAAAACTGCACTGTCAGAAACCTTCTCTACTGCTTGAGTATAAGAAATTTTACTGGTGTTTAAAAAGAAACAACCCCAAATTTCTTGCTGCACTTTGTTTTTTGCATTTTTTTGTTCTCCAATAAGTGCTGGAAGAGCGTGTGCCCTGCTCCTCCATATCTTTGGTATCTTTTTTTCTTTGGTACATTCAAACCTACAGTAAGAAGCTACGATAGCCACAAAGCTGCAAAATGGAAGCATCACTTCAACCTCTGTATCAAATGATTGAAGTAAGAGTTTTATAAAATGTCCATTCCTTGTTGTGGACCCCCAGGACTGGTACCTGTCCCTTTCCTTACCCTTCTCCCTCAGCCATCTGTGCTGAGCTCTCTCCACATCTCTGCTCTCCCTTCTCCACCCTCCCCACTGCCCGACCTCTGTTTCCCACAATCAGCAGATTTCCTTCCTCCTTGCTGCTTCTTTCTCTGGGGTCACTGATTAAATAAATCAAACAAAAGCGGCCTGGTATTGATCTTTAGAGCACGCTGTTAGTGTTTTCCCTCTGCTCTGAAGTGAATTATTTTATAAGCACTTGTCTTTAATAACTGAGCCGGTCCATTATCCACTCCAGCAGCTCAGCAGTGCTGATATTATAATCACTCCCCTTACACACACCACTGTATCAGATTGCTCCAAGATCAAATGAAACATGTCTGTGACTTTACTTCTCTAAGTGCTTTTGTCCTTGTTTGTGACCCAGAGAAAAGTCCCCCCTCAAACAAATCCTTGAAGTCGCTGCTCTGGGCTTTCTTTGTGGGTTTGCTTTTAAATTCAGAATAAGAAAAATAAGCACTTGTTCCTTTTATTTTGTATTGGTTGAAGTTTTCTTTCTTTTTATTGCAAGTGGTATTTTGCTTAATGCAAAGGAAGAAAAGTAAATGGGCTTGTTTACTTGTTCTTAGAAAGAATCTCAGGTGAGGAGCAGCAGTTTCCCTGTACATTTCTTTTTTTTTTTTTTTTAGTATGATGGCTTAGAGGCAGTAGGGAGGAAAGAAAAGTTATTGATGGAGAATTTGGGCTGCAAAATGACCTTTTTGGGATGTAAAGCTTCTTCCTGTAAGAGAAGGAATAGAAAGCCTGTAGAAGTTCTTATTCACAACTTTGGTAGACTCAGGTTTGGTGTTCACAATAACCGTGGTGGTGGGTGTTGTTTGTGTAATGCAGCTGTACGTGTAGGCTCTGTGTTTAGGTGAAAACACTGCAGCTTAATATCTGGTAATCTGCCCCCTGAAATTAATTCCTTAATCAATCAAAGAGCATAATTGAGCCTGACATTTCCAAAATAAAATCAAGCAACTGCTGAAACAAAGAGATTAAACAAAATGCTCTTCAATACAGGCACAGGTGTGAGTCAAATATTTCAAGGGGGAAATTTGCTTTTTGATTAATCTTAAAATGTAGTCTAAATTTTTATGTGTTATTGATGACTATATGATATTCCAGTCTGAGTTCTCATGATGATTTTTAGGAAATGTTGTCCTTACTTTCTGAAATCAAGCTCTTTTTCTAGTGGAAAAGGATTTGGCTTCAGACATGTGTTGCCCAGTGAACAGAATATTCTGGTGATATACTTGATTATATGTCTCCATGGTTGTTTTATAGCTCTGTAATGAGCTGGATTACAATAAACAGACTGGGAAACAAAAACTGGATGCCAATATGCTCTTGGTTGTTGAGCATTAACATTGCTAACACAATTTAACAGTGCAAATTTAGTTTATTAAAAGAAAAAGAGTAGTACAGGCAAGGCAAGAGTAGTCTGAAATTATTTTCCATAGCCTGTTTTCTGTGTTCCTTTTCTTTCACTGCAATTGGTTCTATGAAATGAAGACATTTTCTATGTACTGTACCAAGCCAAATCATATTACAGAAAGCAGAATGCAGTTAAATGAGAGTTAAATTACTCTCAAATGACAAGGAAATGTTCAGCTATAAAACGTGTTGTGAGACTAATGTGTTCTTCCAAGTCAGATTGGTCAGGAAAAAAGAAATTAAAATAAAAATCTGGGCTTGTAAAATAGAAATGTGATTTCCAAAGAGGTCTCTTCTAGGAGAATCTGGGAGAGGGCCTGGTTGGCAGGATTTGGATGAGGGAAGTTCGAATGGAAACAACCAGAATTAAATCAATAAAGGGTTGATGGTCAGAATTTCTAAGTCCTGGTGTTCCATGTGGTTCCAGGCTGGGGCTCTGCTCCCACAGCTCCTCGATCCCAGTGGCCTCGTTGGGCTCTGGGCAGAGAGCCCCCTGTGTGTGGGCTGTGAGCAGGGCTTGGGAAAGCTCCAGGGTTCTGACAGGTTGCCAAAATCAAGTTTTATAATTGAAATCACAGATGGGAAATCATGACTCTCTTTAGTTTTAAACTGCCAAATTTAAATGGCATTTCATGGGATCAGCGAAACACATTTGTTCAACGACCCCAAAATTACCTTTAAGACAGACTCCAAAGCTTTGTTGGTAACATTCAGTTTTTAAAATCCTAGTGGATAAAATTACATTTATTCATTCTATGATGATAAGCATTAGGTGACTTTCATTTGAACTGTTACCACTTCTCAGACTCCCACTTGCATTTTTATTCTTCTCAGCACAAGTTTGCTGTCTTAGGCATCCTGAGACAGGCGAGTATTAAGAAAAAGACTTCACTGGAGATGCAGTGCTTTGCAGAATCCTCCTACTGCATTTCGGGAGAGCTGGAAAAGGTCCCAGGTCAGGGAGGATGAATTGGAAGCAAGTGCAGAGAGGTCTGAAGGGGCCGATAAATGCCCTGTCCCTGCTGGGAGGAGAGGGGCTGTGCATAGCCATGGAGAGAGGAGGCAGACTGGGGAGCAGGAACCCTCCTGGGTTTGCCTTGGAAGAGCTGACTCCTGCTGATGAAGGGAAAAGAGAGGTCAGGAGAAGCAGCGATGAAAGCCAAGAGGGCAGGAATCGAGCACGGGTCTGGAGATCATATTCTGTCTTGTTTTATATTGTTATTAATGAATTCAGCAGAATGGGAAATTTAAAATGAAGGAGCAAACAAGATGATTTCTGAGCATTTTTATCTGAGAAATTTTGCTGGAAGAAAGCACCAAAAGTGAGTGAATCCCTAGTTCTATAGGAAGAGTCAGGGGTGGATCAGGTAGTACAGCCTTAGGTATTGAACTTCAGTGATAATGAACAGCAATGGCAGTGGTAAAGTCTGGAGGGGAGAGGAGCCTTGATTTGCTCTGGAATTCACTTCTGCTCATGTTTAAGTTGATAGAAAGGTATGCCAGAGCAGGATACACTATATCTGTACAACATAACTATTTTTGCACCTTTTTGCTGTTAATATATCAATTTTTATATTTGTTATCAAAGCAATATGGATATTCTTTTCCTTGGAAAAGTCATTAAATTTAATAAGGTTGATCACTGATTAGCAAAGTCCAGGTCTCATGAATCAATAATACAGGTCTAATCCAGCAGGTTTGTTAAAAATCAATAGAGTTGCCATTTGATGTTTCATGAGCTGGAATAATCATATATATTTATTTTTACATAAATCAGAAATTCACTGAATGGTTTGGGTTGGGAGGGACCTTAAAGGTTGTCTCATCCCACCCCTGCCATGGGCAGGGACACCTCCCACTGTCCCAGGCTGCTCCCAGCCCCAGTGTCCAGCCTGGCCTTGGGCACTGCCAGGGATCCAGGGGCAGCCACAGCTGCTCTGGGCACCCTGGGCCAGGGCCTGCCCACCCTCCCAGGGAACAATTCCTGCCCAAGATCCCATCCAGCCCTGCCCTCTGGCACTGGGAAGCCATTCCCTGGGTCCTGGCCCTCCAGCCCTTGTCAGTTGTCTCTCTGCATCTTTCCTGCAGCTCCTTCAGGCCCTGCAAGGCCACCCTGAGGTCAGCCCAGAGTTTCTCCTCTCCAGGCTGAACCATCCCAGCTCTGCCAGCCTTTGCTCCCAGCAGAGCTGCTCCATCCCTCTGCTCATGCTGGTGCCTCCTCTGGGCTCTGTGCAGCAGCTCCAGGCCCTCCCTGTGCTGGCCCAGGGCTGGGGCAGCTCTGCAGGTGGGGGCTCAGCTGAGGGGGCAGAGGGGCAGAATCCCCCTCCCCTGCTGCCCACGCTGGGGCTCAGCCCAGGGCGGGGAATAGTTTTTGGGATGGGGCATATCCACTTCTCACCCACCAGCTCCCCCAAATCCTTCTCCCAGGGCTGGTCTTGATCTGTAAATCTTTTTATGTTACAAAGCTAAAACAGCAGCTTTCAATAGTAATCAGTTAAAAAGGAATTAATTCTTAGGAGGAAAATACTTCTTATCCCTAAAATACCCACTCTGAATTTCTCTGGAACCCGTGGTTCAACCTTTGATAGTTGATACTGTCAATCAACACCCATTATCTCGTGGCCAACCTGGCTGACAAGCAGTTGTGCTCCATCTGACACAGTGTGACCCACTTCTATCTGGCTTATGTGAAAAGAATACATTAGACATCTGCTCCCCCATTGGACTGATTTATCATGCACTGTGAAAGTGCTTCAAAAACATGCTGAAACCCTTGGCAAAGTGCTGGGAAGTTAAGATCACCATTGTTCCTACCTTTCTGAATTACTTATTGGAAACAAACCCAACTGATTCAGGATATGGATTTTAAAGTTATCCTGAAAAGGAATTATTTTATTATGTGCTTTATTACTCATTATAATTTACAAAGGCTTGAACAGGAACATTGTGGTGTGAGATGTGACTTCATGGTGAAAGCTATGAAACAAGGTTTGACACGGATCTGTTTGGCTTTTAAGGCAGTATTAGAAATTATATCACCTACTCCATTAATTCTTATGTGAGAAAGCACAGCCCTGGTGCCCCCAGTGTAAGAAGGACCTGGAACTGTTGGAGCGAGTCCGGAGGAGGCCACGGAGGTGCTGAGGGGACTGGAGCCCCTCCCTGTGAGCCAGGCTGGGAGAGCTGGGGCTGCTCAGCCTGGAGAGGAGAAGCTTGTGTGGAGAGCTCACAGCTCCTTCCAGGGGCTGCAGGGAAACCAGAGAGGGACAATTCCTCAGGGACTGGAGGGACAGGATAAGGGGGGAATGGCTTCCCACTGAAAAAAAGTAAATTTAATTTAGTGATAGTTTTGCTTACACCATTAGGCTAAAGAGGAAAAATGGCAATGTAGGAAGATGTGTGTTAAACCAGCAGCCTGGGTTCCAATAAGCAGTATCTGTCCACTTTGCACTTCTGGAAATGAGACATCCAGAAAGATAAACTAGCTCCAACACTGTAATTTTTACACAGTTTTTATCTGTCAGTACAACAAATGAAAGGCATTAACACACTTTATCTTTCCTGACTGATGAAAATGCAAGCAAATAAAGGAATCATTTCTTTAATGATCTGTTAGAATTAATAATGAATGGGTTTTTCAAGAGGTTTTTTTGGCATGGCTGTTGTTTTGCAAAGCAATTTGCTTTCCTCTTATTTCTACTGTAAGTATTTCATCAGTGATGTGATTTTAAAGTATAGAATTTGGAAGAGTGTTAGTTGTCTACTCTAAGAACATTATTCAGCTGCTAATACTTCTGCCAAATGGCTGCTTCTGTGTTGATGCTTTACACGAGTCACTAAAAATAAAAGCAATTAACTTTTCTCTGAAACTATTTCCTATCAATATTTTCATATCGTTTTTGCTAAATAATAAGCAATAAAACTACCCCTGGGGTTTTTTTGTCACCACAGATGGGATGCTAGGATTTGGTCCAGCCAAAGGAGCACAACCCTAGCACAGCTACTGTTTTCTAGCACTTGAAGGAGAATGTGTAGATGTCTTTGACAAGGCACATGAGGGTGCAGTCTCATGTTGTTTTCCTCCTCCATTTGGAGTGAAGAAGTATGCTACTGATCATTTTTGGGGGCTGACTTCTGGCCATCAACTTTTTTCCAATGAGAGAGATAAAAGATTTGTCTGGTGGCTAATTATTCCTCAGGAGATTTCAGTTTAAGACCTTCTCTAGAATTCACTAATAAGATTTTGATAAATAGTTAAGGTACTTTGTGGTTTTAAACGCAAAATCCTGTATTCATCCAGTGGTGTCAAAAGAGAAGGTGTGAGATCACTTTTAATGACTATAAATATCTGGGTGACTTTTAGAGTACATTTATAACCCAGCTCATTGGTGGGAGGCTGACAGCCAGTCTGACCTGCCAGCAGATCGTGTTGGAGGAACAAATGGACCCTTGTGCAGCGTTCTGCACTCTGAGGGCACACAGAGAGTGGGACACAGCACATACATCACACAGCCTCCACGTGAAGGCTTCGCCTGCTCTTACACCCGACTTCTGGTGATATATGTAATCTCAAAGATCTTTCTGACATATTGGAAGATAGTGAGTTGTTGCTGAGAATTTGGAATGGAAGAAGTGGAAGCTGATACAGGGAGGCCTATGGATCCTGCTCCAAGTGCTCTCTGTGGCAGAGGAAAAATAGGAGAATGATACTCTCTAAAGGATGCAGCACATAAACTCTAGTTCTTAGCTGCAATCTGGTCTTTTCTGTTGGTTAATGTCATAGCTGCAATACTTGCTTTGCACTTTGTGAATCCAAACCTCCCATTCTTTCAATGCTGCTCCTGGATAGGTAGAGATGGATTTTCTGCACTTGGGAGAAAGGCCTTGTTTCCATCATCTCCCAAGAGCTGTTGCAGGCCCACTTTGTCAGGACCCTTTGGCACTGCGGGTCCCTCTCTGTGTGGGCTCTGGAGAGCTGGAGGTGTTTTTGGGGGTGCTGAGCTCGGGGCTGTCCTGTGTCCCTGCAGCCTGAGAGGGGTGGGCCTGCTGGTTTGTATAAGTGAAGGGAAGATTAATTTGATTTCTGCTACCTTTTACTGAGTAGTGCTTCACGTGCACCTGCTAGAGAGGGGAAAATATGGGACTGATTTGGTTCTGCAATGATTTTTTCTTTTTTAAAGTGCTAGCAAGTGTGTTAGAAGCTTAGAGTTTTTATTGTCCTTAAATAAAAGGTAAGTAAATACTTCTGGAGAGGATTTACTAACTGAAGGGTACTGAGAGTTAAACCAAGCAAGCAAAGCCACAAACACCCCATATTACTTCAGTGTTCTGTTTCAGTTTCAATCTACATCAGATGAAAAATCTTTCAGGCTCCATCCAAAACCAACAGCAAATAAACAGCTGCTCGTTGCTGCTGTCTTTTCAAATCCTTCATCTCCTGTAACAGGCACAGGCTGATCCCTGATTCCTGCCCTTATTTCAGCAGTGGGCTTTACAAATGTTGCTTGAACACACCTGACATGAATCCTTAAAAAAAACCCAAAAAATGAAAACTCTTAGCAAATTACCCTATACTGAGTATGCTGTTTGTTCAGCCTCTAAGCCAGTAAAAGGACAGTCCTGACCTGCAGTGGGAGGAGACAAAAAGGTGGGCAAAAATATATATATATATATATGCACCACCTTTTATTGCTTTGTACGTGAGACTTTCTTTCTATAGAGTTGACTATTCATTAAATATTCATGAATATTTGAAGGAATGAAATATAACTTATATGTAAAATCCAAGTCCAAAAGTTTCATATTATCTTCTAATAATTCCTTTTAAAATGTTATTTGCATGCATTAAATAACTTCTCATGAAGACACCAGCTTTGAATTAATTTTAGCAATACCTGCCTGCATCACTGTATTGTTTCTTTCTTTTGCTGAAAATTTAGGGAGCACAGTACAATCTTGTGGTAGCACAATTCTTAAAGCATTTTTAAAGCAATTCTGAAAACCTTTATCAGCTATAGGGCTGACACACATCTACATTAGCAATAGAAACATGGCAGTTTGTTATTTTTAAACCTGTTGGAGTGTTGGTTTTGGGGGTTTTTTTTGGTTGTTTGGTTGGGTTTTTGTTGTTAGAGATTAGAGACAATACCCTGAGATCTATGGGAATCAGATTCCCTGTTTTCCAGGTCATAATATGAGGCAGGTCAACACAAGGCATAGGTTTGTAAAATATCTTCAGACCAAGAGAAAGAGGTAAAGACAGATGCTGGCTCTTAAAACACATGATTTTTAGCCAGGTTAAAATCATTTACCTGACCTCTGTGCGCATATCAATTTCATTTATAATTTTGTGGGTAATAAGATGATATAAACCTGCTTGTATTTTACAAAATAAAGCCATTAAATACTCCTGACTGAGATATTATAGCCATGACTGTTTCTGAACCAGTTCCTTTTTTTTTTTTTTGGGGGGGGGATGCTATAACAAAGAGCTAAAAATTGTACTAAATATTTTATTGAGCTATAATGGAATATCAAAAATTTCATGTAGAAAAATATTTATTATTTTTAAGAGGAGTGCCAGGGAGAATTGTACTATCACCCCAAATGTGAACAAAGGGCCTGTGCCAAAATTTTTCTGACATGATATTTTTCTGTGGGATATGTGAATGATATTTTTTTTTTTATTAGAAGTTGCAGTATCTTAAATTGTCATGGCTGAGGCAGACAATCTCACCGCAAAAAAACCCAACAAGTGCCTCAATTCTTTGTGCTTGAGATATAATTTGAATTTAGACTTGTATGCAGGATAAAGCAAATTAAGCTGAAATGCACTCAGATGCAACACTAAGGGAAGATTATTTAGGAGTAAAGGCTAAGGCAGTGTAGAGGAGGTAGAGGAAGTCAGGCCGTGGAAAGCTAATTAGTTCCCTTCAATCTGGTGCCCCAGTGAGCCTTTCAGCCTTGCAGAGGGACTGATGAGTTCTGTCACTTGGAAGAGAGGGGTATGAAACTCTCAGGAAGAATTGCAGGAGAAATTCTGTGTTAGCCTGTGTCAGCAGGCTCAGGAACGTCCTGCCTGGAGAACGCGGGAGGCTGGGCACGTCCAAAGCTTGGGGATCACTGCATTTCTGTGCTGCTGTGCCATGTTCCAGGGACTCTCAGCATGCAGGGATTTCCAGCCGCACCCCGAGCTTGGGGGTTGTTTTCCCCGCGGTTCTCCTCACGCCGAGGTTTGATCAGAGCACCACTTTGAGTAGGTAAACCCTGCCAGCAATCAATACATGGCAAAGGGGCCAAAAGGCACTGAAGGGGAAAATTGCCAAGCTGTGTTCCAAGAGCGTTTCAGGGAACACAATTAAACATTGGCAACTATCCTGTGTGTAAGCTTATTTATTTATTTATTTATTTATTTATTTATTTAAAATGCAGATTATCAGTTGTACGAGTAGCAAAAATTAAAGCTCGATTTCCAGAGGTTTGCATAGGTATATAAAGATAGTGATTTTCCATTGTACACTCCTACACTCAACACTGCTGCAGTAAGAGCTTTTCCAAAGGTTTTTCACACCAGTTATGAATTAATTTTGGTTTTCCTCCAAATGCAGGCAAGGCAGTGGGGTGGGCATCTCTAAAAAATGATGGTCCCTGATTGTTTTCCTTGACAGGACCATATCTTTGGCTCTTTGCTAGGAGTTATGTGGGATTTTTTCCCCTCTTCTTCACATGTTACCCCAGAGGTGACACGAGTGTCACTGATGGGATTGGCCCCGTCCAGGTCGGTCTTGGAGGCAGCTGGGATTGGCTCTGTTGGACACAGGGGAAGGAGATTCTGGCAGTTTCTCAGACAAGCCACATCTGCAGCCCCACCACCACCAAAACCTTGCCCCAGCAACACAATGCAGTCTGAACAGTGAAAAATGTGGAAGGAAGGAAAAGCCTCAGAATATGTGGATATTATCTCCATCAAATATTTATTTACAAACGAATAGCTCAGATTGTTAGTTTGTTAATTGGTGTCAGTAGGCAAACTCGGGTGCTTCCACGCTGTGCTTTTTGTGTCCTTTTCAGGTCCTGTTCTTCATTTACCTTTATCTTAGGGGACTCTTTTTGAATATTTGTGTCTTCCTAACTTCTCTTTAGTACCAGTGGCATTCAGCAAATGTTCACAACTGTTTCAGTCTCATTTAACTAAAATGTCTTTGTTCAATCCATAGTTTTGGCAGCAGCATTATCAAGATGCTCAGTTGTGCCTGCATATTCACTTATAATATGCTATATGTGAGGAAAAGATATTTATATATTCATCAGTGCTGATATAATGGACAAGTTAGAGCATCAATCTTCTATTGTCAATAAAATCAGTTATAAAAAGCTAAATATTTAAAAGCAGTACGTATTTCCCTTTATTAACTATTAGAAAGAGAACTTGCATTTAATTTTTAGCTGTTTTGTTTAGCAATGCCAAGTTATAGGTCCATGTGAAGCTTTCCAAGGACAAGGGGACTGTAAATGTTGCATAAACCATATATCTGTTTCTGGGCTGTTTTTCAAATAGACTGGTTTCTTTTTTCCTCAAGAATATTTTCTTTTCTTACTGTGAAGTTTTAGTGCTTCTGCTAATCTGTCTCTTTTTGATTTGAAAAACTCTTATCTGTCTGACAGACAAGGCGTTGCTGGGAGAATCAGACATAGGGATTGGCAGCTCATTCCCGAGCATTCAGACAGAATCCTTATTTAGGACAGCATTTAGTATGAAAAGTTAGAATCTTTTCAAGGCAGAAGTCAAGCATGTTTAACTTGAAGCACAAAGTGAAGCATAAATGATTCTGAAGAGAATTCACTATCTGGCAACAGAAGAATTGGGCCACTAAGAGATATTCAAATAAACTACATTTTGAGATTGTTTTAAGAAGAATCTACTAAACAAAAGACAACTACTGAATAAAACAATCAAACACAAAAAAAGGAAAAAACCACAGAAACATAAAACAAACAACACCTTAAACCCACAAAAAAAAAAATCCAAACCAAACAAAAAAACCCCGGACAACACAAGGGCCCTAAAATGAAGAGGGAACAGGCAGAAACTCTTTGTCGCTGCAACCAGGTATATGATAGGAGAGTTTTAGAAAAATTTTCTGCAGATGGAAATGTGGATCCGGTTGAGCACATTAAGAAGTTACAAGTTTTACCCACTATCATCTAAAAGCTGGGAATTAGGAGGGCTCTGATGGAATTATGTCCAAGAAGCAGCTAATGAGAAATTAAATATTTCAGACACATGCAGTCCGTGAGAGAGCTGCTGGGTCTCTGGGCCGAGCAAAGAGTGAAGGGAGCACTTAAGGTGAAGAAGGTTTCTGCTGCAAAGCTAAGTGACTTGGAACTCTTTTTGAAAAATCTAAATTAAAATGTCACAGGAGGCACTTGAAAAACATTTAGGAAAAATAGAAGAGGTCCAGAGAAGGGTGACAATATAATTAGAGACCTTGGGTGGCTTTGTAAGAGGATAGATTTGGAATTATTAGAACCCTCTTTGTGGAGCAGAGAGCAGTGAAAGAGGACATAAGCCTGAAAATAATGAATTTAGAAAACACATTTATCGCTTTTATAGCTGAATATGTACTTTTTCACTAAAACATAGTCTGGGGAACTCACTGAGACATGCTGTAGAATCTTGGGTGGTTTCTGTTTTGGATGTTCTACATAATGTAGGTCTTAAGATGAAATAGCAAATGTCAAAGAGTTTTAGAAATTTCACTGTTTCAAATATAGCAAGATAATGATGAAATTTTTTTTTAAAATGGCTTTTTTTATTATAAAATTTATAGAAATTTCCCTGAAGTACCTACAAGTAACTCAGACAGGGGAACAGATTACAAGCAATATTCTACCTAATGTGCAAATTCCATATGGGAATCCAGAATTCAGCATACAAGAGCTTGGCAATTCTGCTTCAGTTCAAACAAGCACTTGCGGAATGTATTTGTGTAGTTTGCTAATATGTTTTCCTAAACTGGCTTTCAGTATTTTAACATGTTTTTTTTTTTTCCTACAATGCAGTCCTACAACAAAAACAAGGTTGAAATTCATTCTTTCACCTTAGCTTTTTATATGTGTGCTCTATTGCATATAAATTTATATATAGACATTACTGTAAAAGAAAACAGCATCTGCATGAATGAGTTTTTAGCATTCTTCTCTTGTTGGCTTCCCAGGCATTACTGGTTTGTGGCCAAGTTCCATTAACTCATTTTGCATTCCATTAAAGTCTAAACTTTAAAGGCTAATGCTTTCTCCTCCTGTGGAATACGAGTTAACATGGAAGCAGAAATGACTAAATGTTAGGAGTTGTGTGAAAATTCACTCTTTGGGAACTTAGAGGAAAGTGAAATGCAGTGCACAGGAGTGGTGGGACGCCTTGCACAGTCTTAGGTACAGTGGCAGAAATACGAACATCTTCTGTTTTTTTCTTTCTTGGCAAGTAATGAAACTATTGCTGTGAATTTGCCATGTGGAAATCAAAATATCTTGGTTAGAATTCATCCTTTAATAGGGTTTTTTGTAGTCTGGTTTGTAATCCAAGGGCAATTTATTGTCCTGCTGCAAACATGTGCTGACAGTGCAATGAAATTATTTATAGAATCACTGAATGGGTTGGGTGGGCTGGGAAATTAAAGATCATTTAATTCCACCCCCTGCCATGGGCAGGGACACCTCCCACTGTCCCAGGCTGCTCCCAGCCCCAGTGTCCAGCCTGGCCTTGGGCACTGCCAGGGATCCAGGGGCAGCCACAGCTGCTCTGGGCACCCTGTGCCAGGGCCTGCCCACCCTCCCAGGGAACAATTCCTGCCCAAGATCCCATCCAGCCCTGCCCTCTGGCACTGGGAAGCCATTCCCCTTGTTCTGTCACTTCCAGTTCCTGCAGGCCCTTCAGACCCTGGAAGGAGCTGTGAGCTCTCCACACAACCTTCTCCTCTCCAGGCTGAACATTCCCATTTCCCTCAGCCTTATTTTTCCTTACAGCAGATTACATATTGTCTATATCCATTCTGCTTCCTGAATCTAAGGTTTAGGGAAAAGAAAGGAATACAAAATAAAAGTAAGAAAGGAATATTCAGGAATGTCTAATGACCTGGTTTGGTTAATGAATTAAGTTATGTCAATTTCTTCATTTTAATACAGATAGTTAACTTCCAGTAATTTTAATCCTCTTCAGTCCTGTATCTCATGGACAGATTGATTAGCTAAAACCTTGGTTATCTCTAGGTACTGTGTTTTTACTTTCTGCATGTTATTTACAGGAGTTATTGTCTTAAGGTTGATCACTGGATTGTTCTGTGATTTAAATGTGCAAATACAACCGTGAGTTTAGTCCTGGGCCGGTGACTTGGTTCACTTAATTCCTGGCAGTGAGAGATACTTCAGCATAAACCCTTCACACACACTCTTAGGAAAGCACAATATTGTTAACAGCTTACCCAGCCAGAAAGAATTGCTGAAAAACTGGAAAATATCTTTTAATATGAAAAGAGAAGTCAGTAAAAGTGAGAGTTGGCATGTATGTCTAATTGTCATGGAAAAGGTGAAGTCCCTTGGATGACTCCGATTCTAAATGTAGCTCTAAAAGTGTTTTGGGGCAGGGCCATAGAATGATTTGTTCCTTAGAACAAACTGAAATAGACACAATTATGCAGAAGTGTATTTCCTTGATACAAGTGGTGTTCTACTCCTTCAAAGACATGAGGTAAGAGTTACTGATATAAATAATGATGTTAAAATAATCAACCATTGCTTGCCAGAGATAGGGAATAGAGACATATATAGCTTGGTTGGTTTTGGGGGGATTTTTTCTATTTGGAATAAAATCAGACATGAACCTAAAACCTTGTGGCTTCTGATATGATGAGAGCTTTTAATCTAACATCTCTGTTTTGGCTGGAATGTGCACTTTGTACAGCTGGCTGAGGATTTAGGCAGGGGATTCCATTTGTGTATATCAGCACTTCCACATAAAAGCCATCAACTTTTCCATCAGATCTTTCTGCCAAACCATGTGCTCAATGGCTGCTGTCCATGTTCTGCTTCAAATTAGTGCTGACTCTAGAAGGGCATAAAATACTTCTGAAGACAAAGAGAAATGTACCCCTTTATTCCCCTAAGGTATATGCTATATATAGCTCCAGCTAAAACTAGAGAGAAACTAAAAGTTAAACTTAAGTGCAATAATTTCAATTATTTTTCTAAGAATTTATTTCCTGCCTTTCAATAGATGCCCTCCATATATTTATATATTGGGGCCATTGTGTTTTTAATGGAATAAGTCGTGAAAGAAAAAGGCAGCATCAGGTCCATAGTGTTCTGTATGATCCTGTAATTAGCCTCACCCTAGAAAACAACCATTTGGAAGAATTTTGCATAGAGCAAATGAAATAAAATAAGTGTAGACAAATTCAGCTTTAGGGACAGTCTCCAACATGTGTAAAACTGCAGTTCATAAGTGCTCTTAGATCTGAGAATTTTCTGTGGTGACCCAGTATCATCTTTGGTTCATGAGTGACCCCAGCTCAGCTGCCTATGAATAGATTTCTGTACATACAAAAGGTGAGTTCAGCCAGTTTGCCTTCCAAGTCACCTCCTTTTCTCCCTTTTGTTCTGTCTAAATCCATTTACTAATTCCTCTTAACTAAACTATTACCTTTTCCAGATCACTGCCAGTCCTTACTTGTTTCTTTGTCTCGTGTGCTTTGTACATTTTTAAACACCCATAATGTGCCAAGAAGGTTCATGCTCTCAAACTCCACTTACAGATCTTCCTACTTCCATGGATTAGAGAATGCAGCTGTGAGTGGCACAGGGGTGGTGGGTTTTAATTCCTGCTCTTGTTCCGAGTTCATGAAACAGTGGTTGGCACTGGGTTCAGCGAATGAGGAATTTTTGTGACTGGACCCCTCTTGTGTCCAGTCTCCTCAAGTCTGAGGGAAACAACACCTGAGATGGAAGGGATGGGAGCTAAAGAATGCCAGTAACATGGAATGTGTTTTCTTTCTCCTTACCTGATTTAGGGACTCCCAAGAGGAGAACCTTGAGGGCAGAAATCTCATTTCTTTCTTACTGGACAGGACACATATAGAGATACTGAGGTCAAGACTGTCCTTGTTCTGGAGTTCTCAGTAGTGCTGATGAACAGAGACACAGATACCACTTCAGGAAATATTTCAGGCTCTGAAAATGAATATATTTCCTTGAAGGAACCCAAACAACATTATTTCTTATATCTCTTTCCTGAGAAATGAAAATTGAAAGACTTCTCCAGAAGGAGTTTTTCTTCAAATACCCTGGAATTCTAAATGCTTTGGGGCCTATTTGAAAGCACCTTCTTTTGCATATCACTTATAGATTTGTATTTAATAATTTGGCAGGACTAGTGAAATAAGGTTTCTTTCTATCAGGCTCTAATCTGACTACGTTTCTTTTGTCTATTTATTCTCCCACTGTTTGGTGAGTTCATGATAAATCAAATCAGAGGGCAGAGCAGATGCTCGCTAGTCAAAGTGGTTTTCCTGCCTTGCAGCTTTGAGAATCTCTTTTAAACTTTGTAATCAGCATTTATCCAGATAATTGGGTCAGGATAATGTTTGGCATTGTCTTTCACCTCAATACTTCACATGAGCAATTGTTTGACCAAGACAGGTATTAAGACCATGTTGACTTGATTTTCTAGTTTGGGTTTGGATTTTTTACCTATCTCATTAATGCTCCCATGGACTGTTAGAAGAGCCTGGCATTGCTTCAGCACCAGATACTTTTTGGGATATTACTTATTTTCTTGCCAAACCTTTTTTTTTCTTATTTACTACGTGATTCTTCTTCTTTGTAAATCTCTGCTACTTTTCCTTGATAGGATTTTATTGCTGATTTTCTACACTATTATAATTTTAGAGGTCAGGTAGCTTTGTTTCTTTTTCATACAATATTTTTGTTCACCCAACTTCATATTAACGGAGTCTTTATTTGCAAGAACTTCTAGTTTTATTAAATCTGGTGCACAAAGCATTCTTGTGAACACCAATTATTCCAAGATCAGGCCTCCCTGTTAAACATCCTGCCTTCCTTAATGCCATGTGAGAAGAAAGGAGATAGCAAAGGATGTAATTCCAGGGAGCTCAAAGGGAACGTGGGATGATCTGAATTAGCTGATCACTTTGGTAAACCAACCCAATCCCTGGAGGTCCCAGCATATCGAGTCTGCTTCCCCTTTATTGCTTCATTTATCTCAAAAACTACCAGTGGCTCCTTGGCACAATCCAGGCTAAAGAACCTACTTTGCTGAGAGCTCTTTCTCTGTGCTTTCACTTGAGTTTCCCCTCAATTACCAGCCAGTGTTGGAGAACTCTGGGGGCTGTCATCACTCAGATTTCTTTGAAGCCTCCCAGATAAGGACTGTGCACCACGCTGTGTCCCTGCTCTATAAATACAGCACAAAATAAAAGTTTAACACTAAAGAATGAGAGGAGGATTACAAGTTTTGTATGGGAGATGGCAAACTAAGCATAGCAGCAACCTTCCTGAGGACATTGCAGTCATTAAGGCAGCCACTAAAAATAGCTTTTAAAAAGACCTGAGCTTTTCACAGTGAGGGGAGGGTTATCTCTTTTCAAAGGAAGAAAATCCCAGTGTGTTGAATTAATTTCTCGCCCATGGTGAGAGTGGGAGATCTGCACAAGGTAAGCAGGAGGAGAAACAAAATGTTTGAAAACTGCATTGTGGTGTGGAACCTGAAACTGGTTCATGCAACAATACAGGATTCTTCCAAATGTATTCGGGGTAAGGGCCTATCAAAGGCTCTGATGGGTTGTGGCTGGAAGCAGGGAGAGCAGGAACACATAACCCAGCTGAGGCACCCACTGAGCTGCACTTTGTCCAGGTTCTGCAGTCTTGGATTAAGCTGACAGCACCTCCAGAACTGAAGCCTTTGGAAAATTTGGCAGCTGTTCTATTAATTCCTTTATCTAGGAGTTAAAAGCCCTTCTTGAAGGAAACTGTAATTAATAGTGCCTTGACATCCAAAGGCATGGGCAGGATTTAGGATTTACTGTGTCAGACAGGATGTGTGGCACCAGTTCATCTGCACTGAAACAGGACAGTGTCAAATATCTGTTAATTATTGATATATTTAATGTATCCTCTTATGGATGCTTTGTATATATAGCTTTAGTCTCCACTTAACTAAAGAGGGGGGTTGGCTTTCTTGGGCACTATTTTTCCTATTAAAAATGATGAAAAAAGAGCAACATGAATGTGTCTTGGTAACTGGTAGGTAAACTTGGGAAAGAAAATGAGAATCAGAATGAACTAATGGAAAAAAAACTTAGGTTTTTATT
Organism: Dryoscopus gambensis; assembly: GCA_013389985.1. NCBI lineage: Eukaryota > Metazoa > Chordata > Aves > Passeriformes > Malaconotidae > Dryoscopus > Dryoscopus gambensis. The sequence goes on from WEIT01001128.1 coordinate 113,067, forward strand.
TAGCTTTTAATTTTAATATTTCTTGGTAGATTTTTAATGACATAGAAGAGAGAGAAAAGAAATTAAATCAATCAAGGAGACATAATTTAATCAGCAAATGGAAGTTTACTAAATCAACTAATTATTCTAAAAATATATGGTATGTGGTAAACATTGTTAAATGAACAGATATTTCTGGTTTAATTGCAATGCAGCTATTTCAGCATCCAGCACACCACTAATTTGGGGACATGAATAACCTCAACATAACAAAGTGCATTGCAATATTCTTCAGCTGCTCCAGTTTCCATAAAGTCCATGTTTTGTAGTCAAAGGAGTGACTTTGTTGCCAGGGGAATTTTTCATGGGACAGGGAGAAAGCAGTGAGAGCCATAGATAATTTACTCTGTTTTTAAGTCTGCTCAGATCAAAGGAGATTTTCCTCTTTACTTCAGTGAACTCAGGACCCACAAGGATTTTAAGAATCCTGCCAGTATTTTGGGGGGCATGTGATGTTTTCAGTCTCATTTTCTATGAGAAGGCATTTCTGAATTTGAGCTCTCTGTAGCTGCATCTGCATGTTTCCATCAGACTGCTGAGTCATGAAGATCTGAGAGGCAATATGTTAATAAAAATCAGGTGCTTTCTTTAACAGAATGCACATGGAAGCCTTGATATCTACAGACATGCAAAAGCAAAATATGCTCCTAAGGAATGAAAAAACCAATATCCCTTAAAGTTAATTTAAGATTACATGTTTCATGAAACAGAAAAAAATCACTAACAGCAAGTGTGTTGAGTTTCCCTCCCCCCG